>JAGFNQ010000373.1:0-311985 GCA_024364735.1 Boesenbergia rotunda | reverse complement strand
TCAGCTCCGAGCCCGATTTTGGAGGGATAAGCTCTGACCGAGCTTCGGATGAGGGTTCTCGGATCCGAAGGCACGTGTCAGGCACCGCCAGCGTCCCGGGCGCCCCCAGGAGGGCTATAAAAGGGGCTCGACCCCCAAGGCTTCGACATCAATTTTTCCAATGCCTTTACGCTCTTCGCTCAAGGCTCTGCTCCGGAAACCTTCGAACTCGAGATTCTAGCGCTGACGACGACCCTCTGCTCCGAAGTACGATCCACACCGGGCGTCGGTAACGAAGAGTTTAATTTTCTTTATTTGCACTGCTATTGTAACAATCTTTGTAAAATCTTTTGAGCGAATATAGAATTGCCTGCAGTAAACGGTCAAGGACCGTGGGCCTTGGAGTAGGAGCCGACCGCAACTCCGAACCAAGTAAAATCACTTGTGTTCCGTGTGTTTTATTTCAATTCCGCTGCGTATTCTCTTTTATAAATCCGAAAGTTTTTCACGATATTCACCCCCCCCCCTCTATCGTGTTTCTCGATCCAACAAGTGGTATCAGAGCGGGGAAGCTCAAATTTGGTGCAACCACCAATTTGAGAGTTTTTCAGATTTTTACCAAATAATTTTTTTTATTTTTTTTAATCGAATTTTTATTGTTAATCGAGGTTTGTGCAACACCACTCGATAAAATTGTTTTATCTTTTTCCCGCACTGCTAATCCAAGACCAAGTCTTGGGACATTTTTTTTCGTTATCTTTATTTCAGAATAATTCCTAAATGGCCATGCAAGAAGGCTTCAGTACCGCCAGACCACCACTTTTCAGTGGGGAGGATTTCTCCTACTGGAAGAGTAGGATGGAAGTCCACCTGAAAACTCAGGTGGACATGTGGATAATAATCCAGTCTAGTCTGGAAATCCCTAAAAATGCTGACGGAGTGCTACAATCGTACACCGAGTGGGATAACACCCTAAAAAGGAAAATTGAAGCCGATGCTAAAGCAACCCAAACACTCCAATGCGGCCTAACCAAAGAAGAGCTAAACAGGGTGGGTCCATTAAACAATGCAAAGGAACTCTGGGGTAAGCTAATTGAGTTGCACGAAGGAACCTCCGACACCCGAATCAGTAAGAGGGACCTACTACTGAACAAGCTGTATACAATCAAGATGAACGACAGTGAATCTGCAGCTCAGCTCCATGCCAGAATTCAGGAGCTAATGAACGGTCTACACACAATGGGTCACAAGGTAGAAAACCGTGACCTGATCAGGTATGCTCTTAACGCTTTCCAAGAAACACTTTGTGGGCATCTATGGTAGATGCGTACAAAGTTTCAAGGGATTTATCTAAAATTAAATTAGATGAGTTATTTTCTGAACTAGAATTGCATGAGCAAACTAACTGCACCCTGGCCGAGAAAGGTATCGCTTTTGTTGCAGATAAAACTGGAAAGATAACCAAGAAGAAGCCTCAACCTGCACCCGAGTCTGATTCAGACTCAGACTCAGAAGACAGCGAAGGGAATCGACCTAAGCTGGTTCAGCTAGCCCGAGATTACTACAAGGAACTAAAAAACCAGACCAACAAAAGAAAAGCCAGCCGAAGAAAGGAAGAACCAGCTGAACCTTCAAATGAAAAGACCAAACCAAATGTGACCTGTTACGAATGCAAAAAGAAGGGTCACTACAAGACGGAATGCCCCAATCTGAATGAAACGAAGAAGACAAGAAAGAAGAAGGCCCTTCAGGCAACGTGGGACGAATCTTCGTCCAAAGAAGAAGAAGAGGCCCCACAGTCGAACCTGCTCGCACTAACCGCCTTGGAAGAAATCGAGACCGAATCAGAATCGGAGCCGGACGACGGAAAGCTTACATTTTTAGAGGACGGTGAAATCACTATAAGTGGATTTTCTAGAATTCAATTAACTGAATTAATTGCTTACCATTCTCGCGACTTGGTGAAAGCCAAAATCCGAGTCGAGTCCCTCCGACAGGAAGTAAAACTCCTGAAAGAGGGAGCTGACTCTAGATCCTTAGCTGAGAAGGTTCAAGAAGGAACCTCTACTCAAGTTGAAAAATTTGAGAAAGAGAACTCCTCCTTGAAAACTCAAGTCAAGGACCTTAGAGCAGCCTTAGAACGGTTCACTTCTGGTTCCAAGGGTCTTGACATGATCCTTGGAAAATAGAAGTCGGTTCTAAATCGATCCGGGTTAGGTTATCGAACCAAGGCAAGACAAAGGTCATATTATGCTGTACTGAATCAGTCTAGACCTAAAATTCAGGCATGGGTACCCAAATTGTGCCTGAACAAACAAACTAGATCAAATCAGTATTGGATCCCTAAGGACAAGATTCACATCTTGCCGGACCATTATCGTGGCTTTAGTCCAGGGGGAGCCAAAATAATTTTCATAGTTAGATGAATTTCTTTTCCTGTTTTAAACTGCATGATTGCTTGTCTATTTATTTTCTGCAATTTATCATGCTTAGACCTAGGACTGATTAGATTAAGGACCAAACCAATTAATTGAAATTTGAACAACATAGTATTGGGTGGCGGTGAGATGATAGTACGTTAGGGAAACCTCTTCTAATAAAGTCAAGTATGCATTACTTGGTCTCTTTAGACTGGTGGAACTAGCCGAAGCTACCGATCCAAGACCCAAACTAGTTAGGCCAGACTTTTTGAAAAAGTAATTTTGAAAATGAAATTTCATTAAAAGGCTTTGTCAAGGAAAGGGTTGATGATCCAATAAGGCTACGGCCAAAGAAGGCCTAGTGCCTCGCCAAGACCTGGAAGCCAATTCTTGAAATTCAAATTCAAATTATTCTTTGTCAAATTCGAATCTAACACAAATTTTCAGTTAATTGTAGATTCAAACATTTTTTTTCAAAACCAATTGTTTTCAAAATTAATTTAACTTTTTCAAGATAAATCATGATTTTTCAAAATAATTCTGTCTACTAAAACCTGTCTCACAAAAACCCATAAGGCTAACGTGATTGATAACTCTAGATCGGGTGAGACAGACTAGGCTGTGAAAATCAATTTAGGCTATCCTTAATTCTAATTGGATCCAAATCAACAAAACTCTTTATGTGTAGGAACATAAAGATTTGGACCAATGGATATTGGATAGCGGGTGCTCCAAACAATGACTGAGGATAAATTGAAATTCACCAAAATCAAGTTCAAGAACCTAGGCTCAGTAGCATTTGGCAACAATGCTACACTCAAGGTGATTTGGTCAGGTAACATTGAACTTAAATCTGACTTTATTATTAAAAAGGTTCTTTTGGTTGAAGATTTTAAATTTAACCTGCTTAGCATAAGTCAATTATGTGATATTGGCTATGTAGTTACCTTTACCAACTCTAACTGCCTGATTAGAAATTTGCAAGACTCAGAAATCATGTTTAAGGGCTCTAGGAAAAATAATGTTTACACTATAAACCTACCCTTAGTACCTAAATGCATGTTAACTCAGTTAGAAGAATCAAACCTCTGGCATAGGAGATTAGGATACACTAATCTAAGATTAATTTCAAAAATCACCCAACTTGACCTAATTAAAGGTATACCTAAAATTAAGAACCATGAAAACTTGATATGTGAATCATGCAATCAAGGAAAACAAACCAGGTCTAATCATAAACTAATTCAATCAGATCTAACTCAGACCACACTTGAGCTCCTATACCTTGACTTATTTGATTCACATGGAGCCAAGTCACTAAGCGAAAACCGGTACTGCTTAGTAATTGTTGATGATACTCTAGGTTTACCTGGGTTAGGTTTCTAAAGACCAAAGATGAAACCCTAAACCTATTTAGTGACTTTTGCAAGTTAATTGAAAATCAAAATGATACCAAAATCAAAAGAATTAGGAGTGATCACGGGGGAGAATTTGAAAATCAACGATTCGAGGAGTTTTGTAATATAAACGGGTACATACACAATTTTCGTGTCCTAGAATCCCCCAGCAAAATGGGATAGTTGAACGGAAAAATAGAACCCTACAGGAAGCCGCTAGGGCTATGCTTAATGAATTTAACCTAGCTAACCAATATTGGGCAGAAGCAATTAGTACTGCTTACTACATCCAAAATAGGGTCCTAATTAACAAACGACACAATAAAACACCCTATGAATTATACTACCATAGACTTCCAAACCTACATTACCTAAGGGTCTTTGGGTGCAAAGTTCATATCCTAAACACTAAGGACTATTTAGGTAAATTCCAGTCTAAGTCAACCCCAGGCATCTTCTTAGGATATTCAACAACAAGTAGAGCCTATAGGGTTTACAATAAACAAACTAAGAAAATTGAAAAAACAACAAATCTGATATTTGATGAAGAAATCAATTCAAAATCTGATAATCCAGATCTAGATTCATCAAATAATGATCAAGAAGATAATGAACAAACTGTTGAACCTTTAATTGAACTCCTAAATGAACTAACTATTGAACCAACTAATGAGTCGATTGAACCCATAATTGAACCAACCCAAGTAGTTGAACCAAATACTAAACCAAACCGACCGCCGGACCTGAGGCTGAACCAAGTTCCAGAAAAACTAAGAAACTTAGACTCAGTCACCCAACCGATCAAATTGTGGGTGATCCAACCTTAGGAGTCAGAACTAGGTCCGCCTATAGAAACCTTAGTCAAATAACACTGATTTCAAAAATTGAACCTAAGAATATAGAGGAAGCTTACCTGATCCTGATTGGATCATAGCTATGCAGGAAGAGTTAGCCCAGTTTGAGAGGAACCAAGTCTGGGAACTAGTACCTAAACCTAATGACAAATCCATTATTGATACTAAGTGGGTCTTTAGGAATAAGCTAAATGATCAAGGAGAAATAGTGAGAAATAAAGCCCGCTTAGTAGCCAAAGGGTTCAGTCAGGTAGAAGGGTTAGATTATGACGAAACATATGCCCCAGTAGCTAGACTTGAGTCCATTAGGATGTTGTTAGCCATTGCATCCCATAAAGGATTTAAACTCAACCAAATGGATGTAAAGTCAGCTTTTCTAAATGGATTTATTAAGGAAGAAGTCTATGTAGGACAACCCCCTGGCTTTGAGAACATAGAAAGACCTGACCATGTTTACAAACTCACTAAAGCACTTTACGGACTAAAACAAGCACCTAAGGCCTTGTATGAACGCTTATCAACCTACCTAATTTCTAAAGAATTTAAACAAGGACAAATTGACTAAACCCTATTTATTAAGACCTTAGGAAAAGAAATCTTTATTGCACAAATCTACGTCGATGACATAATCTTTGGGTCCACCAACTCAAATTTCTTAAAAGAATTTGTTAAAATAATGAAAAATGAATTCGAAATGAGCTTAGTTGTGAGCTCAACTTCTTTCTAGGGTTACAAATCAAACAAACTAGGGATGGAAACTATTGTTGGAACTTGGATGGCTAGAGAGGGGGGGTGAATGTAGCCAGACACTTAAACTTTACCACTTTTCGATTTTTCTGCACTCAAACGTTAGTAGCACAGCGGAAGCAAAGGAAAAACAGAGTTGCAGAATTTAAGCCCTAAGTTAAGAACAAACACAAGAACGCTAACAAGAGGATTTACAAGGTTCAGGGATAACTTGCCCCTACTCCTTGGCGTGCCCTTAAGGTGGGCGATCCCTTGATCGTCGGCAGATCAAGCCCCGGAAAATCCGAATAGTAAGCAACCTCCTTCTCGGTGGAGTAACCTCTCCACAGCGTTTCAAAAGAGATAAAGTTTTAAGCACAATGAAACACAAGAAGGATCTTACAGAGCACTTAGGACAGCAAGAACCCAAGCAAACTTCTCACCGAGCTCCATGAGCGCAGATCTCACGCAAGAACTCCGTTCTTCGTGTCTTCTCGCTTATGGACTCGCCAAGCTTCCTGGTTCTTCTTCCAAATGCTCAAGTAACAGAGGTTGCTCAAGACAGTAGAGTAATTATAGTTGCTTGCTCAAGATGATGGAACAACAGATCGCACAAGCACAATGTGGAGAACTTCGTTGTTGAGACTTGTTTGCCACCCTGCGCTTAAGTCTCCTCCACTGATCCCAGGTCACAGCCATCACACTACAGCCTCTAGCTGCTCACCTGCAACATCCAGCCTACCACTGAGCTCTCCTGGACTCCCTGAGCTTCCCTCAGACTAGCTCCAGTCAGCAGCTCCAGCAGCGCCAGTGCCCGTTGCAACCTGAGATGGAAAATGGACAAACCTGCTCCAAGGAAAGACTCCCATTGACCCTCCTTGAGTGTTTGAATTCATTCCTGTCACCTGCAACTTAATCAGATCATTAGCACAGCAAATCATACAGAGAATCATGTATCAGAGATTAAGCGCAAAGAAATCAGATATGTTCAGACATGATCAGAGCGTCTGACAGTGCATTTTAAATTAAAGTGATTGGTCACCGGACCGATCAGAGAGCCTCCTGATCGGTCACCAGACCGATCAATGTGGGTTCAGACCGATCAGGCTCCATCCTGATCGGTCCCCAACGCTCAATCAGAAATTGCGATTTCTCCGGGATCGATCACCAGACCGATCCCAGGTTGTGGATCGGTCACCAGACCGATCCACCCCTTTGCAGGGTGATTTCTTAGCTTTGCAGTCCAACCCTCCTGATCCGTCAACAGACCGATCAGGGCATGCTCAGACCGATCAGGCTCCGTCCTGATCGGTCATAGTGAGGAACTCGCGACACTTGATCGTTCACCAGACCGATCTGAACGGTATCCCTGATCGGTCACTGGACCGATCAGGAGCCAAGCAGTAAGGTTCCCAAAAACCCACTGTATGCTCCCTGATCGGTCACCAGACGATCAGGAGCTGAGCAGGAAGTGAACTCTAAGCTCCCTGATCGGTCACCAGACCGATCAGGAGTCGATCAGTAGCCCAACAAGGTCACTGAGTGCTCCCTGATCGGTCACCGGACTGATCAGTCATCGCTGGATCAGTCACCAGACCGATCCACGAAGGATCACCGTGCCAACTTCCCTGATCGATCACCAAACCGAGCCAGGCAAGCCCAAATGTACTCCAAGTCACAAGAACAAGCCTCCAGCCCTTCTCTGACTCGTGCTTGATCCCTCGGATCAAGACTTCATGCCCAGCTTCACTCACCGGGACTTCAACCTAGCTTCACTCACTAGGACCTGGCTTCACTCACCAGGGTTTCGGTCACCCGGCTTCACTCATCGGGATTTCAACTTAGCTTCACTCACTAGGATTTCCATCACCTAGCTTCACTCACCAAGACCCGGCTTCACTCATTGGGATTTTCATCACTTGGCTTCACTCACCAGGACCCGGCTTCACTCACCGAGATTTCCATCACCTGGCTTCACTCACCAGAACCTAGCTTCACTCACCGGGATTTCCACCAAGCTTCACTTACTAGGATTTCAGTCACCTAGCCCTCCAAGCTAGGACTTTTCCACACCTAACCCTCCAGGTTAGGACTTTTCACATCTAGCCCTCCAAGCTAGGACTTTCTCACACCTAACCCTCCAAGTTAGAACTTTTTACATGCCAGCGTGCGATCTCCCGATCCACCTGGACTTAATCCGAACTCAACCAGACTTAAATCAAACTTAAATCGGTGTCAACACCAAAACAACAATCAGGATCAGACTGCATCAACAATCTCTCCCTTTTTATTGTTTAACAACCCGATTTAAGTTTAGGCATTAATGATCAATTGAAAGCAGTTCAATTATCGGAAGGGAATCAAAATCCTCCCCCTACAATAACCCTAAACTTAATCAACCATTCTCTCCCCCTTTGTCAAACATCGAAAAGTGTATGGTTATTAAGTTTAAACATACCTCCCACTCAAACACGGGTCTCTCCCCAAACCCAAAATAATCAATGGTAAACTTTTGAATTGCATATGAGAGGCATATACCATAAATGTATCCTTACAACAATGTATATACATCATACGGCAATAAGTGTGAATTGCACATGAAAACATATACAGAAATATATCATGGTCAAACATGTATATGTTTCATATGATAAGTAAGGAATGCATCTGTATCCGACACATAATCCTGAGTGGTCTCCGTGACCAATCAGGTTCGTTGATTATTTGATACAAAAATATTTCTTGTTAGTTTGGGGAGCGATTAGATTTCAGAAAAATTTCTAAAACTCTGATACGTTCCTGATCAGACTGCATTAACAATTTACATTCCAAAACAAGGGTGTAGACTCCATTGATATTCGTCATTCCAGAAATATTTCTGAAACACGACATTAAGAATAAGAGTCATGACTCAACAAACCCTTTCTTATGAATTTGAACATTCCAACATAGGTTTGTATCAAAATGGTATTAGGTTTTGTTCCAAGTATCATAACCATCATCCTACTACTCAGTTCTATTGATACTTCATCAAAATTGATGAAGGGGGATCGGTCTGAGGAGTGGTCTGATATAAATTTGGAACGATCTGGGAGTTCTTTGGACAGAATTGATCTGATCGGTCACCAGTCCGATCAGAGAGACCCCTGATAAGTCACCAGACCGATCAGGATGAGTCCTGATCGGTCGGTGGACCGATCTGGTTTGACACAGAAAGGTTACTGAAACTTGTTTGTTCTGATCAGATTTTAGAAACGAAAGTTTCAGAAATCAGATATGTTTCAGTAACTTGTTTGTTTCACCTCTTAACCATTTCCAAGCCCAAATACACTTCGTTTTAATCCCATTGGTCCTAAAGGGTTTCCCTTAACCAAAAGTCATCCCTCAAATCAAAATATGATACTAATATCAGATTTCCAAAACATGATCAAATTTCCAAATTTGGATCAATTTGTATGTTTATAACATGTTTGTTTCAACTAATTGAAATCAAATTTGTATCAATTCCATACTTCTAATTCCCATCAAGATTCAAGTATCTTTATGAAAACCCAAAAACAGATTTGTATCACTTTCAATGAATGTTCAATTATGTTCTAAGCATGATCATGTTTATTCCAAACAATTTTGATAATCCAATCTACCTTGATAATCAGATTTTATAGCAAATCATGTAACTCGAGTGCTGAATTTTGAAACATCATAAACTATGTGTTAATCCTTGTTCTTTAGCATGCATTCATGTTGTATAACATATACAAGAAAATGGACTCCTTAGGCTTGACATAAGGCATATCGTAAACCATGAATTGTAGGAAAACATAAATTGCAACAATAAACCTGATTATCCTAAACAATCCATGGCAAGAGTAAGTTATGTGTCAACCTAAACCATTCATGTGAATTTTTTTTTCTCAAAACTTGTTTATTTATTTTGAAGCATGGATATACTATCATTCGTTGCATGATAAGTTTCCTTATTGCCCAAATGAGATTTCATAACTCACTATCCAAGGGATCATCTTGTTATAAGAACTAAGACAATGAAGCTCAAAGCATTTAATTCGAATTTTCCATAACCAACCATGTGAATGACAATTTTTTCTTTGGTCATCTGTTTGGAGCACCAAATATCAACCTCCCATGTTGATAGATGCTCCCCCTCAAATAATGCTTAGACAATTCGAAATATGGAAGTTTTAGGTACCCAAATTTTGGGACCTAATGAACTTTCAATGAAAGACTTTGGTACCCATGCCTTAGTCATTTTCTTTCTAGCTTTTTGAACCATAGAATTATTTTGTGCTCTAAATTGGGTTCTTGACATTAAAGATATGACACTAGGTTCTTTAGATTGGTAACTCAAACCAACCTTGTTGTAAGCCGCCTTTTGTGAGTTTAAGATCATATCTAGGGTTTTGGAACTTGTTGAAAATTTCTCAAGAATATTCTTGAGGTTTTCAATTTCATCCTTCAAGCCCTTATTTTCATCCTCAAGATTTTTAACATGCAAGTCATCCATTGCCTCATCCTTAGAGGATTTCTCATGAAAATCATTAATATCCTCCACCCTAGAGGATTTCAATTCTTCTACTTCCAATTTCAACAATTTAACTTTGTTCTTAGATTTTTTAAGCAACCTAGCTAGACATGCAATGGTTCTATAGCACTTATCTAGCTCAGGAGAGATTACCTCTTCATCATCCGAAGATGATGAAGGCGCGGTTGAGGAGCTTGATTCGTCTCCACTCTCCTCTTCATTTGAATCCTCTATGGCCATGAGGGCACGGTGATGAGTGTACTTCTCCTCCTTCTCTTCTTCGGATGAACTAGAGGACGATTCATCCCATGTGGCCCTCAAGGCCTTCTTTTTCTTCTTTGATTTATCCTTCTTCTTCTTTAACTTTGGACATTCATCCTTGTAATGCTACACTCATAACAAGTAACATTAGACTTATCAATTTTAACCTCACTCGGGTTACCTTTACCCTTGAGGCGCCGGCTCTTCCTCATCATCCTTCTAACAAAGTTGGCCATCTCGGAGAAAGAAGACCAGCTACCCTCCTCCTCGAACTCGGACTCGGATGAGGATGAGGATGAAGATGAAAAGACTTCCTTCTTCTTCTCCTTCTTCTTCCCCTTCTTCTTCTTGTTGTCACCTGCCACTAAGGCAATACCTTTCTCTTTTGAACTTTTGTTAGAGATCTCATGTAGTTCCATTTCACAAAATAGATCTTCTAACTTAACACAAAATAAATCTTTGGACACCTTGTAAGCATCCACCATGGATGACCACAAGGCGTTCCTAGGAAAAGCTTTGAGGGCATACCTTATAAGATCTTGGTTCTCTACCTTCTCATTAATGGAGTGGAGACCGTTGAGGATTTCTTTGAATCGTCCATGGAGTATATTTATAGTTTCATCCTCTTCCATGGACAGATTTTGGAGTTGGCTGAGAAGGAGGTCCTTCTTGGCAGTCCGGGTGTCTTGAGTGCCTTCATGGAGCTCAATGATCTTGCTCCATAGGTCTTTAGCACTTGTGAAGGGACCAACCTTGATTAGTTGGTCCTTGGTCAACCCTCATTGCAAAGTTACCACCGCTTTCACATCGACTTCACCTTTCCGGATTTGATCTGCCGACCAACTTGAGAAGTCCATCTCTTTTCCCTCAATATCCTTTGGAGGAGAGAAACCCTCCTTTACTGAGAACCACATGCTCATTTTGTCTTCAAATAAAATTCCATTCTTGACTTGCAATATGAAAAAATCAGATCGGTCAGGGAAGGGTGGTCTGCTGGTGCTGAAACCTTCACTCACAGCCATCCTTGTTAGCTCTAGGTTGTTAAGCCGCTTGAACAGAGCCCCAAGCTCTGATACCACTTGTTGGAACTTGGATGGCTAGAGAGGGGGGGTGAATGTAGCCAGACACTTAAACTTTACCACTTTTCGATTTTTCTGCACTCAAACGTTAGTAGCACAGCGGAAGCAAAGGAAAAATAGAGTTGCAGAATTTAAGCCCTAAGTTAAGAACAAACACAAGAACGCTAACAAGAGGATTTACAAGGTTCGGAGATAACTTGCCCCTACTCCTTGGCGTGCCCTTAAGGTGGGTGATCCCTTGATCGTCGGCAGATCAAGCCCCGGAAAATCCAGATAGTAAGCAACCTCCTTCTCGGTGGAGTAACCTCTCCATAGCGTTTCAACAGAGATAAAGTTTTAAGAACAATGAAACACAAGAAGGATCTTACAGAGCACTTAGGACAGCAAGAACCCAAGCAAACTTCTCACCGAGCTCCACTGAGCGCAGATCTCACGCAAGAACTCCGTTCTTCGTGTCTTCTCGCTGATGGACTCGCCAAGCTTCCTGGTTCTTCTTCCAAATGCTCAAGTAACAGAGGTTGCTCAAGACAGTAGAGTAATTGCAGTTGCTTGCTCAAGATGATGGAATAACAGATCGCACAAGCACAATGTGGAGAACTTCGTTGTTGAGACTTGTTTGCCACCTGACGAGCCCAAACTATGTGTCACAAATGTGGGCCTCAAATTTAGAATTTATAAATGAAAGCTAGAAACTCTTTTACAATCAAAAGTATGAAAATGTAATATAGGGGCCACAGGTCGTATTTTTCTCGGGGCTAGTTGACGTTGTGTGATTCTCGCTTGTATTTAGATGTCGTTTGTGAATTTGGGTTTCAATCGTGAATCTGGGTTTTTGGTTGCAATCAAGAATGAAATAACAATGAAAGGGATAAAATCTTAACCATGTAACTTAACCAAGGTAATGGCAATTGAAGATTCAACCAATTGGATCACTTATTCATCTAAGCCCTTAAGCAATTTGTTTAAAACTGATTTCTGATTTCAAAAGCAAATCAAGATGCCAAGCAATGAAATAAAGGCACTGATTGAGTTTTCGGAAACAAATCAGCTTGATACAATGAAAAGCATGCAAAAATTAAGAATTTAAACAAGTACCAACTTCAATTCAATTTAGCTACAAGTTTTGGTGGTCAACAAGTGCAAACTAAGTTCGGAAACGGATGAATGCAGTACCAGTCGATTTCAGATCATATAGCACTCCAAAAACACCCTATAACTTGGTGCCAATCACTGCTTAAACATGAACTTGATACAAAATGAAAAAAGTGAACAACCTTGATACTCAAGAGAAGAAAGCTCTTGTGCCAAAACTGATATGGAGTACCAAAATTAATACCAACAACTCTGAAATGAAAACAATCGAATAGGCTTGAAAACCTTGCTATTAGTGAAAATCTTTGAAGAATTGAATGGACAAAATTTGACCACAGATGGATAACTTCAGAAATAGAGCTTCACAGCAGGAATTCAGACATGGATTTCAGAAATTCATCCACAGATGACATGCACAAATCGAGCAGAACAAACTCAAATTCAAAGCAACATCTAATGTTTCAGAAACAAGGCTAAGAACTAATATTCATTGACACATGATTCAGAAACTTATCAACTCCCAATCGCAGAAATAACTAGACTGTGCAGAAATGGAAATTGATGTGCCGACACTGAGCATGAATGCAAATCTATAAATTGTACAAGATAATTGATGCAAAGCAAATGTAACGATGCAACATTCAATCACAGATGGATGCAGAAACTGAGGAATTCGAAACCAATTTCAGAAATGAACATGTAGTAAACTGAATGGAGTGCAGTAATTCGAAAGCTGAAAACAGGGGATTGATACGCAAGGTAATTAAATGGCACGCAACTAAAGTAAACCAAAGTAAACTGAAATTTAACTCACTCTATCACTAAACAAGTTCCTAAACTACTAAACTTGAAGGATTAAAGCTAGATTAAGTAGAAACAAGTATGAAACGAGATTAACCAAATCTGAAATTCGAAAACAGTAAGAACTACAGCAGTAATTGAAATTACAGCTAAACAAACGAATTTAACCAAGGAAATCTAAACTCAATCACTCCCTAAGCTCAAATTCTTCTTGGTTGTCAATCAAGAGCTGGCTTCGAACCCCTAGGCTCAGCAAATCAGTGGAAACAGCTTCAATTGATTGATTTCAGCTCACTCTGCACTAAGCTGGGAAAATCCAATCCGAACTCCTCGATCTTGGTTTAATGGATTGCGGAGGTGATTTGGAAATGCTCTGAGCTCACCTGAGAACCCCTACAGATGGCTCAGATGATCGGAGATGGCTTGTGAGTGAGATTCGAGTGATCGGACCACAAAGCTATCGAAACCCTCAAACAACCTTGTCCGGTGCGAAACTGAGCTGAATTCTCCAAGGAAGCTTCATCCAATGATCCAAAACTTGATCCGAGGTCGAGATTGAGTGGTCGCGCCCCTTGAATTGAAGAAAATCTACTGGAAAATGAAGAACTCGAAGAAGATGAACAGTGCGGCGGAGACGCGACAAGGCTGGCTGCGGCGAAATTTTGATTAAATAGAAACCAATGGACGGCTCAGATTGCTTTGATGAAATCCAACGGTAGATCTTGGTCTGATTTGAGCCAAACTTTTATGATGATGATCTGGGGTCAGGATCTGCCTCGTGGTAGCTCGGATCCTCCAGATATGTAACGGATGGTCCAGATCAACTCTATCTGTGAATGGACGCTCTAGAGCCCTCCTTGCTTGATCCAACGGTTGATTTAGCTCTGATTGGGATGAAACCTTCAAATCTTGATCATAGAGCTTGATCAACCCTAACCCTAGCTCGGATTGCTTCAGATCGTCCCGGATGGCTCAGATCTAGCCGCTCTTGAATCGGACGGCCCAGATTAATCGTAGGCTTGATAATTCGATCCGGTTCACATCCGACTCAAGTTTGACCCAGTATGCCCTAGGTCCAGGATCCTTTCATGCCTACAAAAATATATCAGAAAATTAGTGGCCAAATAATCCAAAAATTGTGTAATTTTGCAATTAAGTCCAAAATAAGATAAAGTTCCAAAACCTAGGGTAAAATCATAATTAAGCAATAAAAACATGGATCAAACATGGATTTTAGCAATTAAAATGATCAATAAAATGATGCTATCACCACCCTGCGCATAAGTCTCCTCCACTGATCCCAGGTCGCAGCCATCTCACTGCAGCCTCTAGCTGCTCACCTGCAACATCCAGCCTACCACTGAGCTCTCCTGGACTCCCTGAGCTTCCCTCAGACTAGCTCCAGTCAGCAGCTCCAGCAGCGCCAGTGCCCGTTGCAACCTGAGATGGAAAATGGACAAATCTGCTCCAAGGAAAGACTCCCATTGACCCTCCTTGAGTGTTTGAATCAATTCCTGTCACCTGCAACTTAATCAGATCATTAGCACAGCAAATCATACAGAGAATCATGTATCAGAGATTAAGCGCAGAGAAATCAGATATGTTCAGATGTGATCAGAGCGTCTGACAGTGCATTTTGAATTAAAGTGATCGGTCACCGGACCGATCAGAGAGCCTCCTGATCGGTCACCAGACCGATCAGAGTGGGATCAGACCGATCAGGCTCCATCCTGATCGGTCCCCAACGCTCAATCAGAAATCGCGATTTCTCCGGGACCGATCACCAGACCGATCCCAGGTTGTGGATCGGTCACCAAACCGATCCACCCCTTTGCAAGGTGATTTCTTAGCTTCGTAGTCCAACCCTCCTGATCGGTCACCAGTCCGATCAGGGCATGCTCAGACCGATCAGGCTCCATCCTAATCGGTCATAGTGAGGAACTCGCGACACTTGATCGTTCACCAGACCGATCTGAACAGTATCCCTGATCGGTCACTGGACCGATCAGGAGCCATGCAGTAAGGTTCCCGAAAACCCACTGTATGCTCCCTGATCGGTCACCAGACCGATCAGGAGCTGAGCAGGAAGTGAACTCTAAGCTCCTTGATCGGTCACCAGATCGATCAGGAGTCGATCAGTAGGCCAACAAGATCACTGAGTGCTCCCGGATCGGTCACCAGAACGATCAGTCATCCCTGTATCGATCACCAGACCGATCCACGAAGGAGCACTGTGCCAACTTCCCTGATCGGTCACCAGACCGATCCAGATAAGCCCAAATGTACTCCAAGTCACGAGAACAAGCCTCCAGCCCTTCTCTGACTCGTGCTTGATCCCTCGGACCAAGACTTCATGCCCAGCTTCACTCACCGAGACTTCAACCTAGCTTCACTCACTAGGACCTGGCTTCACTCACCAGGGTTTCGGTCACCCGACTTCACTTATCGGGACCCGGCTTCACTCACCGGGATTTTAACCTAGCTTCACTCACTAGGATTTCCATCACCTGGCTTCACTCACCAGGACCCGGCTTCACTCACCGGGATTTCCATCACCTTGCTTCACTCACCAGGACCCGGCTTCACTCACCGGGATTTCCACCTAGCTTCACTTACTAGGATCTCAGTCACCTAGCCCTCCAAGCTAGGACTTTTCCACACCTAACCCTCCAGGTTAGGACTTTTCACACCTAGCCCTCCAAGCTAGGACTTTCTCACACCTAACCCTCCAAGTTAGGACTTTTCACATGCCAGCGTGCGATTTCCCGAACCACCTGGACTTAATCCGAATTCAACCAGACTTAAATCAAACTTAAATCGGTGTCAATATCGAAACAACAATCAGGATCAGACTGTATCAACAACTATGTCCATCAATCCAAATATGCTAAGGAGTTAATAAAGAAATTTAAAATGGATAACTCTAAAAGCATAAGTACCCCCATGGCCACAAATGTAAAAATAGATAGTGACCCTGATGGTAAACCAGTAGGCCTTAAACTCTTTAAAAGTATGATTGGAAGTCTACTGTACCTTACAGCCAGCAGACCTGATATCCTTTTTGCCGTAGGAATGTGTGCTAGATACCAAACTTGTGCTAAGGAAACGCACTTAGCAACCCTAAAAAGAATACTTAGATACGTTAAGGGCACCCTAAATGTAGGGATTTGGTATCCTAGGACCTCAACCTTTGATTTGTCAGGATACTCGGATTCTGACTACGCTGGTTGTAAACTGGATAGAAAAAGTACAAGTGGAAGTTGCCAACTTTTAGGAAATAGTCTAGTGAGTTGGTGTAGCAGAAAATAACACTGTGTAGCTCTATCCACAACTGAAGCTGAGTATGTTGCCTTAGGAGAGTGTGTAGCACAAATCTTATGGATGATGCACACTCTTAAGAACTTTCAGCTTAACTACACTCAAACTCAAGTCAACATTGACAATATAAGCTCAATTAATCTAACTAATTAAGAACCCAATCCAACATTCCAGAACTAAACACATTGAAGTTAAACACCACTTTGTAAGAGATCATGTAGCCAGGGGTGAGATAGTCCTTAAGCATGTAGGCTCAAAATCTAACCTAGCTGATATATTCACCAAACCCTTACCTGAGTCTGAGTTCAGCTCACTAAGAAGGCAGTTAGGGTTATGCTTGGTAGAATAGGTTTACTCTACTTCTGTTTTGATAAAACTGTTTTATTACTCATCAGTTTCTACTTAATTTGAAATTTTTTTAAAATCAATTCTTCGACTTAGTTTTTTTTGAAAAAAATTTAACCCCCTTTAAAACTAGGGCTTTTTCGCAAATGGACTTAGCTTAGGCCCTAACCCTAGAACTGCATGCACCTATAGATCTAGAAGCCAGCATCTCACAAGCACCTTAGGGTACTTTTGATTGATAACCTAGAATGGGTTGAGATGCTTAGGTCTTTGCCTTAATTCAAGATGCTTTAAGTCAGTGCATCTGCAGTAATTGGAGCACTAAATACAAATTAAACAGTAATTAGGTTAAGTGTCAAGATTAGAAACTCTAACTTGAACAGAACACTTAACTTGACTAACCCTAGCGAAAACTACCGTTTATAACAGTTAGTAAGTAGCTAATTGGGTTAGACAGACCCAAAAGAGATAATAAAAATTGATTTGGTCTAGTTTATACCTTGAATTGGTTCAGTACAGCACCTTACTTCTTTTGCTATATTGTGTTGCTTACATCTTTTGCTATATTCTTTTGCTATAATGTTTTTTTTTATACATGGCAAAGGGGGAGAGATTGGAAAGGAGAGAAGATAAAAAAAAATTTCAAATTTTCAAATATCCTTTCTTCAAAAAGTAAAACCACCTAGCTGTTTTCAAAACTGTTTCTAAGTACTTGACCTAGCTGTTTTCAAAACTGTTTCTAAATTGTTTTCAAAATTATTTCTAAATTACTTGACTTAAGTCAATTTTCAAAGTACTTAAGCTAGTTCAAAATTTCTCTAAGTACTTATTTTTTTCTCTAATAGAAAAGTTCTAAATATTAATTTCAAAATTTTCTGGAGTGCTAAAGAGTTTTGAAAACTTTTTTCTCAAAAATTTCTTTTTGCAATAAAAACTTCAGAAGAAGTCTAGAAAATCTTCCAAAGTGAAAACTAAGTTATTTACTTGAAAAATTTTTTAAGTATAAATTCTCTATATAAATTTTCCAAATGACCGACCAAATTTACTATTTTCTAAACCTTTTTTGAAATTGTTCTAAGTGTTGAAAAATCAATTTCATTTTTAGACTTAGAAACGTTTTTAACCCCGCGAACCTTTGAAAACCCTAGGGGGAGATTCCTTCCAGGGGGAGGAAACTAAACTGGTCTTTCACCTGGTTTTTGATTAAAACCGAGTTGCCATAAATCAAAAAGGGGGAGATTGTTGGTACAGGCAGCACCCAGTCGAACCTGGGTTTTGATAATGGCAAAGGGTTCAAAAGTTAAGATGTTATCTTGATCTAATATGTTACTTGAGTGTGCAGAAAGAAGTCCTAGCGAAGGACTGCTAGGCATCGAAACCTTAAGACTGGCGAAGGGCTGCTGGGCACCTAGCGAAGGGCTGCTAGGAGTCTAAGACCTGGCGAGGGACTGCTAGGCACCTAGTGAAGGACTGCTTGGTACCAAAGCCCTAGCGAAGGACTGCTAGGCACCGGGTGAAGGACTGCTTGGTACCAAAGACCTAGCGAAGGGCTGCTAGGCACCTGGCGAAGGATTGCTGGGTAAAAGTCTAATCGGAGGAGCCGGTTGGCAAAAGGTAAATTCTCCTTAGAGGAGTAGGTGAGGACGCGTTCCCCGTCGAGGGAATAGTAGGCGTCGGTTCGACCTAGAGTTCCATTTGGAAGACCCAAAGTCAGAACCAAGACAGCTAAGGCTGTATAAACCCAATATTTTATTGCCTTGTTTGTTGTGGAACTAACCTTGGATGCAGGGACCAAAGGAACGTGTTTCTGCAGCTCAGAACGCCCCAAAGGAGAGGGGCAGCAGCTAGGCTAGGCGCCCGGGAGGTCCCGGGCGCCCAAGGTCAAAGTCAAACAAGCAGTTGAGCAAAGATTACTTCGGAAGCTCACTGGGCCAGGCACCCTCAAGCTCCCGGGCGCCCTGAGTGTCCCGGGCGCCCTGGATGCCTCGGGCACCCTGGGTCCAAGCCAACGAAGCGATTGAAGTAAATTCAGCCAAGAAGCCAGCAGACCAAGTCAACCGGGGCGCCTCCAGTGTCCCGGGCGCCCCCGTCAGCTCCGAGCCCGATTTTGGAGGGATAAGCTCTGACCGAGCTTCAGATGAGGGTTCTCGGAACTGAAGACACGTGTCAGGCGCCCCCAAGAGGGCTATAAAAGGGGCTCGACCCCCAAGGCTTCGACATCAATTTTTCCAACGCCTTTACGCTCTTCGCTCAAGCGCTCTGCTCCGGAAACCTCCGAACTCGAGATTCTAGCGCCGACGATGACCCTCTGCTCTGAAGTACGATCCACACCGGGCGTCGCTAACGAAGAGTTTAATTTTCTTTATTTGCACTACTATTGTAACAATCTTTGTAAAATCTTTTGCGCGAATATAGAATTGCCCGCAGTAAACGGTCAAGGACCGTGGGCCTTGGAGTAGGAGCCGACCGCGACTCCGAACCAAGTAAAATTACTTGTGTTCCGTGTGATTTATTTCAATTCCGCTGCGTATTCTCTTTTATTAATCCGAATGTTTTTCACGATATTCACCCCCCCCTCTATCGTGTTTCTCGATCCAACAACACAGGCGTCGGTTCAAGCTAGGGTTTCACGAAAATCTGATGTCAAAACCAATTCGTTAAGGCTAAGAATATATACTTGTTTGTCTTATGTTTGTGTATCTTGCAGGTACCTAAAATTGAAGACAAAGCAGGCAAACAAACACAAAGAAGCTGAATTACAGCTTACTGGGCGCCCCCATTGAAACTAGGGCGCTCGCATCAAGCCAGCCACCCTGGATGTCAGGCGCCTGAATGAATCAGGCGCCCAATAAGGTCCAGGGCTCCCAAGAAGGAAGGCTTTATCAGCTTCACGAAGTTCGCGATTTGGATGGAATTTTGACCTCAACTGAGGCGCCCCAGAGGCTCTAGGGTGCCCAAGCTAAAGCTATATAAAGGGGTTCGACCCCTCAACTCAAAACACCAATGACAACGACATTCTAAGTGTTTTGTGCGAAGAAATACTGCTAGAGACGAAGCACTACGACCAAGGAGGCTCCAGGACGAAGTGCGCGGCACTTCGGAGTTCCAGATCAGCCGGGATCGTTGATTATTTTATGCAATTAATTTCCTTATCTTTTTTATTGTAAAAAGTGCACTGTAAGACAGGTTTCTCCGCCTTCGGAAAGTCCAGAAAGGAGACCATTAGTGGATGGGTGTTTCCCGTGCTTAGGCCTTGGACGTACTGACCCTGGGGGGTTAGGAACCAAGTAAAAATCCGTGTGCATTCTGAGTCATTTTATTTTTTGTTCTTGCTGTTTTCCGCTGCTACTAACTCTGCATCTAGAACGAACGATCAAAGACGAACTTTTCAAAGAAGATTTTTTATGAGTCGATATTCATCCCCCCCCCTCTATCGACGGTATCGGTCCCCACAGGATCTTGGCCCACTAATGGATCTAAAACCAATCCATTAATTAAGCTTCATTCCACTAAAGGATCTTAATTGAACTTCCTCACCAACCCCCATATTTTCATATGGGTTCCACCTATTATGAGTCATCCATTCCCCCGTGTTT
The DNA here is from genome assembly GCA_024364735.1 of Boesenbergia rotunda. NCBI lineage: Eukaryota > Viridiplantae > Streptophyta > Magnoliopsida > Zingiberales > Zingiberaceae > Boesenbergia > Boesenbergia rotunda. The sequence continues at coordinate 291,577 of JAGFNQ010000373.1, read as the reverse complement.
AAGATATTGAATGTCCGTCGATTAATTTAAATTACTGACAATTTTAATTAATCGACTTCTAGCTCCTTGACTAGTATCACTCAACCTTATCATCATGTCGGATTAAATCCACCTACAGGGTTTAACATGATGAATCTTTTGAGCTCATCAAGGGGGAATCATCATCCCGACTTACCAGGACACAAATTCCATCAATAATTAATGGCACACCATATAATTAATATTATTTCCCAACTTACCGCGTCTATCGATTTAGCAGAATAAATCTCGCTCATTGGTAAATCAAAGAAATAAATATTAATAATACGTGCCCGTTATTATATCGGGATTCAGGGATTGTACTCCATAATAAATCTGAGGTCCAATCCAATTATCGAGTCAGTACAAATTGGATGACCTCTGGTTTTGGTCCTGCTCAATGCACACAAAGTACACTAGTGTAATTCTATGATCAAGATAAACCACACCTAATTACACTACAACCATCCCAATGGTTTGTCCAAATCCATCTCGGTTGTGAGCCTCTTACTTATACTATGCAAGGGACTAATAACATGATCTTCCGTGTGTCACCACACACCATGTTACTTACAGTGCATAGTATTGGACTTTCATGCATATATTAATATAAACACGCATCTAATGTTGTTGTGATTCTCTTTTAAAAAATATAGATAATCTTATATAAAAAGAGCAACTCTTTTAGTATACACATCTATCAATCTCCCACTTATACTCAAAGACTCTGTTGTTCTCTTACTGCCATACATCTGACTCACATGCCAGTCAAAAGCTCTAGCTGGAAGAGCTTTAGTGAAAGGATCAGCCAGGTTGTCCTCCGATGCAATCTTGGCGGCAGCTACTTCTCCTCGCTTTACGATTTCTCGTATCAAATGGTACTTACGCTCTATGTGTTTACTCGCCTTATGGGCTAGTGGTTCCTTCGAGTTTGCAACTGCACCACTGTTATCACAAAATATTGGGATAGATCTGGGCAAACCAGGAATCACATCCATGTCCATGATGAAGTTCCTGAGCCATACAGCTTCCTTGGCTGCCTCTGAGGCTGCCACATACTCAACTTCCATGGTAGAGTTCGCAGTGCATTTCTTCTTGACATTCCTCCAAACAATGGCTCCACCTCCTAAAGTAAACACACCCCCCGAGGTAAACTTACTCTTGTCCCTGTCTGACTGGAAATCTAAATCCATATAACCCAGAGGGACTAATTGGTCTGCCCGGTAAACCAGCATATAATCCCTAGTCCGTCTCAGGTATTTCAATATATGCTTTACCGCAGTCCAATGTCCCTGTCCAGGGTTACTCTAATATCTGCTGACCATGCCCACGGCAAAGCAGATATCTAGTCTCGTGCACAATATAGCATACATGAGGCTTCCTACTACCGATGCATAAGGAACCGCCTTCATTTCCTCTATCTCCTCTGATGTTTTCGGACACATCTCCTTAGATAGAGGAACTCCATGCCTGAAAGGTTGAAAACCTTTTTTGGAATTTTCTATGTTAAAACGAGCCAGGACAGTGTCAATGTATAAAGCTTGGGATAAGTACAACATCCTTTTTTGACGATCCCTTATGACCTTGATCCTAAGGATGTGTCCCGGTTCTCCCAAGTCCTTCATATCGAATTGTTTGGACAACCAAACTCTTACGTCTAATAACACTTTGACATTATTGCCAATTAACAAAATATCATCTACGTAGAGTACAAGAAACACCACTACGTTTCCGTCACATCTCTTATATACACATGACTCATCCGGGCTTTGAATAAATTCATATGAATGGATTACTTCATCAAAACGGATGTTCCAAGATCGCGAAGCTTGCTTTAATCCATAAATGGATCGATTAAGCTTGCATACATGATGCTCTTTGCCCTTAGCAATGAACCCTTCTAGTTGCTTCATATAGATGGTCTCCTCAAGACTTCCGTTAAGGAAAGCTATCTTGACATCCATCTGCCATACCTAATAGTCCATATGAGCGGCAATAGATAAGAGAATCCGGATAGACTTAAGCATAGCTACCGGCGAAAAGGTTTCCTCATAATCGATACCCTCTTTCTGAGTGTACCCTTTCGCAACAAGCCTTTCTTTGAAGGTCTCAACCTTCCCGTCTGATCCTCTCTTTCTCTTGTAGATCCACTTGCATCCAATGGCTTTTACACCATTGGGTGGTTCTACTAGCTCCCATACGTGATTAGAATCCATAGATTCTATCTCAGAGTTCATTGCCCTTTGTCAAGAATCTGCATCCTTATCTTGGAGGGCCATGTCATAGGTCCAGGGATCCGGTTCATGTTTACCAGAGACCAAGTCCGAAGACTCTCCAAAAAACATGAACCTCTCGGGCTATCTAACAACCCTCCCACTGTGACGAGGTACCACCTGTGTATCTTCTGTGACACGCGGTGCAGTGACTTGTGGTGTATCCTCTTGTACAATTGGTCCTAAGGTCGAAATGTCCCCTCTTAACTCTTCAAGCACCAGTCTACCCTTGGGCTTAAGGTTCATCACATAGTCTTCTTCTAAGAATCTGGCATTCGTGCTAATGATTGCCTTATGATCCTTAGGACTATAGAACATACCACCCTTCGTTCCCTTAGAATAGCCTACGAACAAACGTACTTCTTTACGAGATTCCAACTTATCAGTATCTCCCTTTAGCACATGTGTTGGACTACCCCAAATCCGAATATGTCCTAGACTAGGCTTTCGCCCAGTCCACAATTCTATAGGAGTAGAAGGGACTGACTTAGATGGTACCATGTTCAGAATATACGCGGTCGTATCCAGAGCATATCCCCAGAACGAATCAGGTAAGTCAGAGTAGCTCATCATTGACCTAACCATCTCCATAAGAGTCCTATTCCTTCTTTCTGCCACACCGTTCTATTGGGGTGTACCGGGTGCAGTGAGCTGGAACTAAATCCCAGCTTCTAATAAGTAGGTCCAAAACTCTCCTAAAAGGTACTCGCCACCAATCTGATCGTAGTGTCTTGATACCTTTACCTTGACGTTTCTCCACATCAACCTTGAACTCTTTGAACTTATCAAAGCATTCAGACTTGCGGCACATCAGGTAAATGTATCCATACCTTGAATAATCATCAATAAAAGTGACGAAGTATTCAAAGTCACCTCTAGCCTGAATGAACATAGGACCACACAAATCAGAATGAACCAGTTCTAACATATCTTTGGCCCTGTACCCTTTAGCCTTGAAAGACCTCTTGGTCATCTTACCTTCCAAGCAAGACTCACAGGTCAGGAAGTCTTCCACCACCAATGAACCCAAGGGCCCATCAGCTATCAACCTCTGAATTCTACTAAGGTTAATGTGACCAAGCCTAAGATGTCAAAGATATGTCTGGTTCATTTTAGAAGGCTCCTTTCTCTTATTTAGGTTAGATGATGAGCTATTAACCTCTGTTTGCATCGTGGGAGTCTATGGTTCTAGAGTATACAGATTGCCAACCATAGTACCCGAACAGATAATCTCTCTATTTCTCTTTATAATAACTCTATTATTAAAAGCAATAGAATATCCATCCTTTATTAATTTAGAAACCGAAATTAAATTCTTTCTAAAAGAAGGTACATATAAGCAATCTCTCAAAACCAAAACTTTATTTCTCTCAAAAGATAAATAAAAGTCTCCCACTACAACTGTTGCCACCTCCGTAGCATTGCCCATGTAGACGACGATTTCCCCATCAGCTAGCCGTCGGGTTTCCTGGAACCCCTGCAGAGTATTGCAGACATGATCAGTGGCCCCCGTATCTACGCACCAGGTACTGGTAGATAGCACCGCTAAACATGTTTCAACGACTAAGCATAAGGAAATACCTTTGTGTTGACGACGAGAACAGTTCGCCTTCTAATGTCCAGTTTGCTTACACATGAAGCACTTGTCTTTCAGCTTCTTCACGGCTGTCCGAGGTCCCTGCGATGCTGCTGCTGCTGCCTTCTTGAACCCACCTTGTTTCTTCTTCTTCCTGCCTTTCGGCACAAAGTAGAAACCCTCTGAGTCACTAAAGCCTACTAACTCTGACGAAACAGCCCCTCTGCCGCCTGAAGTTCTCCCAGGAGTTCCTCCAACGTATACTCATGCTTGTTCCTGTTATAGTTGAGCCGGAACTGCTCAAAACTCCTAGGCAGAGACAGGAGTATAATATCGACCTAGGTTTCCCCATCAATTTGTGCTCCCAGTACCTCAATCTCATTGAGGTGAGCCATCATTTTCAGGACATGATCCCTTACAGGTGTCCCTTCGACCATAGTAGTCGTCATCAGGTTCTTCATCGCAACCTGCCTAGCAGCCCGACCCTGGTGCCCGAAGAGCTCCTTAAGGTTCAGCATCATGTCAGCAGCATTGGGCATGGCCTGATGCTAATGTTGTAATACATTTGACATAGATGCCAAAATGTAGCACCACGCCATCTCATCACCCTTGACCCATGCTTATAACGCTCCCTCAACTCTTCACTAGAGTTCCCTCTAGGCTTTTCTAGGCCGTCCTCGAAGAGCACATATTTGTACTCTTCAGCAGTAAGGACAATGTCTAGGTTTCTTTTCCAGTCAATGTAATTAGGTCCAGTAAGTTTGTTCTCCTTAAGCATGGTTGCTATGGGATTAAAGGTCATTTTGAAAATCCTGAGAATCACAACATACACTACTTTAGAATTCAAAAATAAATTGATTCCTCAAAACAATAAATTTTCGAAATCAACCAACACCTCAAACACCGAGAATTTGCATGACACGTTAGTGTGGATGTATACGAATCCTACATTCGTTAGAGGGGGGTTTTACCCATTAATCTTATTATCTAGTCAACCTAACTTTTTGACAAATAAGATTAATAGTTGGTTCACTTCGGCCCTACAAATAATAGCAGTTACTCCGTTGGGGAGGATACTAATATTTGTATCTAAGTGTTTACCATTACACGACACTAAGAAAATTATTTCCGATTATGTGTATTTCGTTGAGGAAGTACACACGCTCTTCGATAATTTTCTATAATCTTTTCCGACCTAGTGATCCGCAGAACAAGCCTATCCATTATGGAGGAAGGCACTCAGAGCCGACATGCGAACTTGTTCGCATCACTTATCGGATTGTAATGAAGGTCACAAGACCCTTAGGGTCCCTCTCCCACTTAGTTATTTAATTTGAGGAATTTTAGCAAGCACGCACACGACAAGCACATAACCAACATAATGAAAAAGAAAATCCTAGATTTTCCAACTTTTCATGGCCTTGGTCTCTAATGTGCCTCCAGTCGTGTCGTCACCTCGTCCGCTCCTCCCTTCCTTATGCGCAAGCCACCTTGAGGGATCTCCGAGCCGAGATGACTAGCTAATTATTTACATCATTGATCCTATACTCCATGAAGGAGTGTACATAAAATCTAGATCAAATGTAAACAAAAAGCTCGGCTAAACACGTGTCATATTTAATTACAAAAATTAAATACTACCTAGCCTCGTCAACCCCGAGAATTTAATTAATTACAAAACATTACACATCCAATCACACATATCAAATATTTGGCCATGATAAGTTGGAATCTAGTGCCTGCAACACAAAGTTAGCCAATGTACATCCATATATCATCCAGCAAAATAAAATGTATGAAAAATGTAAAAAATTAACCAATCCTAAACACACAAAATCGGAAACCTCAGCTCTGATACCAATTGTTGGGTATGGCTTGGCGGGTTTCCCTAGCGAATACTTGGTCGTCCTCGAGAGACCTCTCCATGTCTATGGATTAAAACTTTAATCCGAATGGAGACCCGTCTCCCGACGACCATCTCGTCATCGTATCGTTCGGTACGAATTACAACTTGGCCAATCACAAAGATCGTGCCTTGTAATTCTCCTAACCAAATGACCACGGAAGAGACGACGAGTGGATTGCCGATTTTTGTGTTTATAATCGGGGTCCAGAATACGATTAATTATTACAATTAATTATCAAATAATTAACTTGATAACAATTAATCTATCACATAAAATGACGAAGCAAAATAATAGAGCGGAGAGAGAAATATACCTCTCTTTACCTCGTAGCCTTCTACCTTATGTCCCTCCCTCCCGGACGTCGTGCGGGCAACGAGCTACCGAGAACCGAGATCACCAAGGCACTCCAATGGATCACCTCTTCACACCAATCCAAACTCTAACTCTAGGGTTTGGAACCGCCGGCCTTCTCCCCTACTCCTTGCGCCGCCGGCCACCGAGAGCCTCCAAGCTCACGCCGGCCACAAGGATGACCAATGGAGGAAGATGAAGAAGAGGATGAAGGAGAGAATCTAGCTTCTCACCAACCCAAACCTGGCCGAAAACCTCCCTTCTCCTCAGCTTGCAGCGCCGCCGCAACCTCACCTTGCGTCGACTTCCACTGCCCGCCGGCCACCCCTATCTCGCCGCCAAGCACCACAAAAGGAAGAGGCGGTTCCTTCCTTGTTTATGTAGGCTCCAGCCGAGTGATGTTGGTGGAAGGAGGAAGAAAAGAAGAGGAGATGATCTCCTCTTCCTTGCGCCGACCGAAAGCCCTAGGAGAGAGAATAGAGGGAGAGGAGAAGAGAAAGGCCTTGGGTTAATCTCTTGGATTATTCACCTTGGTTTCATGATCCCATGGGGTTTATATAGGGCTAAGGTAGGGACCAAGAGAGGAGTTGGATCTTGGCCCACTAATGGATCTAAAATTAATCCATTAATTAAGATCCATTCCACTAAATGATCTTAACTGAACTTCCTCACCAACCCCCATATTTTCATATGGGCTCCACCTATTATGAGTCATCCATTTCCCCATGTTTAAGATATTGAATGCCCGTCGATTAATTTAAATTACTGACAATTTTAATTAATCGACTTCTAGATACTTGACTAGTACCACTCAACCTTATCATCATGTCAGATTAAATCCACCTGTAGGGTTTAACATGATGAACCTTTTGAGCTCATCAAGGGGGCACCATCATCCCGACTCACCAGGACACTAATTTCGTCAATAATCAATGGCACACCATACAATTAATATTATTTCCCAACTTACTGGGCCTATCGATTTAATAGACACTACAAGAAAAAAGTTAAACAACAACACTTTTTCCTGAAGCCGTTGTAGAAAGTATATCTACGACAACGCTTTTTCTGCGTTGTGGTTTGGAGCAAAGACAACGCTTTTTTCGCGTTATCTATTGGTTTTTAAAAAGCGTTGTTATTGACGCTGTTGTTAAAAGTCGGGTATCAAAGACAACGCGGAAAAAGCGTTGTGGTTTGGCACAAAGACAACGCAAAAATCATGTTGTGTATTGTTACTTAAAAAACGTTGTCTTTTTAATAGGCAGTGTTTTTCACAATTTATAATATTCACAATTTATAAACATTTTTATTCACAATTGATAATATTCACAATTTACAATATTCACAATTTACAAGCATTTTTATTCACAATTGATAATATTCACAATTTACACTGATAATAGTTTACAAAATTCACTTATAATACAGTGCATTATTTACAAAAGTGTTTGTATTCCATATTAAATACAAAAAATATCTCAATTCACAAGTTCTATAAAACTTCATCATTCACAAGTTGTTCTTTGGGGCTGCTTGTTAACTCGATCTGTTTTAACACTGCATAAAAATAATAAATTGGGATAAGAGATTATATACACACAAATAAGACTGCTTCCATATGTGACAACTAAAAAGAATATAAAGCATACCTAGATGAACTATTAGAGATTATGATAAACAGAATCAATGTAACACTGACCTTTTGTTAACTGAAAAATATGCAGAGCACAACGCTCAACGGCAAGTCTTACTGGGCCACTCCCATTCTTTAACTGAAAAGATCTATGTCTAATGAACTAGGTTGCAGATTCAGTCATATCCATAAGTACTTGTAGCAGATCCTGGAACTCATTATCTTCCATGTACTGAGAATAAATAAGATTGTACATCAGTGCCTCAATGCAAAATAAAACAAAAGTATACAAAAAATCTCATAAAGCATCTTAAAGAAACTAAAACAAAGCAAAAGCATTTATAGCAAGTTGTTGTAAGTATTTCTCTAATAGTAGATTCATCTATCATTTCACAGCTAGACCAAATATGGTAATCAACTTCAGACCACTGTCTTGCAATAGACACAAATCCCAAAAATCAATCACATAAAAGATGTTGTACCTGAGACATGATTCCCATGACTTTTGTTGCAGAAACTCGCACCTCATCATCATCAAGTTGCAACATGGCTCTCAGTAAAGTAGCAAGTTACTTAAATAAGATTATAGATTATGTTATGTAAACATGGTACTGTTAGAATGTAGATTGAAACTATTCATACTAAATAGTAACAATTTCTTAAGGGAACTTAACATCAGTCATATATCATGCAGAATGAAGCAAGTACCAACAAAATTTTGGTCCTTAAGTCATATAACTCTCATAAAGCATAGAAAAATAGTATGTCATGAGATTTGATATTGAATGGCAAACCAAAAACGAAGCAAAATGCTCAGATGGCATCACTGCGTTGAAACCAACTATAGGCACCAAGGAAGCTAACAGTGTTCTAAAAACCACCTACAAAGGCACAGTAATGTTATGTGACAAAAGTGTCACCTCTTTATTAAAAATAAAACATTTGATGTATTAGAACTAAATGACAGCTTAAAGCAAAGTAGCAAACATTTGATGTATTAGAACTAAATGACACAATCAAACAAGGAAAGAAAATGAGTTTCAGAAGGTTCCCTACCAGAAATTCCATGTTCTGATGTCTTGTTCACCAAAGAAGAGAAGATTTTGTCAAGAATGAAACAGTTTGAGAGGCCGGAGCTACAATTATGTGCAAGTTAAATTATTAAGATGCATTCACAAAACCATCGTGGGTCCTAAGGAAGAATCATTGGCATTGGATCAATAGTTTTGACTTGTTAAAAAGAAAATTGATAAAAATTACAGATTAAAAAAACACACTGAATATTTGGTCTCAACATTAGTTCCAAGAACTCAACAAGAAAAACATGGATTTTAAATATTATAAAGGGTCTGATTCTGAATAGCTGACATTCACGGAGAAAATGAGAAAACAATTATCAACCATGAACCATTTGCAAAGTTCAAAGAGTTAAAAAAAATGAAAAAAAAAAGGCCAAATCTTCAAGGACTTACTTTTCTTCTGTTTTGTTGTCTCCTTCAGCAACTGTACCACTTGCTGAATTGGAAAAGCAAAGCTTACTCTGGAAATTGACATGAAAAAATCAACAATTTTAAAAATAACTAACTTAAGAGAACTTCAAACAACAGGGAGAGTATCGTTAATTAAGAAACTGCATCTGGAAAAAAGAAAGAGCCTAAGAGGCTCAGAAGAGTCAGAACACAGGTTACCAAAACTAAAGAAGCATCATATAGTGTATACGAGATGATAATGTAGAAGCATCATATAGCATATACGAGATGATAATGTAGTCCAACAAATATTGAGACCATTAGACAAGAAACTCTGGTCGATATATGAATTCTGCATATGAACAAATCCAAAGTAAGCACGGATCTTAAATAAGAATGCATATGAATTCTGCAAACAATTCAGATGCAAGAGTTGATGATGCCAAATTTAAAGTGAAAAAGAAGCTTCAAATAATCCAATAAAAAAAGAAGCATAATAAAACCAAAAAATTCACTAGTACAGTGACCAAATAGTATACAAGGATAATCGATCAAAGACAAGTATTTAATATTCTAATTTTGAAGTCCAAGGAATTCCCAGACAAGACAAATAAAAGCTCACAGGTATCACTAGTTTGTTGGATAAAAAAGATAACGCAATTTTATATGACTAGTAGCATCATGTAACGTTATATAATAGCATGGGCTAAGAAATTTTGAGATAGCATGCATTCAGTGGACTTCTATAATTATTGAACAATAGAACTTACTAATGCATATACATAACGACTGAAAGGCCCATCTGTAAAGCTTTTCCACGACATATAAAACTGATCTGCAAAAAGAAGACACTTTGATCATGAGATACAAGAGACAGTCTGGGATCAGAATCATTTTCGACATTTAGCAAGCTTTTAAACATCAAGACATCATTCTGAAAAATAATCCTTCACAAAAAGATGGAAAGCAAAGGTAATATAACTAACAAGTAACAAACCAATTATCCTTTTCAATTACTTACCTCTAAGTTTGTGGCCCCATAGTGAGCTCACACCATTTGCCTTGTGTGCTGCAAAAGTAGATAAGAAAGATATATAAGCTTAAGGAAAATGTTGAGAGAGAAGATATTGCCTTTAATAGAATGGAACAAGTGGAGGATAGACAATATTTTTAAAGTTCAATGCTTTTGCAGATGCAATCGAAATAAGAAAAAACTAAGAATAATTAACAGATAAAAATTAAATGGATAGGCAAATAGCTGGCACAAAATTCTCAAGTCAAAACTAATAGTAACTTACCTCACCTACGCGTATAGAACTTGATTAGCCCATAACTCACAGTGAAGAACTTGATTAGCCGGCCAGAGAACATTTGATTGTCTGTAGCTTCGCAAATCTGAAAAACCTGCACAGATCAACATGCAATTCAATCAGATTAAAATGAAGAATAAAGGCTATATCAGTATAAAAATTGGGATAATCGAGTGTGATAGTTTCTCTTTTTTGACTGAAATGGCAAAAGCTTATTACACTTTGTCAGTATCCTTTTAGAAATTGCTCAAGGTCATCATCATACCTGGAAGATTTGAACGAACCAGAAGGTGGTTGCAGTGGTAATCAGGTTGTATACAAAATTTAAATCAGAATAAAACAGTGTATACCTCCACATGTAGCTCAGCTTCACATACTGGCAACAGAGAATATTATTAGGAAAAATAATAAAAAATTAGAATAAAACATTATGACTGGGGTGAGCATACATGGGTGTTATCAAGAAAGATTGCTTCACATACCTCCATATGTTACAACTGTTGGTGCAAATTGCACCCAAGTCAAACCTGTGTTTTGATATTGGCAAAAGGGTTCAAAAGTTAAGGGTTAGTTGTTGTCTAACAAGTTTCTTGAGTGTACAGGAAAAGCCCTAGCGAAGGAATGCTAGGCACTGGCGAAGGACTGCCAGACAGAAGAAAAGCCCTAGCAAAGGACTGCTAGGCTCTGGCGAAGGACTGCCAGAATAGACAAAGCCCTAGCAAAGGAATGCTAGGCACTGGCGAAGGGCTGCCAGAAGTAAAGACCTAGCGAAGGACTGCTAGGCACCAAGCGAAGGGCAGCTTGGTACCTCAAGACCTGGCGAAGGACTGCCGGGCAAAAGTCCAACTGGAGGATCCGGTTGGCACCAGGTAAACTCTCCCGAGAGGAGTAGGTGAGGACGCGTTCCCCTAGAGGGAACATTAGGCGTCGGTTCGACCTAGGGCTCCATTTTGGAGACCCAAAGTCAGAACCAAGACAGCCAAGGCTGTGTAAAATTAACTTATTAATTGCTGTTTTGGACTAACCCTGGATGTAGGACCGAAGGACTGTGTTTCTGCAGCTCAGAGAGCCTCAAAGGAGTGAGGCAGTAGCTGAGCAGGGCGCCCCGGATGTTTCGGGCACCCCAGAGTCAACCCAAAGTCAGCAGAGCAAGTAAACGCCCCGACAGCAGCACATTTGGGGGCGCCCCGGATGTTTCGGGCGCCCCGCGCGCATCGGGCGCCCCGCATGTCGCGGGCGCCCACTGTGCCACGCCACTGGCAGCTGCAGCAACTCACCCTCGCGAAGAAGATGAAGCCTTGACCGGTCAACCCGGGCGCCCCGCGCGCATCGGGCGCCCCAGTCAAAGGTGATCCCGAAGTCGAAGCGATCAGTCACGACCGAGAGCACGCCGGATCAGAAGCCACGTGGGAGGGCGCCCCGAGCATTCCGGGCGCCCCCAGCCCTATATAAAGGGCCCTCGACCCCAGGCTTAAAGCATCAATTCCATTGAACGCAATCACGCTCTTCTGCTCCCGCGCTCTGCTCCAGAACCCTCCAGACTCGAGATACAAGCGCCGGCGACGTCCAACTGCTCTGGAACTTCGATTTACACCGGACGTCGGTAACAAAGAAAAGCTGTCTTTTTTTCTTACTGCAATTTACTGTAATCAATCTTTGTAAAATTGTTTTGCGCGATTATAGTATTGCCCATAGTAAACGGTCAACGACCGTGGGCCTTGGAGTAGGAGTCGACCCAGGCTCCGAACCAAGTAAAAATCTTGGTGTTCTCATTGTCTGATTTTGATTATTCCGCTACGCAATTGCTCTTTACGAAATCCGAACGATTTGCGACATTCACCCCCCCCCTCTATCGCATCTCTCGATCCAACAAGTGGTATCAGAGCGGGGAAGTCAAACTTGGTGCAACCACCAGTTTGAAATTTTTTTTCGGATTTCTTTTTCTCTCTTATTTTAAAATTTTCGTTCGAGTTTTTTTTTCAAGGTTGGTGCAACACCCCTTGAAATTTGTGTTTAATTATTTCTTCCCGCACTACTAATCCAAGACCAAGTCTTGGAATATTTTTGTTGTTCTTTTTAATTCCAGTAACAAATGTCTATCCAAGAAGGATTTAGCACCGCCAGACCTCCACTGTTCAGTGGAGAAGACTTTCCCTACTGGAAAAGTCGAATGGAGGTCCATCTGAAAACTCAGGTGGATATGTGGATAATCATCCAGTCTGGACTGATGATTCCCACAAATGCTGAAGGTATACCACAAAACTACTCAGAATGGGACACTTCCCTCAAACGTAAAATTGAAGCAGACGCCAAAGCAACCCAGACTCTCCAATGCGGACTAACGAAAGAAGAGCTGAACCGCGTCGGACCCTTCAAAAGTGCAAAGGAGCTATGGGCTAAACTGATTGAGCTCCACGAAGGAACTTCAGATACAAGGATCAGCAAACGAGATCTGCTACTGAACAAGCTTTTCACTATCAAAATGGCAGATAACGAGACAGCAGCCCAGCTCCACGCCAGAATCCAGGAGCTGATGAACGGTCTTCACGCAATAGGTCACCAGGTTCAAAATCGTGATCTTATAAGGTATGCCCTAAACGCGTTCCCTAGGACCACCTTGTGGGCATCTATGGTAGATGCATACAAGGTCTCTAGGGATCTTTCAAAAATTAAGCTAGATGAGTTATTTTCTGAACTTGAGCTGCATGAACAGACTAACTCAAATTTGGTCGAGAAAAGTATAGCCTTCTTTGCAGGGAAAACAGGGAAGACGACCAAGAAGAAAACTCAAGTTGAACCTGAATCTACCTCAGATTCAGAAATAGAAGATCAAGAAGAAGATCAATCTGAACTGGTCCGGCTAGCTCGAAACTACTACAAAAAGTTGAAGAACCAATCCAACACACGAAGAACAAGCCGAAGAAAGGACGGACAAGATGAACCGGCAACTGACAAACAAAAGCCCAACGTAACCTGCTACGAATGCAAGAAGAAGGGCCACTACAAGACTGAATGTCCAAGTCTAAAGGAGTCCAAAAAGAACAGAAAGAAGAAGGCACTCCAAGCAACCTGGGACGAGTCTTCCTCAGAAGAAGAAGAAGAAGCACCTCAGTCCAATCTTCTAGCCCTGACCGCTTCAGATCAAATCGAGACTGACTCAGACTCGGACCGGGACGACGGCCAGTTGACATTCTCCGACGACGGCGAAATAAAGGTAACGGGCTTTTCAAAATCGCAATTAAATTCTCTTATTTCCTATCTATCCCGAGATTTGGCGAAAGCCAAACTCCGAATCGAGTCCCTCCGACAGGAAGTAAAACTCCTGAAAGAGGGAGCTGATTCTGATTCCTTAACTGAGAAAATTCAGGAAGGAACCCCTGATCAAGTTAAAAAACTTGAATCAGAGAATTCCTCCCTGAAAACTCAAGTTAAGGAATTAAGAACAGCTTTAGAACGATTCACTTCTGGTTCCAAGAATCTTGACATGATTCTGGGAAAACAGAAGTCTGTTCTAAACCGATCCGGACTTGGTTATAGAACCAAATCTCGGCAAAGATCTTACTTTGCTGTACTGAACCAGTCAAGACCTAAGGTTCAGGCATGGGTGCCAAAACTGTGCCTGACTAAACCAACTGGTTCAAATCAATTTTGGATCCCCAAGGACAAGATTCACATCTTGCCTAACCCATACAGAGGCTTTAGTCCAGGGGGAGCCAAAATCAAAACAATTTTTATAATTAGATAATTTTTTGCTTGTTTATTTAATTTCATGCAAATTGCCATGCTTAGATTTAAGTAATACTTAGATTTAAGGATGAAATTACTTGAAACTTGAAAACATAGTATTGGGTGGAGGTGAGATGATAGTACGTTAGGGAAGCCAATTTGGCGGAACTAGCCGAAGCTACCGATCCAAGACCCAAGCTAGTTAGACCAGAAAATGACCTAATTTAATTTGAAAATGAAATTTCATTAAAAGGCTTTGTCAAGGAAAGGGTGGATGATCCCATAAGGCTACGGCCAAAGAAGGCCTAGTGCCTCGCCAAGACCTGGAAGCCAATTTCTGAAATTCAAATTCAAATTATCTTTTGTCAAATTCGAATCTAACTCAAAGTTCAAATAATTATAGATTCTTATCTGTTTTCAAACCTATCTCTTTTTCGAAAATCACTTAATCTATTTTTCAAAATTCTAAACTTACTTGTTTAAAAAATCTGTTTTCAAAAATAATGAACTTTTCGAAAATAAATTGAAATTCCTTTTCAAAACTAATTTCTACCCTCAAACCTGTCTCACAAAAACCTTAAGGTTAACGTGATTGAAAACCCTAGACTGGGGTGAGACAGACTAGGAAGTGAAACTCAATTTAAGCTATCCCTAACTCAAATTGGATCCAAATCATCAAAAATTCTTTATGTGTAGGAACATAAAGATTTGGACCAATGGATGTTAGATAGCGGGTGCTCCAGACATATGACTGGAGACAAATTGAAGTTCACCAAACTCAAGTTCAAAAACCTGGGCTCAGTAGCATTTGGTAACAATGCCACACTCAAGGTAATTGGGTCAGGTAATATTGAACTTAAATCCAATTTCATTATTAAGAAAGTTCTATTAGTAGAAAACTTTAATTTTAACTTACTTAGCATAAGTCAGTTATGTGACTCTGGTTATTTAGTTACTTTCAACAATTCTAATTGCCTGATTAGAAATGCACAAGACTCAGAAATCATGCTTAAGGGCACTAGGAAAAACAATGTATACACTATAAATCTTCCTCTTATACCCAAATGCATGTTAACACAGTTAGAACAATCAAAACTCTGGCATAGGAGATTAGGTCATACCAATCTAAGAACTATTTCAAAAATTACCCAACTTGGCTTAATCAAAGGTATCCCCAAAATCAAAAATGAAAACCTAATATGTGAATCTTGTAATCAAGGCAAACAAACCAAGTCTAGTCACAAATTGATCCAATCTGATCAAACCCTAACCACACTTGAGCTCCTACACCTTGACCTATTTGATTCACATGGAGCCAAGTCACTAAGTGGAAACCGATACTGCTTAGTGATAATTGATGACTACTCTAGGTTCACCTGGGTCAGGTTTCTAAGGACCAAAGATGAAACCCTGAACCTATTTAACAACTTTTGTAAATTGATTGAAAATCAAAATGATACCAAAATTAAAAGACTTAGGTCTGACCACGGGGGAGAATTCGAGAATCAGAGATTTGAAGAATTCTGTAAAATAAATGGATATAAACACGAATTTTCGTGTCCCAGAACCCCCCAACAAAATGGCATAGTAGAAAGGAAGAATAGAACCCTACAGGAAGCTGCTAGGGCTATGCTTAATGAATTTGACCTACCCAACCACTATT
Organism: Boesenbergia rotunda; assembly: GCA_024364735.1. NCBI lineage: Eukaryota > Viridiplantae > Streptophyta > Magnoliopsida > Zingiberales > Zingiberaceae > Boesenbergia > Boesenbergia rotunda. The sequence goes on along the minus strand of JAGFNQ010000373.1, from coordinate 275,651 downwards.
GGGCAGAAGCAATTAGCACAGCTTGCTATATCCAAAATAGGATTCTGCTTAATAAAAGGTTAAATAAAACACCCTATGAACTTTACTACCACAGACTTCCAAACCTACACTATCTTAGAGTCTTTGGATGCAAAGTCCATATTCTTAATACCAAAGACTATCTTGGAAAATTCCAATCCAAGTCAAACCCAGGTATCTTTTTAGGGTACTCTACAACAAGTAGAGCTTATAGAGTCTACAACAAAATAACTAAGAAAATTGAAGAAACAACCAACTTAATATTTGATGAAGAAACTAACCCAAAATCTAACAATTCTGACTTAGCTTCACCAAATACTGATCAAGAAGATAACTCTGAAACCCTAAATGAACCCTTTAATGACTTAACAATTGAATCAACTTCTGAATCAGTTGATCCAACCAATGAACCCAGAATTGAACCTATTGGACCAGCTGGACCTGAAGCTGAGCCAAGTACTAGAAAAACCAAGAAACCCAGACTCAGTCACCCAACTGACCAAATTGTAGGTGATCCAACCTTAGGAGTAAGAACTAGAGCTTCCTATAGAAATCTTAGTCAAATAGCCATGATTTCAAAGATTGAACCTAAGACTATTGAGGAAGCCCTACCTGATCCTGACTGGATCTTAGCCATGCAAGAAGAGCTAGCCCAATTTGAGAGAAACCAAGTCTGGGAGTTAGTACCTAAACCTAAGGGCAAATCCGTAATTGACACTAAGTGGGTATTTAGGAATAAGTTAAACGACCAAGGTGAAATAACCCGAAATAAAGCCCGCTTAGTAGCTAAGGGATTCAGTCAAGTAGAAGGGTTGGATTATGATGAAACCTATGCCCCTGTAGCTAGACTTGAGTCTATTAGGATGTTACTAGCCTTTGCATCCCATAAAGGATTCAAATTATACCAAATGGATGTAAAGTCAGCCTTCTTGAATGGGCTCATTAAGGAAGAAGTCTATGTAGGACAACCCCCAGGATTTGAGGATATAGAAAAACCAGATTATGTCTATAAACTTAGCAAAGCCCTTTATGGACTAAAACAAGCACCTAGGGCCTGGTATGAAAGACTATCCAACTACTTGATTTCTAAAGAATTCAAACAAGGTCAAATTGACCCAACCTTGTTTGTTAAAATTTTAGAAAATGATATATTTATTGCACATATTTACGTAGACGATATAATATTTGGATCAACTAATTCTAAATTTCTAAAAGAATTTGTAACAATAATGGAAAATGAGTTTGAAATGAGTTTAGTTGGGGAACTCAATTTCTTCTTAGGGTTACAAATCAAACAAACCAAGGATGGAAATTATGTACATCAAACTAAATATGCTAAAGAACTAATTAAGAAATTTAAAATGGATAACTCTAAAAGCATAAGTACTCCAATGGCCACAAATGTAAAAATAGATAGTGACCCTGATGGTAAACCAGTAGACTTAAAATTATACAGAAGTATGATAGGAAGTCTACTGTACCTTACAGCCAGCAGACCTGATATACTTTTCTCAGTAGGAATGTGTGCTAGGTACCAAACATGTGCTAAGGAAACTCACTTAGCAGCCCTAAAAAGAGTTTTAAGATATATTAAGGGCACCCTAAGTGTAGGGATTTGGTACCCTAGAACCTCATCCTTTAAGTTATCAGGATACTCTGATTCTGACTATGCTGGTTGTAAATTAGATAGAAAAAGTACAAGTGGAAGTTGCCAACTCTTAGGAAACAGCTTAGTAAGTTGGTGCAGTAGAAAGCAACACTGTGTTGCGCTATCCACAACTGAAGCTGAATATGTAGCCCTAGGAGAATGTGTAGCTCAACTCTTATGGATGATGCACACTCTTAAAGACTTTCAGCTAGACTACAATCAGACCCAAGTCAATATTGATAATATTAGCTCAATCAACTTAACCAAAAACCCAATTCAACATTCTAGAACCAAACACATAGAAGTAAAACATCACTTTGTAAGAGATCACGTAGCTAGGGGTGAAATAGTCCTTAAGCATGTAGACTCCAAGTCCAACCTAGCTGACATATTCACTAAACCCTTACCTGAGTCTGAGTTCAGCTTACTAAGAAGGCAGTTAGGATTATGCTTAGTAGAATAGAATCATTCGGTTTTTGATTTTTGATTTTTAAATTGATCTTAAAATGTCTTTTAAAATGTTTTTATTTTTTTTGTTACTTTAACTTGAAAAAGTTTCTTTTAAAATTTTTTTTGGTTTTATTTCAAAAACTACCCCCTTCAAAACTAGGGTTTTCATCGAAATGGACTTAGACTAGGCTCTAACCCTAGAATTGCATGCACCTATAGATCTAGAAGCCAGCATCTCACAAGCACCTTAGGGTACTTTGAGTGATAACCTAGAAAGGGTTGAGATGCTTAGGTCTTTGCCTCAATTCAAGATGCTTTAAGTCAGTGCATCGGCAGCAATTGGGGCACTAAATGAACAGCAATCAAGTTAAGTATCAAGTTTAGACAAATCTAACTTGAACAGCTCACTTAACTTGACTAACCCTAGCAAAAGCTACTGTTCATAACAGTTAGTAAGTAGCTAATTGGGTTAGACAGATCCCTAAAGATGAAACCAGACTTAGGTCTTAATTTGTTTCAGTACAGCAAATACTCTATTTAATTATTGTAAATATTGTTCTGCGTTTTTTGATATATGTCAAAGGGGGAGAGTTGGAAAGGAAAGAGGGAACCCAAAAAGTTGTAAAAGTTGTTTTTTAATTTTTTCCTTTATTCAAAAAGTTTAACCTCAAAGTTAGAAATTCAAAGCTTAAATTTATCCTATAAAAATTTCTAACTCTGAATTAGTTCTAAGCTTAATTTTTTTTCTTAAAAATTTCTAACTCTGAAGTGTTATTAAGTTTTGCTCAAATTATTCTTTTTAGTCTGAAAATTTTCTAAGTCTAAAAATTTTTTTTTAAGTCTGAAAATTTTCTAAGTCTAAAAATTTTTTTTTAAGTCTGAAAATTTTCTAAGTCTAAAATTTTTTTTAAAACTGAAAATTTTCTAAGCCTGAAGTTTTTCCAAAACTGAAAATTTTCAAAGTCTGAAATGTTTTTTAACTGAAAATCTGTCTAAAGTTTTCTAAAGTCTTCCAAACTTAGAACATCATTTCGAAAAACTTAGCAGATTTCCCAACTTATTATCAAAACATAAAATCTTCGAAGTACTTAACTCAAACCACCTACTTTTGAAAAATCTAGGGGGAGATTTCTTCCAGGGGGAGGGAATCTAACTTAGGATTTCAATTTCAGCATTTTTTCCTTAACTTTTTGAACTAGGTTGCCATATATCAAAAAGGGGGAGATTGTTGGTGCAAATTGCACCCAAGTCAAACCTGTGTTTTGATATTGGCAAAAGGGTTCAAAAGTTAAGGGTTAGTTGTTGTCTAACAAGTTTCTTGAGTGTACAGGAAAAGCCCTAGCAAAGGAATGCTAGGCACTGGCGAAGGACTGCCAGACAGAAGAAAAGCCCTAGCAAAGGACTGCTAGGCTCTGGCGAAGGACTGCCAGAATAGACAAAGCCCTAGCAAAGGAATGCTAGGCACTGGCGAAGGGCTGCCAGAAGTTAAGACCTAGCGAAGGGCTGCTAGGCACCAAGCGAAGGGCAGCTTGGTACCTCAAGACCTGGCGAAGGACTGCCGGGCAAAAGTCCAACTGGAGGATCCGGTTGGCACCAGGTAAAACTCTCCCGAGAGGAGTAGGTGAGGACGCGTTCCCCTAGAGGGAACATTAGGCGTCGGTTCGACCTAGGGCTCCATTTTGGAGACCCAAAGTCAGAACCAAGACAGCCAAGGCTGTGTAAAATTAACTTATTAATTGCTGTTTTGGACTAACCCTGGATGCAGGACCGAAGGACTGTGTTTCTGCAGCTCAGAGAGCCTCAAAGGAGTGAGGCAGTAGCTGAGTAGGGCGCCCCGGATGTTTCGGGCGCCCCAGAGTCAACCCAAAGTCAGCAGAGCAAGTAAACGCCCCGACAGCAGCACATTTGGGGGCGCCCCGGATGTTTCGGGCGCCCCGCGTGTCGCGGGCGCCCACTGTGCCACGCCACTGGCAGCTGTAGCAGCTCACCCTCGCGAAGAAGATGAAGCCTTGACCGGTCAACCCGGGCGCCCCGCGCGCATCGGGCGCCCCAGTCAAAGGTGATCCCGAAGTTGAAGCGATCAGTCACGACCGAGAGCACGCCGGATCAGAAGCCACGTGGGAGGGCGCCCCGAGCATTCCGGGCGCCCCCAGCCCTATATAAAGGGCCCTCAACCCCAGGCTTAAAGCATCAATTCCATTGAACGCAATCACGCTCTTCTGCTCCCGCGCTCTGCTCCAGAACCCTCCAGACTCGAGATACAAGCGCCGGCGACGTCCAACTGCTCTGGAACTTCGATTTACACCGGACGTCGGTAACAAAGAAAAGCTGTCTTTTTTCTTACTGCAATTTACTGTAATCAATCTTTGTAAAATTGTTTTGCGCGATTATAGTATTGCCCATAGTAAACGGTCAACGACCGTGGGCCTTGGAGTAGGAGTAGGAGTCGACCCAGGCTCCGAACCAAGTAAAAATCTTGGTGTTCTCATTGTCTGATTTTGATTATTCCGCTACGCAATTGCTCTTTACGAAATCTGAACGATTTGCGACATTCACCCCCCCCCCCTCTATCGCATCTCTCGATCCAACAACAACTACAAAAGAATATAAAGCATACCTAGATGGACTTGTGAGGTAGAGACATGCTCGTTTGCAGTTTGTAGCATCTACATGCTCAACTAACAGGTCAACATCTTCCTCCTATATATTACACTGACAGAAGATTACAAAAGCTAGAAAATTTACACTGATAACTATTATACAGATATCTTGTACTTGCATATTAATGCAAGCAAACATCCTTTCACTGCATGTGACAAGTTTTCCAAACTCACAAGTTTTACAACACATCATCAATCACTTAAGAGTTTCATGAGTTTTTCAATTCACAAGTTTCATAATCAATCCGCGATTGGGGCCAACTTCTGAAGCTCGATCTCATAACTATCCTTTAACACTGCCTAAAAAAATGGAATTAGAAATTATAGAAAATACAATATAATGTAAGCTACTTTTAAAAAAAAACATCATTCCATGAACTTAAATCTAAATAGAATAATGATCTTGTTTGATTCCAAACCTATTCAGAAATATGATCTTGAATGCACTCCGTCAACTCGGCCCGAACCTCATCAATTTGATCACGAGAGTAACCTGTTTTTGTGAACTGTGAACACAGACAAATTAAATTGGCGAGTGGTTAATGTGAAAAACAATCAACACTGATCACTTTGCAATTCTAAATAGTTAATGTCAAAGAATTTGAGATAAGCTTAATATAGTTACTATTGATCTCAGTGAATCTCTCTCGATAGTCTCAACTTCTTCAATAATTTGTTTCATGTATCTCATCACAAAAAAACCGCATTGTTTCGCATCCGGTTGTTGAGGAGCCTATATATGGTAATTATTGTCAAATAGTTAACGAAAATTATACACATTCCAATATATGTTAAACAAAAGTATACATACCTTAACTACTTCCCACTTAGCATTTTTTCTCCCTTTCCTTCACTTGGTAGAATTAAACAAGCGTAATGCCCTTCATACGTTATGAATATTTGTTATATAAAATTTATATTAAAATATAAATTTACTGACAGAAATCTGAACTCACATTTCCATTACGTATTTACAATCATCATCTCGAATGCAGGAACTAAGGGAATCCAACACATAAATAGTATCCTTGTAAAGTTCAATTACACTGAGAATCCAATGGAAACTAGGCAAAGACATATGGTTAGATCATAAAATTTAATAAATTAGCGAATGGAAGCATTTTAAAGTGAAGTTTTATTTTGCACTTACCCGACATTACATGGCACCATAACAATTTCATCTGATGATGCACCGGTTAGCCTATCAGCTAAAAGAGTTGCCCTTTGGTTCAGCGTTTCAAGCTTAGCTGTTTTGTCTTGTGCCATTTTTGCTAGAAATGGGATTTTGTGGGGATTCATAAATCTGAATTTGTGCTCATCTGATGATGCACCGGTTAGCCTATCAGCTAAAAGAGTTGCCTTTTGGTTCAGCGTTTCAAGCTTAGCTGTTTTGTCTTGTGCCATTTTTGCTAGAAATGGGATTTTGTCTTGTACCAAACTGGTCCACATAGTTTCACCTCCCGCACTAGATGAACAGTTAAATGAATCATTATATCAAAAAATGAAGGGGGAAAATACTTTTCAAGTAAACACAATATTGTCACAATCTCTTTTTGCATATCATCCAATCTTGAGACATCTATCACTTTATTACATAACATATTGAAGAAGAAACATAAGCGAGTGATAGTGACTCTGACATGTTTGGGCAAAACTCCACGTATCACCACTGGAAGCAATTGTTGAATTAAAGCGTGGTAGTCGTGTGACTTAAGGCCAACAAGTTTCAAGTCCTTCAACGACACCAGGTTTTTAACATTGGATGAGTAACATGATGGAAGTTGTATTCCATACAACGAATTCAAAATTTTTCTTTTCTCATCCTTACTAAGTGTATAGCATGCTGCTGGCAAAAATGTTTTCTTCTCCCCCATCCTTGGTGCCAAATCTGTCCTTACATTCATTTCCAAAAGGTCTAATCTCGCTGCTACTCCATCCTTTGTTTTTCCTGGAATATCAAGTAACGTTCCGATAAGACTTTCACATACATTCTTTTCAATGTGCATCACATCAAGAACATGTCGAATGTGTAGATGTTTCCAATACTCAAGTTCAAAGAATATTGATTTTTTTTTCCAACATGATTTTACATCATCATTCGATTGAGACTTTCTACTCATTTTTCCCCAATGACAATTAATTCTTTCAACTCTTTCAAAAACCTCATCGCCACTTAATGGTTTAGGTGTCGGGTTCAACTCTTGCTTCCCATTAAATGCCTTCCGTTGCCTTCGATAAGGATGAGTTGCTGGTAGAAACCTTCTATGACCTGTATAAGACATTTTCCTACTATGCTTCAACCTTGTTGAATAGGTTTCTTCACCACAAATCGGACATGCATGATATCCTTTAACAATACATCCAGACATGTTCCCATATGCAGGAAAATCATTGATTGTCCATAACAAGATAGCCCTAAGCAGGAATGTTTCTTGCTGATATGCATCATATGCTTCGACACCTATATCCCATAAGATTTTTAAGTCATCAATTAGAGGTGCTAAGTAAACATCAATATCATTTCCCGGCTGTTTGGGACCAGAAATTAACAATGTGAGCATCATAAATTTCCTCTTCATACACAACCATGGAGGAAGATTATAAGTAATCATTAAAACTGGCCAACAACTATATGCAGAACTCATTAAACCATGGGGATTCATCCCATCAGCTGATATAGCTAATCTGAGATTTCTTGACTCAATACCAAAATCTGGCCACTTGCAATCAACTGTTTTCCAAGAAGGTGTATCAGCTGGATGGCGCAAATATCCATCACAAAGTCTGTCTTCCGCATGCCAAGTCAACTGCTTAGATATATCTTTATTCCGAAACATTCTTTGAAATCTTGGAATAGGAGGGAAGTACCACAAAACCTTTGCAGGAACTCCTTCCTTTATCATACTTTTTTGGCCCAACTTCCACCTCGACATCCCGCAAGTAGGGCAATGGGTTAAATTCTCATACTCCTTCCGGTATAAGATACAATCATTAGGGCAAGCATGAATTTTTACATAATCTATCCCTAATGCAGATAAGCTTTTCTTTGCATCATACAAAGATAAAGGCAATTCATTGTCATCTGGAAGTATTTCTCCTAACAAACTGAGTAGATTAGTGAAACTTTTATCACTCCAACTATATTTGGCCTTCAAGTTGAATAATTTCACAATTGCAGATAACCTTGTAAATTTAGTACATCCAGGATATAAAGGTTTCTCGGCGTCTTCAAGTAACTTATTGAATTGGGTTGGATTCTCAACATAACTATCATATGTATCATGAACCATATTTATTGGTTCATCACGAACATATTCTCTAGGCCCTACTGGATCAATATCATTTTGTGAAATCCCTATCGTAGATCTTTCGCCGTGCCATGTCCATGTATGCTATGTCATATCTATACCGTTACAATACAGATGTGCCCTTATAGTTTGTATATTTTTCTTCTTTAGATTACCACATTTTGCACATGGGCAAGATATTCCCATATTCGGATCATTACTGTTTTCCAATGCAAATATCAAGAAAGCCTCAACTCCATTCTCATATTCACGGGATAGTCTATCCTTTGACATCCATTCTTTGTCCATTCTTGTTTTAACTAATAAATCAACGATGAGCTAATACCTAAAAAGGAACTGTAATTAATAAATCTAAAATATTAACACAAACAAAAGTGTGAAATAGTAACAAAATATTTAAACAATTAATCAAAATTGTATGTAGCTGTATGATTAGCAAAACATAGGAAGTAAATAATGTAGTAATGCGCAATTGGATATTGTGTTAACTTATTTCCTCAAGAGAAAAGCAGGTAGAACACTATATAATAGGTCATGTTACTTTTACTATCTCATTCAGACTAATAATACAGATTATTCTTTCTTTAAAATGCAGATCTTGGGATTATCTTCAAAAAATATATATATACAAGATAGAGATTTTATTGAGGCTCAATGTATGCTTAGTTGCTTTAAATATGGATTCGACGGTATAATAGTCCCTTATGTATTACTAGGTTGATTCCATCTCCACGTAGAAGATGATAGTAGAGGATGAAATTCTTAATATATCAACTAAAAGGTCTTTTAATAGAAGCTATGCTTCAATATCTAACATTGAATTCAGAAAATTTTGGTATATATCAGATCTAAAATAGATACATTTCTATTCATGAAAGACTCCATCTATGTACAGTTATTACACAAAATACAAAGCCCTTCTAATTGAGATAGCCAACTCCCAGATCCACTGACCTCAGTATTTTACATGATAAAAAAAATTCACTTTTAGTCACTCTGAAAAGAAAAAGGATGATTGTTTTCTTTGATAAGCAAAGTTGGAATTCATACTATGGATCAGGTTCGCTCTTGACAGAATTGTCAAAGCCCTTCATGTAATGTGTGCGCTTCCAGTTTCAACTGTAAATCTATGTGACAATATCTCCTACATTAAGTTGATGCAAGTTAAAAGCTAGTTCCACCTTCATAGAATACTGACAAAATGGTTTCTTGATTTTAGATATGGGTGATCTAGGCACACACAACCTACAGCAATTATGTAACCCAATATAGGCTAACAATTTTTTTAAAAAATTAAAACAATGGGTAGATTCTCTGTTCTCCAAGTTCACTATGAATTCATCAAAGTTGTAATTCTTTACTAAAATGTAAATGTAATATAAAAAAAGATGTCATCCTTCAAAATTTCAATCCGCTGTCTTTTTGTTTTACATGATCATTTTGTTTTGTGATTAGTAATCTTCATGAGGTAAATACAATCAAAGTTATCTTCTTGTTGCATTTTGTAGTTTATTCTTGTGATCATCTTATTTCTTTTATTTCATTCGTAGATTCTTAGAACACCTGATCTAGTACACCTAATAGCATACTGTTTTACTTCCAGGTTTGGGTTGCAACAGACACTGGGAATCTGGAAGTAGCATACATTCCATTTCAGAAACCCTTAAGGATTTCGAAAACCCTAAACTGGAAAATGCCTAGGGTTTTAGAATCTATCGATCTTACTCCCAAAGCGGTAAGAGAGAAGTGTGATTCGAGGAGGATGTACCTTGGTGTAGTAATTTGCAACCCCCTTCTCCCCGAGCGTCACCAGCAGAAGCTTGAAATCTGACCGCCACAGAGTCAGAACGTCGGCGACTGTGAGAGAGAGAGATGGAGAGGGTAGTGGCGAGCGTCGTGATGCTGCCGCTGGGGTTCAGTTTCCACTCGACGGACGAAGAGCTCGTGGAGGATACTTCTTGGTGGTGAGCTAGGAGAAGATGTATGTTCACCAGATCGTACACAATGTCGATTTCGTGGAGAGGAGAGGACGAGGGAGGTGGCAATGAGGGAGGTGGAGGGAGGTGGAGGGAGATATTTCGCGGAGAAAAGAAGCGCGGAGAGATTTTTCGCGAGCCGCCGAGGGTTGGCAATGAGCGAGGTGGAGGGAGGGGATGTGTTTTTTATTTTAGCGGGAAATACGACAACGCTTTTAAAAAACGCTTTTGTAACAGCGTTGTCTTTCATCCGAAACCACAACACTAAGCACATCGCATCATTATAAAACGTTGTCGTTATTAAAAAGTAAAACACATAGACAACGCTTTTCACTAAAAACGTTGTAAAACAAAAAAAGACAACGTTTTTTTAAAAAACGTTGTCGATTGGGCGTTGTTGATTGCAAAAATTCTTGTAGTGAGAATAAATCTCGCCCATTGGTAAATCAAAGAAATAAATATTAATAATACATGCCCGTTATTATATCCGGATTCAGGGATTGTACTCCATAATAAATCTGAGGTTCAATCCAATTTCAAGTCGGTACAAATTGGATGTAACGACCCGGAAAATTCTCTTAATATTTTCTTAAAATATTAATCATGTCTAGATAATTTTCCGAGGGACCTAGAAATATTAATACGAACTTTGGCCTAGAAAATCCATGTTTGCTCATTTAAATTGGGGAAAAAGGACACTAATGGGCCTTATATGGGCTTTTTAGTACCATAATTATTGGTGGATTTTAGGTAAAAATTAGTATAAATATAAAGGGGTTTTAATGAGAAATATTTACATAATTATGGGGGAATTTTTAAGGGATTTTCGAAATTTATAGAAAATAAATAAAAATAATAAAATAGAAAAATTAGTGCATGGACCAAGGATTTGAACCTTGGACCTCTTGTACAACCATGTATGCTTTAACCAACTCACCTAGCAAGGGATTTCTATGAGGAAAGGAAGTGGATATAGGTTAAGGCTTCGAAGAAGATGAAGGGTCATGAAGAGACTCTTCATTTGCCTCCTTGATGAGTTATAAAGAGGGGGGTTTGGGAGTTTCTTTCTTCCTTCCATCAATTGCATTTGCTCCCCTCCTCCCTCCTCATTCTAGCCGAAACCCCAAGGAGGAGTTCTCCCTTGGAAAAACTTCCACCAAGGCTTCATCTCCAAGATCTAAGGTCTTCACAAGAGTACAAGGGCTAAGGGTGGTCAAGAGGCAACAAGATTTCCATCCTTCTCTCAAATCTAAGGTTTATAATCAAGATCAACCAAGGTAAGACTCCCTCACCTATGGTATAATGGCTTTTCTTAAAGATTAAAATGATATGAAAGTTTTGTAAGTGATGTTTATGTTGGAAAAACCAAAGGAAACCCATGAACCGAACCTTATAGGTTTCGGCCCCATGGGTTCTTGGTCTATAATGATGATAAAAATCAAAATCATGTTGTCTAATGTGCCCTTATGATGTTTAGAGATTTAATATAATTTTTGAGAATTTTTGGGGTACCCTAGAGACCCTATAAGTTTCGGCCAACTTCAAGGACCCATGGGTAGGGTAGGGTCTTAAACTTCAAGTATATGTTTTATGTATTATCATGATATAAGGGAGATGGAGGGTGATTTATGTGAATTTTCACATGGCCTAGAGACCCTATGAGTTTCGGCCAAGATGGGTTAATAGGGTAAAAGTTAGGATTTATTTCAAGTAAGGGCCCTAAGTGCCCTATGGTAAGATATAATTGAAGGTTAATGATTGGTTGGGGATTTTAATGGTATTTTTCCATGCCCCCATGGCCTTATGAGTTTCGGCCAGCCCTAGGAAGGTGGACTAAAGGTTAGGGTTAACCCTAATCATGAGCCCCAATGACTTCCTATGGTCTCATAGATGATGTATGGTTGTTCCTTTGCCTTATGCTATTGTACATATTTATGGGATTGATGGAACTCCACCTATAGGTTTCGGCCAAGCCATGTATCTAGGGTTTGGGGTGGAGTTAGGGTTCAAAGAATGATGGTTCATGCTTACCATAAAGTATTTATATGTATAGGATCAAGCATGTGGTAGAAATCATGTTCACCATAACCCTAATGTTTAAGCACTATGTTTTATGTTTATGATTGGATGTCATGCTTAATAGGGATTATTAGGTATGTCTTAGGTTTTATGCCATGTATTTGAATGGTAGGTAGAATGCTATGGAAATCCTACCATGTATGCTTAAGATAGATATCCTGCTTAGGCAAGAAATGCAATGGTTACCTTATGTATCATGATTATACAAGCTCTATGTAGTAGGATAAATATCTATGAAAACATGTCAAGTTCAATGCAATGCGTACCTCCTATGTTATGATCATGCAAGTACTAGGAATAGGAATGATGAGTAGGTATGCATGTCATGTTTATGTAGGAAGATGAATGCCATGTTTATGTAGGAAGATGAATGTCATGTTTTATGAATGATGATGCATGCCATGTTTACGAAAGAAGATGCATGCCATGTTATGAATGAAAGATGATGCTTATGTTTTTAAGGCATAAATATGCTAAACGGCACGGTCGATGGTACGACGGTCGTGAGGACCGGTAAATGGGCCGGTGGACGGGCCGAGCCGTAACAAGTTATGCTATGTTAAAGATGCCATGAATGTCTTATAAATGATGAAGCATGTAAAGTATTTTACTTTATGAATGGGTTTGTACCGGACCGAAGTATGGGTCCAAGGGATGGGCACCTTAAGAACGCCCCGGTTCTGGACTACCGACTATGCTGTCCACGGTTCTGGCACTACCGGAGCTGTGCAACAGGGATGGGCTCCTTAAGAACGCCTCGGTTCGGGGACTACCGACTATGCTGTCCTTACCCTAGTAGGTCGGGGCTCGCTACCTCGGACTTGCTAGGGATGCGCGCTTATGATGTATGTATGTGGTACAAGCCGGGGACCCCAATGATATGATGATTATGTTTAAGCATTTAAAAGTATGTTTTTAAAAGTTAAGCATCCTTATGTATATGCATTCCACTCATGCATTCATTCATGTTATGCATTATGCTATGCTAATAAGATTTTTATGCTTACGCTTCACGTTAAGAAAGGTGCATGAAAATAAATGATCTATGTCATGATTATGTTAAAAAGATGTTCATATGCTATGATAGGAAGTATGCTTATGTTTAGGCCATACAGGTTGTTTCACACCTTATGGACATGTTTATACCATGTATTATGCCATGTCAAGAATGTTTAGGATGTTATGTTTATACCATGAATTATGCTATGTAGTATGTCATGTTTGCCATGAATCATGCCATGCTAGGAACGTTGATTATGTTTATGCTTATGTCATATAGTATGCCATGTTTAGAATGTTATCATGCTTATGTTCATGTCACATAGTATGCCATGCTTAGAATGTTACGATGTTTACGTTTATGCCATGTCTCATGCCATGTTAGGAATGTTCACTTATGTTTATGTTCATGCCATGCTATGTATATGATAAGTGATTCAAGATGTTATATTCTAAGTAGAGCACCAAGTATGTAAATGTTTCATGTGCTTATTATGAGATGATGAATGGTTTTTGTGAGTAGGAAAGAGTCTTACTAAGCCTGTGTGCTTATAGTCTTATTTCCTTATACCGCAGATCATTCAAGGGGACAATGATGGAAGCAGCAGGAGGGCAAGAACGCATGTGTGTGGTAGTGACCTGGCCCAGGGAATCATATGTTTATCGTTTATGCTAGAACTTTACTTTGGTCACTTATATGCTTGAATAATGACTTATGGAACTCTATGATGTGATGTTAAGTATGACATGATATGATGTTTAAGTATGAAGTCAATATGCCGAGTTTCCATGTCATTATGTTAGGAATGGTAGTAGGGCATGTATGTATAAGTTAAAGTTATTCCGTTGCCTTATGATGTCTACATGCCTTAAGTATGTTAACGTAATGCCGCTTTAAAAAAAAAAAAAGCGGGCGTTACATTGGATGACCTCTGGTTTTGGTCCTGCTCAATGCACACAAAGTACACTAGTGTAATTCTATGGTCAAGATAAACCACACCTAATTACACTACAACCATCCTGATGGTTTATCCAAATCCATCTCAGTTGTGAGCCTCTTAGTTATACTATGCAAGGGACTGATAACACAATCTTTCGTGTGTCACCACATTCCATGTTACCTACAGTGCATAGTATTAGACTTTCATGCATATACTAATGTAAACACGCATCTAGTGTTATTGTGATTCTCTTTTCAAAAATATAGATGATCTTATATAAAAAGAGCAAGTCTTTTAGTATACACATATATCACGAATGCCATCTTCTTCTTCAGGTACTTGAGATAAATCTTGCAGTTCTTTTGCTAGTGTCTCTGTAGGATCGATGTCGGTCGATAGAGGGAGTGTGAATATCGACTCGTAAAATTTGTCGTAAAACCTCGTCGGAAAACTCATCGTTGGTCTTTCTATCAGGGTTAGTACGCAGCGGAAATAATAATAAAGAAAAACAAGGACAAGTGACAAGCGAGTTTTACTTGGTTCCCAACCCCCTAGGGTTAATACATCTAAGGCCTAAGCACTCAATCGTGAGTCCACTAATGGTCTCCTTTTCGGACTTTCCATAGGCGGAGAAACTCGTCTTACAGTTTGAATTTACAAACAAAAAGATAGTAAATGAAATACAATTCGTAAATAAACCGCAAATCAAAAAATAACTCGGCCAACTTTGGAAGTCCGATGTGCTGCGCACTTCCTCCTGGAGCCTCCTTGGTTGCAGAGCTTTGACTTGAGCGTGTTTGCTTCACACAGAATTGTTAGGATGTATACTAAAAGCTTTGCTTTTTGGTTTAAAGATACATCTACATTTTAAAGAGAATCAGAAGTCACATAGTGCACATTTATATTTATATTGGTATGTGCACTGAACGTCTAATGCTTGGCATTGAAGATAACATGGTGCGTGGTGTCGCACAGAAGAACATGTTATCAGGTTCCTTACAAAAGCATGAGAAAGAGGCTCACAAACGAGATGAAGTTGGACAAACCAATCGGAATGGTTGTAGTGTAATCAGGTATGGTTTATCTTAACCATAGGATTACACTAGTGTACTTTGTGTACATTGAGTAGGACCAAAAGAGAGGTCATCCAATTTTTGTAGTAACCTAGTAAATTGGATTAGACCTCGGATGCTATTATGGAGTACGATCTCTGAATCCCGAAATAATGGCGGGCATATATTATTAACTATTGTTTCTTTGATTTACCCATGGGCGAGATCTATTCTGTTAGATCGATAGACCTGGTAAGTTGGGAAATAATATTAATAATATGATGTGTCGTTGAATTATTGACGAAATCTGTGTCCTGGTAAGTCAGGGTGATGATGCCCCCTTGGTGAGTTCAAAAGGATCGTCATGCCAAATCTTGCAAGTGGACCATGGTCCGGCATGTCGAAAAGGTTGAGTGGTACTAATCAAGGATCAAGAAGATAATTAATTTAATTATCAGTTAATTAAATTAATTATCGGGCATACGATATCTTAAACACGGGGAGATGGACGACTCGTAATAGGTGGAGCCCATATGAAAATATGGGGGTTGGTGAGGAAGTACAATGGGATCCTTTAGTGGAATGGATCTCCATTTAATGGATCGGGTTGGATCCATTAAAGGGCCAAGAACCAACTCCTCCTCATGGTCCCAATCTTAGCCCAATACATCCCCACTAGAGTCATGATAAAAGGCCAGATTAATTAAGGAATTAATTTGAGATTAATTTATTTATTAATCTCAAAATTAATTAAAGAATTAATCATGGATTAATTAAGGAATTAATTTGGGATTAATTAATTTATTAATCTCGAATTAATTAAAGAATTAATCATAGAATAATTATGGAATTATTCTATATAAAAATTTGGATGGAATAATTAAAAGAATTAATCATTGGATTAATTAAGGAATTATTCTATATAAATTTTTATATAATCAATCCATATTTAATTGGAAAATTTTTTCTAATTAAACTAACTAATCCCCTAATAAACCTCCAACTCTCTCCCTCTCTCAATTAATCTCTCCTCTCCTCAAATCCCTTGTGCGCCGGCGACAAAGAGAGGAAGAGGATCGCCTCTTCCCCTCTTCTATTGGTTTCTTCCCTCCTTCAAGGTTGCTATCGACAAGGGAGGATCCTTCTTGGTCCCTTGGTAGCGCACGGCAAGAAGAGAAGGAGGAGAAACCGGCGGTGCAAGCGGTGGAGGTCGGTGCCAGCAGTGGAGGAGAAGAGAGGCTTCACTTCTCTTCTTCTCCCAATTTCTTCTCCAACTTGCTCTGTTGCGGACACCCACAGGGCAAGGAGAAGCCATCTTCTCCTTTGTGGTGCGCGGAAGAAGAGAAGTGAAGGGAGTAGAGCGCCGGCAAGTGTGGCCACCTTGGTGCTTGTCGCCGGAAAAGGAAGGGTTGCGCGAGAGGGTTTCTTCCTTGTGGTGTTGCTGCCACAAGATAGGAAGAAGATAGAGAGGTTGGCGTGGTGGTGGTGGAGGAGAGGAACCTATCCTCTCGACTTCACCTTGATCTTCCATAAGGGCTGCCGGCGGTGAAGTAAAACCCTAGCCCTAGGGTTTTGTTTCTAGGTGCAAGGAAAGGAAGAAAGAAGAAGGATTGATTCACGTGCCTTGGTGACTCCACATCTTGGGAGATCATCACCCACACGACGTCCAAGAGGGCCGGGTCATAAGATAGAAGACTGCGAGGTAAACGGTGAGGTATATTTCTCCCGAGCTCCCATTTACTTACGCTATGCTTTGATTGTGCCATTATGCTTTGCCTTGTCATTTCATGTGTGTTAAATTATTATTTTAATTTGGAATCTTAAACAATAATAATAACTGGACCCCGAAGATAAACACAAAAATCGACGATCCAAATCATCGTCTTTTCCGCGGTTAGTTAATCCGGAAAGTTACAAAGCCTTTGTGGCTAAGTTATGACTTGGACTAATTAACACGACGACAAATCGGTCGTTATAGGAACGGGTCTGTATTCGGATTAAATTTTTAATCCGTGGACATAAAGACGTCTCTTAGATACGACCACGTGGTTGTCTTGGAAACTACCAAGCCATACCAGCAATTGGTATCAGAGCAAGGTTTCCGATTTTTTGTGTTTAAGGATTCGGTTATTTTTTCTGCACATTATCATGTACGTTATTTTGCTAGATAATATTTTGGATGTGCATAGGCTAACTTTGTGTTGCAGGCACTAGATTCCAACTATTATGGTAAATTATGTTGTGTGTATGTGATTGGATGTGTTTGATATAATTATTTGAATCCTCGGGGTTGACGAGGCTAGATAAGCTATTTAATTTTTGTAATTAAATATGGCACTTGTTTAGCCAAGCTTCCTATTTACTTTTAATCTAGATGACATGTACACTCCTTCGAGGAGTATAGGATCAATGGATGTAAAATAGTTAGCTAGTCATCTCGGCTCGGGGACTCCTTCATGGTGGCATGCGCATGGATAGGATTGAGTGGACGAGGTGACAACATGACTGGAGGCACATTGGAAGACCAAAGCCATAATAGTTGGAAAATCTAGGATTTTTCGTTGTTCTATTATTTTGGTTTGTGTGTGCTTGTTGTGTGGATGCATATAAAAACCTCAACACAAATAACTAAGTGGGAGAGGGACCCTAAGGGTCCCATGGCCTCCACTACAATCTGACAAGTGATTCAAATTAGTCTGCGCGTCGGCTCTGAGTGCCTTCCTCCCCATCGGATGGGCTTATTCTGCGGATCACTAGGTCAGAAAAGATTGTAGAAAATTATTAATGTGTGTGTGTACTTCCCCATCGGAAGACACATAATCAGAAATAATTTTTCTTGGTGTCGTGTGGTGGTAAACACTTAGATACAAATAATAGTATCCTCCCCATCGGAGTCACTGCTATTATTCTGTAGGGCCGAAGAGGACCAACTATTAATTTTACTTGTCAAAAGGATAGGATGACAAGATAGTAAAATTAATGGGTAAAACCTCCTCTCACAAATGTAGAGTTCGTATACGTCCACACCATCGTGGCATACGAAATTCTCGGTGTTTGAGGTGTTGGTAGATTTTTTGTAATAAATTGTTTTGAGGTGTCAATTTATCTCAAAAATCTAAAGTGTGTGATTGCTCTGATTCTCAGGTGTTTTTTAAATGGACTTAGACCCACAAGACCTAATTCAAAGAGAAATCCAATTAAATGCCCCTAGTAATAAAATGGATTGGGAATTGAATATGGATTTTGTTTCTACTGCCGAGAACCTAAGTGTGATCTTGCCGAGTTCTGCACTGAAAAGCCTGACGGGATTAATACCGAAGAAGAGTTCGAATATTTTAGGAAATGGTTAGAAGCAGACGAGACGACCGAAGGTCCTCAAAATCAGGCCTCTTCCATTCCCAGTGATAAAATATCAAAACTCGATAAACTCTTTGGTCAAAGTAATCGAGCCGCTAGGCAGACGGTAATGAAGAACTTGATTACTACCATCTTGGTTGAGGGGATGCCCGTAAGGGAACATGCCCTCAAGATGATGGCTTGGCTGAAGGAGATAGAAATTCTTGGAGCTCAGATTGATGGGGAAACCCAAGTCGATCTTATCCTCCAATCTCTACCAGGGAGTTTTGAGAAGTTTCGCCTTAAGCTATAATAAGGACAAGCGTTCATATTCGTTGGTAGAACTTCTGGCAGAACTTGAGGCAGCAGAGGCAATTTCTCTTCAGAGTCCATAGACTTTCATTGCTCAAGTAGTTCCTACTTCTAATCCAAAAGGAAAGAAGTAAGGCAGAACCATACTGAAGCAAAGAAAGTAGCAGGATTACAAGGACCTCAGGGACGCATAAAGAAGCCGAAAGGCAAGTGCTTTGTATGCAAGCAGTCAGGACATTGGAAGACAGATTGTCCTCGTCGTCAGAGTAGTAGCGGAGGTATATTTTCTTCTTGTGTCATTGTAACATGTTTAGCGGTGATATCTACCAGTACCTGGTGGGTAGATACGGATGCCACTAATCATGTTTGCATTTTCGTGCAGGGGTTCCAGGAAACCGACGGCTAGCTGAGGAGGATATTGCTGACTACATGGATGGCTATGGAGATGACTTTTGCAGTGGAAGTTTTCACTATTTCATTTATGTCTTTAACATAGGTTGATATAGTTTTGGTTTTGTAGATTGTATTTATGTACTTAATTTTTGGAAAGAACTTTGTTCAGCTTCAAGAATAAAGATATTTTCTATTGATTTTATTTGTTAAAAGTGGAATAGAAGGAATGTCTATTGAAGTACATGGATAGGCAATTAGCATATGAAACCAAAAGGATCCCACGATGCAATAAGCTTATTATCTTAACTAATAGAAGGGTTCCTTCCAAGTGAAACCAAATACATGTTTTGTCTCTAAAGTTGGTTTTGTTAAACTCTAGTAGGATTCAAAAGTGATTAACCAAAAGGCCTTAGGGTTAATTGGTTATTGGAAGACTTGTCTTCCTGAGGATCTTTTGACTCCTACTAGGGAAGTAACAAAACCAAATAGGCTTGTTCTAAGCCTGGGGGCATAGTGTTGGTGCAAGTTGCATCAATGGTGTTCCCCTCTAAGTGTTTTAATGTTTGACAATACACTTAAGTCAGTGATACATTGAACAGACAAAGGGGAGCAAAGGAGAAGTAACCTCAGTGGAAGAAAAGTCCTAGTTAACCTAGGCATCGAACCCCTAAGACCTGGCGAAGGGCTGCTGGGCACCTAGCGAAGGGCTGCTAGGCATCGAAGACCTGGCGAAGGGCTGCTAGGCACCTGGAGAAGGACTGCTAGGCATTGAAGACCTGGCGAAGGGATGCTAGGCACCTAGCGAAGGGCTGCTGGGCAAAAGTCCACCCGAAGGACTGGGTGGCAACCGTCTCCTGAGAGGAGTAGGTGAAAGGCGCGTTCTCGGGGGTGGGAACTTGCGTCAGTTCGACCTAGGGTTTCGTGGAAATCCGAAGTCAGAACCAAGTCCTTAAGGTTAAGAATATGTGTATATTTACTTTGTATTTTTGTATCTTGCAAGTACCTAGAATGGAAGACAAAGCAGGCAAATAACATACATTGGGGCTGGAATCCAGCCAATCAGGGCGCCTGGGATGATGGGGGTGCCCCCAGTCAAAGCCTAAAACCCAGTGTTGGGTTGAAAGGCATGAAGCCAGGCGCCCGGGTTCAAAGTTGTTTTGCTGCTGCGAGTTCGAAGTAGGAGATTAGCTTTGACTGGGTTCAAGCTAGGCACCCAGGAGGTCCGGGCGCCCTGGTCAGAGGTTTTATCGGCTGCGGCGAGGTCGGCGCGGGGATAAGGTTTGACCGAGTCAATAGGGGTGCCCCCGACGTCCAGGGCGCCCCCAGGAGCACTATATAAGGGGCTTCGACCCCTCTACTTTAGATACAATTGCGGTGAGTGATTCTGAGAATTCTGACCGATGACAACGCGCTAAAGACGAGGCTCTACGACCGGGAGGCTCCAGGAGGAAGTGCGCAGCACTTCGGAGGTCCAGATCGGCCGAGTTTCAAACCCTAGTTGTTCGGTTTGCATTTAATATTCTGTGCTTACTGTGCTATACTTTTGATTGTACTTCTACACTGTAAGACGGGTTTTCTCCGCCTCCGGAAATTTCGGAAAGGAGACCAATAGTCGACTCACGCCGAGTACATAGGCCTTGGACGTACTAACCCTGGGGGGTTGGGAACCAAGTAAATAAATCCCGCTGTGTCTTTGTGTTTCTTTCTATTGTATTTTCCGCTGCACTATCGACGGTCACTGGTCCTACAAGTGGTATCAGAGCTAGGCCGCTCTTCACCGGACTAACCGCCGACGGAGCAACGATGCCAGGAGTTGAGGGGAAGCCCAGGGGTGAATTAGGTACAATTTTTTTTTAATGTCCATTTTTAAGTTCGATATTATTTGTTTCACATGCAGGGAGAGAGGGCACTATAAAAATCAGTGCCCTACTCGTAAGACTCGGTCTACACCACTGGCGGCAAAGGGGGCACCAGCGCCAGGAGTCCGGAAAAACAAGGATCACGTACGATGCTTCAAATGCGAGAAGTACGGACACTACAAAAATAAGTGTCCGGCGAAGGTACGTAAGATTTATGTTCCAAAAATTTTACAAATTCCTGCAATGTCCTTTAATAATTTAGATAATTTCCCTGATAAGTTAGAATTACTGCATAGTCAAGTAGATATTTTGAATGACAAGTTACAAAATGTGAATATGGCTAAAATATTAGAAATAAATTGTTTAATCATTAATACCAATTCAATAATTGCTAAAATTAATTCTGAACTTAGATCTGAAATAAACTCTGATAATTCTACGGATAATGATACAATTAATTCTGGATCTAAATCTGAAATTAATCCCGAATTTAAATTAAAAAATCTTAAGGATAATTCTAAATTTGAAAATCCTTTAGATAATTATGAAGTCAAATTTGAAAATCCGTTGTATAACTCTGAAATCGAATTTGAAAATCCTAAGGATAATCCACTGAAAATATTATTTCTGAGGATAAAAATGATTTTGTTAATATTCTTGAGGATAATAAAGATGAAATTCTCCTAGATAATAACTTAATTATAGATAATCTTGAAAATTATTACAAAACTTTAACTAGTGGCCCAAATTACTCCTCCTACTTTGAGGATACTAAAAGATGTAATTTTGAGGATGAGGAGGATATGGAACTATCTAAGATAAAGGTCATAGTAGATAAAGTTCACAAAGGATCAAACAAATCTGAATTGTTAGAAAAAATCTGAAAAGATAGATAAAGAAGAGTCAGAAATTTTCGAAATAATGAAAATTCTGAACTTAAACCCACAATTATTAATCAATCATTTCAACCTTAATTATTCAAATCTTAACTGAATTAAATTTAAATTCAAATTAAATTAAATTAAATTAATTCAAATTAAATTAAATTCAAATTAAATTAATTCAAATTAAATTAATTCAAATTAAATTCAAATTAAATTAATTCAAATTAAATTCAAATTAAATTAATTCAAATTAATTCAAATTAAATTAATTCTAATTAATTCAAATTAAATTAAATTAAATTCAAATTAAATTAAATTCAAATTAAATTAATTCAAACTAAATTAAATTCAAATTAAATTCAAATTAAAATCAAATTAAATTAAACTAATTCAAATTAATTCAATTAAATTCAAATTCAAACTAAGTCAATTTAATTCAATTAAATCTTAATTAAGTCAATTAAATTCAAATTAAAATCAAATTAAATTAAATTCAAATTAAATTAAATTAAATTAAATCAAATTAAATTATAATTAATTCAAACTCAAAATTAATTTAGTTCAATCTTAATTAATTCAAACTTGAATTAATTCAAATTAATTAAATCTTAACACAAATTCAAATTAATTCTTAATTAATCATTAATTAAATTAAATTCTTAAATTAATTAATCCGTAATTAATTTAACTTTAAGTAATCCATTTTTTTTACTCTAAAATAACTTAAACACAAATTAAATAAAATGCTACCCAAACTGCAACAATAAATTAAAGTCAAATATGTCAAAGTGGGTTGACATATTCGTGGGTTCACACGACATGTATCAAATCAGGAATTTGATACATCTTTAGAAACTTAATTAAATGATTTGAACTGCTTGACTAATGCATAACTGCCATGTCATGCATATGCAATTTTCTTAAAATATATGCATGTCATTCACGTTTAATTTTATGCATAATTTAGAATGGTTATAGGAAAAAGATTACTTGAAACTTGAACAACCTAGTATTGGGTGGAGGTGAGATGATAGTGCGTTAGGGAAGCCATCTTGGAGGAACTAGCCGAAGCTACCGATCCAAGACCCAAACTAGTTAAACCAAAATCTTTCAAGAAGTAACTTGAAGATGAATTTTCTATAAAAGGCTTTGTCAAGGAAAGGGTTGATGATCCAATAAGGCTACGGCCAAAGAAGGTCTAATGCCTCGCCAAGACCTGGAAGCCAATTACTGAAAATCAAATTCACTTTACTATTGCTAGATTTGAATTTAACACAAGTTTCAATCAAATCTTAGATTTAATAATAAATTAAGGAAAATGATTCAAGCATCTCACAATACACCCATAAGTCAACCATGCTTGCTGTATTGAGACACCTAGAATGGGTGAGATGTTAAGGACTAAGAAATTGATGAGCATGTTTCAAAATTGTTAGAATATTTTTCTAAAAATATATTTTCAAAATAGAGCTTCAACATAATAATGTTTGTATGGAATTCATGCTTGTCTGATTGAATATATATGATAGGTTTTCAAAAAATTATATCATTTTCAAAAATTGTTTGACTCACGCAATTAGCCACAAGCCTCTTAGGACAACACTAAAGTTCCTTAAGGCACTTAGATAGAGTCAAACGATGTCGGGTACAGGGGGAGTGGTTTCACTTTTTTTAAAAAAATATTTTATTTGAAAAGACTTTTCGAAAACTGCACCCAATTTCTATCACATATGTTTTCAAAAAGGCTTATACTTTAAAAATTATCGTCTTTCCAAATTGTAGTTTCAAAATTTATCTACCTGAAAATTATCATTCATTTGATTTTGATAAACCCTAAAGACACAGAGGAAGGTCCACTTAATGATCTACAAGGGCTCCAAGGATGTGTCGAATTTAGGGGGAGTCTAAATCAAAAGAAAATTCTCTAACAAGTATTTTTTATTATTATGAAATAATTCATTTGGTCTAAACCAAACCCTAAAGACTCAGAGGAAGAGTACTTGTGGTCAACAAGCTTCCTAGGACTGGGTCAAGTTTAGGGGGAGATTAAACTAAAAGAATTATTAAACATTTTTTAAAAAAAAAAATATTATGCTTTCGTGCACTACTTTTTCAAAATCTTGTTGAAAACATAAATAGACAGTCTTTCAAAATATACTTACATATATTTTCAAAGTATTATCATTTTTTTAAAAATTCTGTTCTGAAAGAGTATTTTCTTGAGTTTGGAAAATTTTCCAGGACACTTAGGAAAATGTCCTTGTAGTCAACAAGGTTTCCTAGGATTGTGTCAGAGTGGAAGGTAGACCAAGCCAAGTAAAATATTATGTTTTCAAAATGCATAATATCCTTTCAAAAAGGTATTTATATTTTTAAAAGTCTAACACTTTTCAAACAGTACTTATATTTTCCAAAATTACAAACTTTTTTTCAAAAATTGCACAATATCTTTCAAAGTTACTTATGGTTTTCAAAAATGTACATTTTTCAAAATACTTGCATTTTTCAAAAGCTCATAACAATTTTCAAAGTACTTGTACTTTTCAAAACAGTTAATATTCTTTCAAAAGTTATGCAAAATTACTGTATTTTCAAAACAAATGCACTAGTTAACAATTTTTCTATAAGTACAATTTTTTTTGAAAATTCTTCTAAAGCAATAGTGTTTAAATGAAAAGTGTTCAAAATACTTAAGTACTTAATTTTATGCTATGCTTTCAAAAATTACACTAAGTATTTTTCAAAAAAAAAAAAGAACCAAAGGTTTCCATTGTTGGTGCATGTATTTTTGTTTTTTTTTATGTATGACAAAGGGGGAGAGATATGCGCCTTAAGTTAGAAATGATTTTTTTTCTTTCTTACCAAAGGATCAATTAATCAAACTGTTTTTCAAAAAGAAGGAGAGTGAAAGTTAGAAATTTTTCTCAATTTTTTCCCTATTTTCCCCTAGAGGATCAAAAATGGAATTTCAAAACTTAGATCAGTTTTTTCATTTGATCCCAAGATTTAAGGTTTAGCCCTTTAAACCTATCTAACTTAAGTAATTGTCAAACATCAAAAAGGGAGAGATTGTTGGTGCAAGTTGCATCAATGGTGTTCTCCTCTAAGTGTTTTAATGTTTGACAATACACTTAAGTCAATGATACATTGAACAGACAAAGGGGAGCAAAGGAGAAGTAACCTAAGTGGAAGAAAAGTCCTAGTTAACCTAGGCATCGAAACCCTAAGACCTGGCGAAGGGCTGCTGGGCACCTAGCGAAGGGCTGCTAGGCATTGAAACCCTAAGACCTGGCGAAGGGCTGCTGGGCACCTAGCGAAGGGTTGCTAGGCATCGAAACCCTAAGACCTGGCGAAGGGCTGCTGGGCACCTAGCGAAGGGCTGCTAGGCATCGAAGACCTGGCGAAGGGCTGCTAGGCACCTGGCGAAGGACTGCTAGGCATTGAAAATCTGGCGAAGGGATGTTAGGCACCTAGCGAAGGGCTGCTGGGCAAAAGTCCACCCGAAGGACTGGGTGGCAACCGTCTCCTGAGAGGAGTAGGTGAAAGGCGCGTTCTCGGGGGTGGGAACTTGCGTCGGTTCGACCTAGGGTTTCGTGGAAATCCGAAGTCAGAACCAAGTCCTTAAGGTTAAGAATGTGTGTATATTTGCTTTGTATTTTTGTATCTTGCAGGTACCTAGAATGGAAGACAAAGAAGCAAATAACATACATTGGGGCTGGAATTCAGCCAAGCAGGGCGCCCGGGATGATGGGGGCGCCCCCAGTCAAAGCCTAAAACCCAGTGTTGGGTTGAAAGGCATGAAGCCAGGCGCCCACATTGATGGGGGCGCCCGGGAGGTCCGGGCCCGGGTTCAAAGCTGTTTTGCTGCTACGAGTTCGAAGCAAGAGATTAGCTTTGACTGGGTTCAAGCTAGGCGCCCTGGAGGTCCGGGGCGCCCTGGTCAGAGGTTTTATCAGCCGCGGTGAGGTCGGTGCGGGGATAAGGTTTGACCGAGTCAATAGGGGCGCCCCCGACATCCAGGGCGCCCCCAGGAGCACTATATAAGGGGCTTCGACCCCTCGGCTTGAGATACAACTGCTGTGAGTGATTCTGAGCATTCTGACCGACGACAATGTGCTAAAGATGAGGCTCTATGACCAGGAGGGTCTAGGAGGAAGTGTGCAGCACTTCGGAGGTCCAGATCGGCCGAGTTTCAAACCCTAGTTGTTCGGTTTGCATTTAATATTCTGTACTTACGGTGCTATACTTTTGATTGTACTTCTACACTGTAAGACGTGTTTTCTCCGCCTCTGGAAATTTCAGAAAGGAGACCAATAGTGGACTCATGCTGAGTACATAGGCCTTGGACGTACTGGCCCTGGGGGGTTGGGAACCAAGTAAATAAATCCCGCTGTGTCCTTGTGTTTCTTTCTATTGTATTTTCCGCTGCACTAACACTCTGAGTCCAGTACGAACGAAAGTTTTACGAGTTTCCGGAAAAGTTTTTACGGTCGATATTCACCCCCCCCCTCTATCGACGGCACCGGTCCTACACATAGAGCCAAAAACATGTAGGAATTGGTTTATCATGATAAGTATAGACCCTTAGTCTATTCAGAATAGAGGTACCTTTAAATACCTTGTTTATTTTATAAACAAAAGGATTAATACCTCTAAGAATGGTTGTAGGAATTACTTAACAAAAGAATTGAGATTTGATCTCAAATCATCGCACCTGATGTGCCCCAACAGGATAGTGCAATGTATGGAAGGAAGAAGGTCTCTTAAGCTATTAAGCTAAGAAGATGATTAGCATCTCTGAGATTAGTCAATATGTTCAAAGGGGTATGCCCTAGATACGAAGGTTTCTATGCTTGATTCTGCCTATATCAGTAGTCTCTTAAGACCATAGAAATGTGGACTAAGCAAAGGCTTAGTCTAAGCCATGTTCAGATTATGAGTAGTAAAGGGACACTGACAAGTTGGAATCTAGTGCATATATTCATAGGACATCCTAAGGGAACAATAAGGTGGTTTAATAGTCCTAAAGATCAGAGGACATTCGTTGGGACGAATAACTGATTCTTAAGAAAATGACTATGCAATAAACCACAAACCCAGGTGTAGAGTTACTCTGAGTAAATTAAATAGAGGGGCATTCCAATCTTAGTACCAACTGTACAAAAGGTTATACCACATGACACTGCACCTCGTGTCACTAACGATATACATAGGGTACCTTGTCACAGTGGGAGGGTTGTTGCTCAACCTAGAAGTTTCATGATCTTGGGAAGTCTATGGACTGGGTCCTAAGTGAACATGAGCTGGATCCCTAAGACCTATGACAAGGATCATCCGCTATAAAGAGATAAATCCGGTGATTAGTTCAAAGGACGGATGATGTTGTGTGACAGAAACGTAGTGGTATTATTGTACTATACGTAGATAATTTTTTGTTAGTTGGCAACAATGATGAAATATTGTCAGACGTAAGGATATGGTTGTCCGCACAATTATAAAGGACTTGAGAAAAAGTAAGACACATCCTTGGGGATCGAAGATCTAAGGGATCTCCGGACAGGTGTGATGTGGTTATCTCAAGCTTCATATAAAACATTATCCTAGCTCATTATAGCATGGATACCTCCAAAAGAAAGTTTTGTACTTTTCAGTTTTGGAGCTACTCTATCTAAGAGATATGTTTAGATTATCAAAGGCGATAGAGTAGGTAATGGCGGTTCCTCTAGCAACAGCTAGAGGAAGTCTCTTGTATGCTAGAAATGAGCCCAGATATCTGTTGTGCGTGGGCATGGGTAACAGATATCCGACTAACCTAGGATAAGGAAATTGGAAAATGGTAAAAGCATGTATATCGGGCAGACCAATTTCCTGTAGGTTATATGGATACAGAATTCTAATCTAGATAGGGGCATATAGGAAAATTTCTTGGGTTTTGTGTTTTACTTTTAGGAGGTGAAACCATTGTAAGGTAGAGTGTTGCGCAGCGTCTGCGTAATGGACCCTACGGTGAAGGCTGGATATTCTGGCCGCCTGCAAGGCAGCCAGTAGAGCTACATGGTTCATAAACCTCAAGATGGACTTCGGTGTGATTTTTGGTTTGCTCGGTAGTATCACAAGTGATGTGATTAAAATGGTGCAGTTGCAAACTCGAAGGAATCACACGTCCATAAGGCAAGTAAACATATAGAGCGCAAGTACCACCCAAAATAGGAATAGCTATTGTTGCCTAAATTGCATCGGAGAATGATCTTGGTGGATCGTTTCACTAAAGACTTAGCAATGAGAGCTTGTGACGGATCTAGAGATCAGATGCATGGCATTTTGAAAACAGCAAAGTCTTTGAGTATAAGTGGGAGATTGTTAGGATGTATACTAAAAGCTTTGCTTTTTGGTTTAAAGATACATCTACATTTTAAAGAGAATCAGAAGTCACATAGTGCACGTTTATGTTTATATTAGTATGTGCACTGAACGTCTAATGCTTGGCATTGAAGATAACATGGTACGTGGTGTCGCACAGAAGATCATGTTATCAGGTTCCTTACCGAAGCATAAGAAAGAGGCTCACAACCGAGATGGAGTTGGACAAACCAATCGGAATGGTTGTAGTGTAATCAGTGTGGTTTATCTTAACCATAGGATTACACTAGTGTACTTTGTGTACATTGAGTAGGACCAAAAGAGAGGTCATCCAATTTTTGTACTGACCTAGTAAATTGGATTAGACCATGGATGCTATTATGGAGTACGATCTCTAAATCCCGAAATAATGGCGGGCATATATTATTAACTATTGTTTCTTTGATTTACCCATGAGCGAGATCTATTCTGTTAGATCGATAGACCCGGTAAGTTGGGAAATAATATTAATAATATGATGTGTCGTTGAATTATTGACAGAATCCGTGTCCTGGTGAGTCAGGGTGATGATGCCCCCTTGGTGAGCTCAAAAGGATCGCATGCCAAATCTTGCAAGTGGACCATGGCTCGGCATGTCGAAAAGGTTGAGTGGTACTAATCAAGGATCAAGAAGATAATTAATTTAATTATCAGTAAATTGAATTAATTATCGGGCATACGATATCTTAAACACGAGGAGATAGACAACTCGTGTAACGCCCGCCTTTTTCCCCCACCTTACAGTGTGGCGGGAAAGCGGCGTTACGCTAAACATACTTGTACATATAAAACATCTTAATGCAGCGGAAGGTTTTTTTTTCTTCTTCTTCTAGACATGCGTTTAACCATACAACTAATCCATGAACCATATGTACATGCCTAGATTATCATTCATGAACATGGTGACGTTGTAACTGAGCATATTACCAGCATACATAGCATCATGATATGAACTTTCCATAACTTATCCATAAGCATCATAAGTAGCAAGTAACTTATCCATATCATCATAAGTCTTAAGTCATTCATTAGGCATAACCATTTTAAGCATAGCATAGCACCTAAAGAGGCATTTCAAAACCCAAGACATGCGATACGTGTAAATAAAAGAGTCCTTTGCCATATCACCGCCATACACACACATGCTCTTGCCCCTCCTGTTGCTTCCCTTAGTGACCTCTCACTTGATCTGCGGTATAAGAAACATAAGACTATAAGCACAGAGGCTTAGTAAGACCCTTTCCTACTCACAAAAATCCGTACGTCACATATTCATAAACATGAAACAGTGGACATTGCCTAATTCCGAACATAAAGCATAAACTTAACACATATCTACTATGGCATAATTCTTGACATCATCATATACATAAACTTACTTATCATGGCATAATTCTTAACATGTATTACAACCATAAACATACTTATCATGGCATCATCCTTAACATAAACATAAGCTTAAGCATACTTATCATGGTATCATTCTTAACATGAATCATAAACATAAACATACTTTTCATGACATCATTCTTAACATAAACATAAGCTTAAGCATACTTATCATGGTATCATTCTTAACATGAATCATAAACATAAACATACTTTTCATGACATCATTCTTAACATAAACATAAGCTTAAGCATACTTATCATGGTATCATTCTTAACATGAATCATAAACATAAACATACTTTTCATGACATCATTTTAACATAAACATAAGCTTAAGCATACTTATCATGGTATCATTCTTAACATGAATCATAAACATAAACATACTTTTCATGACATCATGCATAACATGAATGAATGCATGAGTCAATTGCATATATCATAAGGATGCTTAATTTGAAAACCATAGTTATAAATACTTAAACATAATCATAACATCATAGGGGTCCCCGGCTTGTACCACATACATACATCATAAGCGCACATCCCTAAGTAAATATGAGGTAGCTAGCCTCGACCTACTAGGGTAGGAACAGCTACGGTAGTTCCAAAAACCGGGGCGTTCTTAAGGTGCCCATCCCTGTTGGACAGCTACGGTAGTCCCAGAACCGTGGACAGCTTCGGTAGTCCAGAACCAGGGCGTTCCTAAGGTGCCCATCCCTTGGACCCTTACTTCGGTCCGGTACAAGCCCATTCATAAAAATAAAATACTTCACATGTTTCATCATTCATAGAACATTCTTAGCATAAACATAATCTTGTTTCATGAAACTTGACATAAGAATAGGAACAGCTGCGGTAGTTCCAGAACCGTGGACAGCTACGGTAGTCCAGAACCGAGGCGTTCTTAAGGTGCCCATCCATGTTGGATAGCTTCGGTAGTCCCAGAACCGTGGATAGCTTCGGTAGTCCAGAACCGGGACGTTCTTAAGGTGTCCATCCCTTAGCATGACATAAACATACTTGACATTTCATCATTCATACTTAACATCATGATGCCTTAAAGGCGTGAACATTCATTATCTTCATTCATAAGGTATGTCATGCATACATCATTTTGTCTTAGAGCCATAATCATCATTTTCATTCATCATCTTCATTCTTAAACATGGCATACGTACATATCATTTATAAGGCATGGCACACATACATATCATTCATAAAGCATGGCATACATACATATCATTCGTAAAGCATGGCATACATACATAATTAGCATCTAAATTCATAAAGCATGCATGATCATGGTACATAGGAAAACATGCATAGATCTTTTCATACATGATACATATTCCCTAGGTTCATGGCACATGGTCTAAACATTTATAAATAATCATAGCACATGACCTAACATACAAAGTCATGATACATCTTACATGAAGCTAGGGTTTTAGGTCACATAAAAATTCTTACAACATACTTAATCATATACATACATCCTAGTAAACCATAACAAGTATCTTTGAAAACATAACCCAACCCAAACCCTAAATTACAAGGTTGGCCGAAAGTTCCATAGGAGATGGCTCCATCATTCAATCAACATGAAAAGTTCCATGAGTAAAAGAAAACCCATACATTACATACAAAACCATAGGGAGCCATTAAACCCCATAATTGGAGCTAACCCTAATTTCCTTGCCCTAGAAATGCTCTTGGCCGAAACCCTAAAGGCCATAATTCCATGGGAAAAATTCATATAACACACAATTAATATCCATTAGATCATAGAGGAAACATATAAACATGCTTGAAGGGTTGAATTTAAACCTAACCATGGGACATGGAGGGTGGCCGAAACCCTAAAGACTTTAGGGTGCCACAAACTTTCCCTAAATCATAATCTATACCTTACTTATCATAATAAAACATTAAGGAGCATGAATAAGAGTTTACATCATCCCTAAACCCCCTTTCAAGCCTTGGCCGAAACCCTAAAGGCCCTACCACATGATTTTCTCAACTTAGATCTTAAACAAAAGTCCAAATCTTGATAACCATCAAAGAAACAATTATACCACAGGTGAGGGGGTCTTACCTTTCTTGATCTTGATTATAAACCTTGAATAGAGAAGCCAAAAGAAATTTCCCTTGACCTTAGACTACCCGTATCCCTTGTAGCCTTGTAGAAAGCCCTTAGATCTTGAAGAAGAGGTCTCCTTGTGAAACTTTTCCAAAGGAGAACCCACCTTGTAGGTTTCAG
This sequence comes from Boesenbergia rotunda, assembly GCA_024364735.1. Lineage (NCBI taxonomy): Eukaryota > Viridiplantae > Streptophyta > Magnoliopsida > Zingiberales > Zingiberaceae > Boesenbergia > Boesenbergia rotunda. The sequence continues at coordinate 243,682 of JAGFNQ010000373.1, read as the reverse complement.
CTAGGAGAAGAAAGAAGAAGGAAGAAGGAGTTTTGGTGGATGAAGAGACAAATGCTTAAGTGCTAAGTTGTCTCTTCCATTCCTCCCTCTTATATACTAGATGAAGGAGGCAAGTGAAGAGACATGATGCTATGACTCTTCACTTCCTTTAGCCTCAACTAAATCCCTTCCCTTTTCCACTAGCACTCCCTTGCTAGGTGAATTGGTTAGTACATGCATGATGGTATACTAGGTCTAAGGTTCAATCCTTGGTCCATGCTCTTTATTTTTATTTTAATTATTTTTTTTTATTATTTTCGAAAATTCCCCTAAGACCCACCCATAATCATGCTAATATTTCTAATTAAAACTCATTTATATTTATATTAAATTCTACCTAAAATCCACTAATAACCATGGTACTAGAAAAGCTCATATAATGCCCATTAGTACTTAGCGTCTCAATTTAGATGGGAAAATCATGGATAACTAGGTTAAAGTTCATACTAGTATCTCTAGGTTCCTCAAAAACTATCTAGACATGATCAATATTTTAAAGAAAATATTGAAAAAATTTTTCGGGTCGTTACAACTCGTAATAGGTAGAGCCCATATGAAAATATGGGGGTTGGTGAGGAAGTACAATGGGATCCTTTAGTGGAATGGATCTCCATTTAATGGATCGGGTTGGATCCATTAGAGGGCAAAGAACCAACTCCTCCTCATGGTCCCTATCTTAGCCCAATAAAACCCCACTAGAGTCATGATAAAAGGCCGGATTAATTAAGGAATTAATTTGAGATTAATTTATTTATTAATCTCGAAATTAATTAAAGAATTAATCAAGGATTAATTAAGGAATTAATTTGGGATTAATTAATTTATTAATCTTGAATTAATTAAAGAATTAATCATAAAATAATTATAGAATTATTCTATATAAAAATTTGGATGGAATAATTAAAAGAATTAATCATTGGATTAATTAAGGAATTATTCTATATAAATTTTTATATAATCAATTCATATTTAATTGGAAAATTTTTTCCAATTAAACTAACTAATCCCCTATATAAACCTCCACTCTCTCCCTCTCTCAATTAATCTCTCCTCTCCTCAAATCCCTTGTGCGCCAGCGACAAAGAGAGGAAGAGGATCGCCTCTCCCCTCTTCTCTTGGTTTCTTCCCTCCTTTAAGGTTGCTATCGACAAGGGAGGATCCTTCTTGGTCCCTTGGTAGCGCTTGGCAAGAAGAGAAGGAGGAGAAACCGGCTGTGCAAGCGGTGGAGGTCGGTGCCGGCGGTGGAGGAGAAGAGAGGCTTCACTTCTCTTCTTCTCCCAATTTCTTCTCCAACTTGCTCTGTTGTGGACACCCACAGGACAAGGAGAATTCATCTTCTCCTTTGTGGTGCGCGGAAGAAGAGAAGTGAAGGGACTAGAGCGCCGGCAAGCGTGGCCACCTTGGTGCTTGTCGCCGGAAAAGGAAGGCTGCGCGAGAGGGTTTCTTCCTTGTGGTGTTGCTGCCGCAAGATAGGAAGAAGACAGAGAGGTTGGCGTGGTGGTGGTGAAGGAGAGGAACCTATCCTCTCGACTTCACCTTGATCTTCCATAAGGGCTATCGGCGGTGAAGTAAAACCCAGCCCTAGGGTTTTGTTTCTAGGCGCAAGGAAAGGAAGAGAGAAGAAGGATTGATTCACGTGCCTTGGTGACTCCATATCTTGGGAGATCATCGCCCACACGACGTCCAAGAGGGTCGGGTCATAAGATAGAAGACTGCGAGGAAAACGGCGAGGTATATTTCTCCCGAGCTCCCATTTACTTACGTTATGCTTTGATTGTGCCATTATGCTTTGCCTTGTCATTTCATGTGTGTTAAATTATTATTTTGATTTGGAATCTTAGAAAATAATAATTAATTGGACCCCGAAGATAAACACAAAAACCGGCGATCCAAATCATCATCTTTTCCGCGGTTAGTTAATCCGGAAAGTTACAAAGCCTTTGTGGCTAAGTTGTGACTTGGACTAATTAACACGATGACGAATCGGTCGTTATAGGGGCAGGTCTCTATTCGAATTAAATTTTTAACTCGTGGACATAGAGACGTCTCTCAATACGACCACGTGGTTGTCTTGGAAACTGCCAAGCCATACCAGCAAGAATGACTTGGCGGATGTGAAAATTGATGTTCTTGTTAGGACCGAGTGCATGTTGACATGGATGCGGGTTCGTAATTTCAAAATTAATTACGTGCAGTGGAAGGTTTAGCATAAATAATTTCTCTAAATCATTTAACCACACATCTAAGCATGCAATTTTATCTTGTGTAGACATGATCATATATTTAAAATTTTGCAGAAACATAAACTAATTTACGTATTACCTCGCGTAACTCGAAGGAAGGGACGAGATCCAACCGTAAGCGTCCCTTAGAAGCTCCGCCTCTAGTCGCGTCCACGCCGAGTGTCTTCGGGATGACTTCGCAAAGCCACGAGTTTCGTGTTCTCGAGAACTACTAGATTTCCGAGAACGCGACAAGAAAAACCAAGAGAGAAGTCAGGAGACTAACCACAAAAGGATGGCCGGAATCAAAATTCCGGCGAAGCAAAAGAAGAGGCTGGTTGGCGCACGGCAAGAAGGGGAGAAGAGAAGGAGAGAAAGAGAGGGAGAGAGTCTATGCCTTCATCTCTTCTCTTTGCACCCAAGCCTTGCCTTGGGTCCTTTATATAGTGGCCTCTCAACCATCAAGCCTCTCAAATATGGAATAACTTATTCCATCATGCCAAGTTTGATTTTATATCATAGTTAAAATCATATTTTAATTCATGATAAAAATCTTCTCTCCTATGGAATAAATTTCCTTATCATGGTAAATCAATCCATGATTGATTTTATAAAATAAACCAATCCATGGTTCATTTTAATTTCCATGAAAAATAAACCAAACCTTGGTTTATTATATAAAAATTTATATCATCCATAATTTTATAAAACAAACCACACTTGGTTTATTTTATAAATTGAACCAAAAACTTGGTTCTCTCCCTTTGTTGTGGCCGGCCAAGCAAAGAGGATGGAGGCCCTCTTTGGCCGGCCCATCCAAGCCAAGCCCCAATGAATTAAACTTATTTAATTCATCTATTAAGTCTTCAAAAGACTTAGCCATTTTACGCCTCCGATGCGTCACTGAAAAATTCAAATTCGACTTATCGTTTGGCTCAACCAAACTTAATCTCTCTTGATTGGAAAATCTAATTTTCAACTCATTTTAAATCCCTCGGATTACTCGTAGTGCGTGTGACTAAATAGGCTTTCGATTTATGTTGGCAGTCTATAATTAATCAATTAATTATAGAACGATCATGAGTGGCACCTAGTAGTACATCATGATCCCCAATTAATCGAAAGATCAACGGTTGACCTCAGAAACAATTCTGAAACCCTTCAGCAGCTATAATGAATCGTGCCTCATTCCCTTCACCATCTTATACCCACTTGGTTCAGGACATGGTCTATGTGTGTCAGTCCCCACTAGGCTGACTAGTTCACATCTAGCCCAAGTAACGTTTTCTCGTCCTACGAATTCTAATTACTCTCATGTATTTAAGAGATTCATACTCTGAACATGTCATGCTCTGGCCAGAGGCTTCGAGTAACAATCCGACGATAGGCCTCGGGTATACATCTCCTCGCAAGGAGTGGTGAATCCTTTGTAGGCTGTTCAAACATCTTCGGGCACTTCGGCTTATACCTAATCATCCTGGGTCCACACCTCCTTGGAGATGCTTGCTTAAGATGTCAAAGTATAAGTTTCCATGACCAAGATGACTTGAACACCGCAAGTCAAAGGAACATCGCACTTAAGTTGCAGTAAGAACTTCACTGACATATCTATATGTAGACTACCATATGAAGTTTTACAGCCAGTCACTCCAATGAACCAGTTCCCTTAACTAGCATTCATGTTTATCTCCGGACATCTCAATGTCACCAGCCAGTGAGAATCAGCTGATTAGAGAATAACCCATGCTAGTCTTAACAGAATTGATAGTGTCCGTATTTATCAATTCATCGACTAGGGACAATTTCAATACATCACAATTGCACATGTAGAGATAATCACTAGTTGTGAATTCATCACAAATTCTCTCATGCTATGAATTGTATTGCGGACATTCAGTAAATGAGTTTAAGATCTCAATCAAATACACAAACATGTATACTCAAATAGTGAATATTCATTTATTAGAATAAATGATTACAATCATAAGGCGATTGCCTTAGGACACTTCTCTCATATCACTAACAGTTCTGAGATGAGGGGTCGAACCCCTTTATATATAAGCTTCTCGAGCACCTGAGGCTTATGGGGCGCCTGCCACATGTGGTCAAACTTCATCTGAACCACCAAAATCGCAGCAGGGGATAAGCCAGGCCTTCCCAGGCGCCTAGGACCTTCCCAGACACCTGAGAAGCCACAGGCGCCTGGCTTTCCAGGTACCTGGGATGGGCTGGCCCCAACTGGGGCGCCTAACATACCTTGGGCGCCTGATTCAAGTCAGGCGGCCAGGATGTTCTTCCCAGGTTCCTTTACTCCTGCGTTTGCTCTCCTATCTTGCCTCCAACTCCAGGTACCTGCAAGACAACAAACACAAGACAAAAACATAAGTAATCTTAGCCTTAAAAATTGATTCTGACTTTGGATTTCACCCGAAACCCTAGGTCGAACCAACGCCTAATGTTCCCTTTCCCTGGGAACGCGTCCTCACTTACTCCACCCTAGAGAAGTTATGTTTGCCAATCGGCACCTCCAATTGTACTTTCGTATAGCTTCCGAAAACCCGAATCTCGAGACGTCCGACCTTGACCCGTCTCTACTTATGTTCGCAATCCCCGCTCGACTAAAGCTTTTGCCAACCGGGACCTCCGGTTGGACTTTTCCTCGGCCTCCAAGAACTCGAATCTTGAGACGTCCGACCTCGACCCGTCTCTACTTCTGTTCGAAAACCCTCGCTCGGCAAAGACTTCGTTGCCCGATCCCCAACCAGGACTTAGTGCCCAGCTTCACTCACCAGGACTTAGTCCACCTAGCTTCACTCACTAAGAACCCAGCTTCACTCACCAGGATTTAGTCTACCTAGCTTCACTCACTAAGATTTCTTTCACCCAGCTTCCATTACTAGGACCCAGCTTTACTCACCAGGATTTAGTTCACCTAGATTCACTCACTAGGATTTCTTTCACCTTAATCACTTCTTTGCTAGTCATCTTGATCCTGACTAGACTTCCTCCAACTTTCAAGTAAATAAACTCCAAACATCAAGTCCGGTTTGGTTTAATCCCTTGGTCAAACTGATCAACCCTGGGTTATATTGATTCTGCCAAACATCAGATCATGTTTGGCTAACTCCTTTGTCAAATAGATCAAACCTAGGTTTACCCTACCAAACATAAGGTCCTATTTGGTTTAACCCTTGATCACTTTGACCAACCTTAACATATATATTGTAACTAACTTTAGTATATTGTCAAACATCGAAACACTAGAGGATGACTGTTCATCACTGATGCATTTTGCACGAACAGTCTCATCTTGCCACAGTGGTGACATTGGCCATTTGAAGTCAGTTCTATTATCATTGCCTTCTTCTTCCCTTTTGCTTAATTTTTGACTTCTCTTATAACCTTTCTTAGAAGAGTCAACAAGCATCACTACCTTCTGGTCTTTCTTGACAGGTTACTCAACCATCTTGAGCATGTTAATCAATTCTAGTATTGTGTATTTAATATAGTTCATCCAATAGTTCACCACTAAATGTGAATATCTATCAGGCAAACTATGTAGAATTAAGCCAATACTTAATTCATGATCCATGGCAAAACCAAGTGATCCTAACAGCTCAATGTACTCGTTCATCTTCAGTACATGTTGTACCGTAGATGAACCCTCCTGCATTCATGATCAAAAGATAAGCCTGGAGATGTCAAACCATTCAAATCTTATTTGCTCATCAACCAAATCACAAAGGTGATAAACAATGGTGTAAGCATCCATATGCTCATGTTGTTTCTGCAGTTCAACTGACATTAAGGCTAGCATGATGCAACTAGCCAGATCAAAATTTGTCAAGTGTTTCTGATGGACCAACTTTGGTCATCAGTTGATCATCTGCAAGAGGTTCGGGAAGAAGATCTTCAAGGACATAGGCAAGTTTTTTCATATTTGAGAACAATTCTCAAATTTTGATAGCAGTCCAAGAAGTTTGGCCTAGTCAATTTATTTGTGTCCAAAATTGAGCGCAAGTTTAACTATTTGATACCCACTAGGTCTTTCAAGCAACTGTCAGGTCCCACGAACCAGTTGGACTTCATGCCAGGTCTCCACCAACCTGGGTTACAGTTAGTTTGTCAGGCCCCATGGACCCAACTGGACTTCCTGCCAGGACTAAGTCACCCTAGACTTCAGCCTGGTGTCATGTCCTAAGACTTTCAATCCTGCACACTTGGTAACAAGGATAGAAATACATAATATCTGACTCTAACCATTTGTCTTACATCAAAACCTAAATTTGATCATAAGTGTGAATTGCACCAACAGAGACTCCATTATGAATGAGACTTTAGTCTCACATTGAGAGTTTCAAGGCATGTTGGGCAAAATTTTTCCAACTGGAACAACCAACATTTTTTGACATGAATAATTGTTTTCTTATTGTTGATGTGAAATGGATGCATTAATGTGAGAGTAACCACCGAGTGAAACTATCGACCATCAATGGTCGATTGTTGACATTTCGATCCGAGCGATAAATGACCTTTACTCTGCCATTTAATATGTCAAGGATAGACACTACTATATAAGGAGGTTGTGATCCTGGGCAAAAAAAAGAAGAAAAAGAAAGCGATAGCAAAAGAAACTCCTCCACATTCATTCCCTAATTCTTTCTCTCTATCATGCACTCACAAGACAACACTACTTGTGATAGCATTCGAGTTCTCTCGTAGTTCACCACAAACAATCAATGCTTGGTTGTCTATGTAGTTTTTCCTATTGTATCTTTGAAAACAGACATTTAACATAACCTCGAAGCATAGTCAGAGGGGGCGAATCTATTTTAAGGAAATTGCAGTGAATGCATGCCTCATTATATCTTTTAGCAAAATAGCTCTGCACATGGCAGCTCGATCAAGACAGTTCAGCCTTGGCAACCTTGGCAAAGACATTCGGCCAAGGCAGATCGACCTAGCAACTCAACCAAGGTAGCTCGGCCTTGGCAACTCGGATTAGGCAGCTCTACCTCGGCAACTCGGCCAAGACAGCTCAACCAAGATAACTTGGATCTGGGCAACAAGATAGCTAGGCTAAGATAGCTCGACACTTGGCAGCTCATCCGAGGTAGCTCGGCATTCAACACTCGGAAGCACGGTCTCAACAGCTCGGTCTAGGCAGCTCAACCAAGGCAGCTCGGCAATCGGCAGCATGGCCTCGGCAGCTTAACTAAGGTAACTCGACACTCAGCAACTTGGCCAAAGCATCTCAGCACTTTGCAACTAGGCAAAGACAACTCAACACTATGCTATAAGGCAGCTTAGCTCGACCATACAAGGTAGCTCAGCTCAGCCATATAAAATAACACAGTCTTTAAAACAACTTAATCATCTCAAGCAGCTCATCCTTTTTTATTTGGTAGACTGAGATTATCGATTTGGATCTCTACGGACAAGTATGAAATTAAAATTATGCAATTTTCAATTTAATAAATTCTCATAATATCTCTTAGGAAGATTGTCCAACAGAAGGTTGGCTAAATTTAGAATGTCCACTAAGGGAGTATTGGATAGAGCTTCTGTTAAGTACTTTTTAGATTTTAATTGCGTGAAAATACTTTTAAATATTTGTGAATATCAAATTTTACTTCAGCTTCTGTAACTTTTACTCAAAAGCTGGAAGTAAGAATTTGTTTTTTTTTCTTCTTCTTTTTTAATTAAAAATTGACATTTATACCCTTAATAAATGTATTATTTTACATAATTGTCACCACACTTTTAAATAAAATTTTATTTTTTATATAATTTATATTTTTAGAATTTTTTATACATATGTATTTATATAAATTTTGTCATTTTTTATATTTTTATTTTTATTAATTTTATATATTTTTTAAACATATATATTATAAAAAAATAATTTTGATATAATATTCAAAATATAATAATAAATATATCAAACATTATTGGTGGTGTATCAAAATTATATTTAGATAATTTAAAAAGATTAATTTATATAATTTATGGATATTGTTATTATTTAATTAAAAATTAAGCTTGGAAGTAATTATTCATTAAACACTCAAACTTTACTTTGTATCAGATTTTTGTTTTTATTTCCAAACTCTTTGTACTTTAGCTTTTTACTAATTTCAAAATAATCTCTATAAAAATCATTTTTAAATAAGCAAAGCTCCCTTAAACACTCTCTAAATTCACTTGTTACTTAGCTAATTACCGGATCCACTTGATTCCGTAAGCACACTTGGATGGATTTCAAAGTAATACTTCTTGTTTTCTCAAGGCAAATAATCTAGCTAGCTTTAACACATTAATTAATCAATCTATAAATATAAAAATGTACTTCACTTGAGTGATGACGAAGACCCTAATGTTGGGGTTATTTGGGCAGCGGTGGATTTCTGGAAACAAGGAAAAGAGATATTGACAATGATTTTTTTAAAGAAAATATTGGCTAACTGCTCTGCCTCTTTATTTCTTCTCCAAAATGCCTTTTTTTTGCTACACAACACTTAGAGATTTAATCCCCTTAAATAGACTCTTTAGGAAGGATCTAGAGAACCCATTTACTCTACTCCTTTTTCCCATACTCATTTACTTACTTCTCTTTCCCATGCCACCTACTAGGATCATTAAGTGCATTGACCAACTTAACATCAAGATTACTAATTACATTATATTTAACACCCCCTCTTAATTTGTAATCTTGAGAAAGTCTTTAAACAAGGTGAGCTTCTCCAAGTTTACAGGCTTGGTAAAAACATCAGCGGGCTGGTCCTGTGTCCGGATAAACTCCAAAGTGATTTCCTTCTTTAATACCATTTCTCTGATAAAATGGTGGCACAATTCAATGTGCTTCGACCTTGCATGAAACACCGGGTTCTTTGTCATAGCAATGGCTGATTGATTATCACACAATACTGTTGTTGGATAAGCAACCTTCTGTTGTAATTCCAGCAATAATTTTCTTAACCATACTGCTTCACGAATAGCTTCATTTGCTGCAATATACTCTGCTTCGGCAGATGATAAGGCTACAGTAGATTGTTTCTTCGAACTCCAGGAGATAGGTTTTGTGCCAAGACAAAATAGATATCCTGTAGTACTTCTTCGATCATCAATGCTTCCTGCCCAATCACTATCAACATATCCCACAAGGTTACTGTCTTCTTCCTTTGCATACTTCAATCCAACATCCTTTGTTCCTTGAAGATAACGTAAGACACGCTTCGCTGCTGCAAAATGAGTCTTGGTGGGATTGCTCATGAACCTTGATAGCAAACTCACACTCTGAACAATGTCCAACCTCGTGTGGGTTAGATAGATTAATGAACCAACGAGGCTTCTATAGATCTTCGAGTCAAACTTCTCAGCACCATCATCCTGTAGAAGCTTCTCATTAAGAGCCATAGTAGTTGCTACAGCTTTGGCTTTCTCCATGCGAAATTTCTTTAATATATCAGCAATGTACTTCTCTTGTGAAATAAAAATCTCTCCTTTGCTTTGTTTCACCTGAAAACCGAGAAAATACTTCATTAATCCAAGATCCGTCATCTCGAATTCATCCATCATCGCCTTTTTGAACTTCTCCAATAACGCTTTGCTGGTACTGGTGTAAATGAGATCATCCACGTAGAGACATGCTACTAGAAAATCAGCATCACACTTCTTCACATATAGAGACGGTTCCACTGAACTTTTTGCAAAATCATTATTTTGCAAATATGAATCAATCCTGAAATTCCATGCTCTTGGCGCTTGCTTCAATCCATAAAGAGCTTTGTGAAGTCGATAAACTTTGCTTTCTTCTCCATTAACAACGAACCCTTGTGGTTGTTGAGCATAGACCTCCTCTTCAAGTACTCCATTGAGAAAGGCCGACTTCACATCGAGTTGGAACACTTCAAGCTCCATTTGTGCAGCAAGTGCTAGCACATTTCGAATAGTCTCCATTCTGGCTACAGGGGCGAACGTTTCTGTAAAATCAACGCCGGGCTGTTGTGAGTAACCCTTTGCTACGAGACGAGCTTTGTGCTTTTGTACGCTTCCATCTTCATTGAACTTTGTTTTGAATACCCACTTCAAGCCTATTGCTTCTTTTCCTTTAGGAAGATTTACCAAGGACCATGTATCATTCTTTTCAATGCTCAACATCTCTTCTTTCATTGCATTTCTCCACTTCTCTTCCTTTACAGCCTCTTCAAAATTCTGTGGCTCAAATGTAGCAAGTGCAAAGTTAGCTTGTTCGTAAATATCAGTCAAGGAGCGATACCTCCGTGGTGGCGTTTCACCTACAGAAGCTTCATTCTCAGAATTTGTTTCTGAGGAACTAGCTGCTGCTGTATCAGTGGGATTTGAGGAAGGCATAGCTACTGATGTTTCTGGATAAGAAAACGTTGGATGAAATTGAGAAGTCTCATTCTCCCACTTCCACACTGCATTTTCATCAAAAACAACATCTCTTGAAATCACAAGCTTGTTAGTTTTCGGATCAATCAAACGATAACCTTTTGATTCATCGCTATAACCAATAAAGACCAACTTCTCACTCTTCTCATCAAACTTCTCCTTCTGCTTTGTTGAGAGTGCATATGCTACACATCCAAACACCTTCAAGTGATCAACTACGGGCTTCTTCTTATGCCATGCTTCATAAGGTGTCATGTTCTGAACGGCTTTTGTCGGGGATCGATTGAGGATGTAGGCCATTGTGTTCACAGCTTCAGCCCATAGTGAATTGGGAAGACCCTTGCCTTTAAGCATACTTCGAGCCATCTCCACAATGGTCCTATTCTTCCTCTCAGCAATGCCATTCTGCTGAGGTGTATACTTTACAGTAAGCTGTCGTTGTATGCCCTGCTCCTTGCAATAATTGAGAAATGGTTTGTAGATGAATTCTCCTCCGCGGTCTGTTCTCAACGTCTTTATTTGATGTCCGCTTTGTTTCTCTGCACTTGCTTTGAAACTCATAAAAATAGTGAACGCTTCTGATTTCTTTTCAAGAAAATATATCCAAATCATACGAGTATAATCATCGACAAATAAGAGAAAGTATCTCCTGTTACCGATTGTCGGAGTTTGGGTTGGACCACATATGTCAGCATGTACCAACTCAAGAGGGGATTTTGCTCTCCAAGAGGTTTTGGGAAAAGGAAGACGATGTTGCTTCCCATATACGCATCCTTCACAGAAGCATGCTGTTGTAGGTTGGATTCTTGGAAGGCCAATGACCATTTTCTTGTCTTTCAACAACATTAGGCCCTTGTGATTTAAGTGCCCATATCGTAGATGCCATAGCTGAGCTTCATCAGTAACTTCGCTCTTCAATGCAATATTTAAGCACGAATTCATCTTCAACGGAAATAGATTATTCGCTGTCATCTTTACTACAGCGATCCTTTTCTCATTCTTGTCAACGATCTCACATTGGCCATCAGCAAAGGTAATCTTGTAACCTCTTTTCATCATTTGTCCTACACTCAAAAGATTCTGAGCTATGCCTGGAGAATAAAACACATCATTAATTGTCTTCTCTTCACCATTTGCGGCTTTTACGGCAACGACTCCTTTTCCTTCGATTCTTATCTTTTGCTGTCTCCAAGCTCCAACAGCGAGTTGTAGCTGTTATCGATCTCCACAAAGTTTTCCTTATTTCCTGTCACATGATTGCTACAACCGCTATCCAAAAACCACACTTCATTCATATCTTGTACTACATTGAAACAAGAGTAGAATACTTGTTTTGATTCATTTTCTTTTGAAAAATTTATCGTACTTTGAGAACCTTGTTGCTGTTGTTGCTGTTTATCTTTGTAATAGCAGTCCCTTTCTGAATGATTGGGAATCCTGCATCTCCTACACCTGAAACGACAGTCCTTTGACTCATGTCCGGCTTTCTTACAAACATAGCAATTACCTTCTGTATTCCCAGATCTGTTCCAGGATTGCTCTTCTCTACTGCGGAACTGGTTTCCGGCTCGTCCTCTGCCTCTTCCTCGAGAACGGCCTCCACGTCCACGCCCATAGGACTCTCTATTGTTCTCAGTACGATCCTTCTGTTCTTGCTTCTTTTCTGAAACATTTAATTTCATTTGAAAAGCTTGTTCAACAGGAGTTGAGTATTTACTTACTCTTCTTTCATGTGCCTCAAGAGAACCCATCAGCTCATACACAGAAAGTTCTCCCAGATTCTTTGTTTCTTCAATCACAGCAACTACGTGCTCAAATTTCTGTGGTAGGCTTCTCAGCACTTTCTCCACGACCTTCTTGTCGGGAACTTCATCACCGCAACATTTGATTTGATTCATGATTTCAACAACTCTCGAGAAGAAACTTTTCACTGACTCCTTCATGGCCAAGTTGTCAAAATCCCTCCATAAGCCTTGCAGCTTGATAGAAATAACTTTCTCTGAGCCTTGAAACTCCATCTTCAAGACACTCCATGCTTCTTTCGCCTTCTTAAGACCATAAAGCCTCGGATAAATTGTCTTGCTTACGGATTGCTGTAAGATCCGCAACGCCATTGCATTCTTCATCATGTTCTCCTTCGCCGCCTTTTCTTGTTCTTTAACTACCGTGGCATCTCCTTCATCGCTTGACGAGCTGCTGTCTTCTTGATAACGCTCTTCAAAACCTTTGTTTACGATACTCCACAAATCTTGTGAGAGAAAGATTGTCTCCATTTGGGAACTCCAATAATCATAGTGCTCTCCATCAAAGATCGGAATTTGGCTAGGCGAATAGGAAAAAAACATGCTGCTGGAAGGCGTAGCCATGATCTATTTGCTCTGATACCAAATTTGTTGGGGTTATTTGGGCAGCGGTGGATTTCTGGAAACAAGGAAAAGAGATATTGACAATGATTTTTTTAAAGAAAATATTGGCTAACTGCTCTACCTCTTTATTTCTTCTCCAAAATGCCTTTTTTTTGCTACACAACACTTAGAGATTTAATCCCCTTAAATAGACTCTTTAGGAAGGATCTAGAGAACCCATTTACTCTACTCCTTTTTCCCATACTCATTTACTTACTTCTCTTTCCCATGCCACCTACTAGGTTCATTAAGTGCATTGACCAAACATCAAGATTACTAATTACATTATATTTAACACCTAAGGCATTGATCGAAAAATGATGAACTAGGCAACAGATGATGGATAATCGGTTCAATTTCACAGAAGTTTCTCACCGTACGTTAGTCATAGCATTCGGGCGGATAGCTCTCGTGATTTATCTTCTCCATGTTGATCCTGGATAGATTCGCGATGGCGCCGGAATCGAACATGCATTAATTAATAATATATACTTAGCACATAGACATGTACACCACTTCAACAAGTTAACAGGACGTACAATTAGAATTGAAGAAATAAATGGCCAGCCAGCCAGCCAGCTGCCTGCCTCAATATAAAACCACTAACAAATCACATTAATCTCATTCCGGATCTCCACCGCGATTAACGTCAGAAGAAATCAAGCTTAATCGTCGCGCATTAATGTCTGTTTTGTTTTGTTTTTGTTTTTAATGATAGCCCGTCCTGTCCTGTTGTATTAATATTAATAGTTATCTATATTCTGTGGTTTGGAAGATAAAACAGTACTTATCGCGCGCAGTGCAGTTGATCAGTTGACTCGGGATTGCGCTTGTAAGTTCTATTCTGTTCTGTAGTGGTGGCCTGGCCGCTGAGCGACTGATAATATTCAAATGCTTGAGACTACAAGACAAAATGCTTGGGGCTTTGTTAATTTGTTTGTTAGAGAAGCTAACTAACCTAATGGGAGCAGCAACAACAACTCCTCCTCAATTAATGGCACTCCTCCTCAATTAATGGCGAGCTAGCGGGATTGATGTGCGTGGATCGTGCATGCAACCACACAATTAAATAAATTTGGCATTTTGTCAAAGGTGTACGCTATTTTAGTATTTATCAAAAGGTAGTTTTTTTTCAATACTCTTCTCATTTTACCTTTTTGTCAAATTTAACTGCATGCAATCACTTTTTCATGCACTCAATCCATCTTCTCTTTCTTCTCCTCTCTTCTTATTCCTCACTATTTTTCATGCATTTCTTTCTTATTCCTCTTCTCTTTCTTCTCTCTTTTAAATGAATGTATGCGTCATATGGAAAAAATATCAGGCCCACGTTGGGCCTGATATTTTTCATATCAGGCCCACGTTAGGCCTGATATTTTTCATTACAGGCCCGTGTTGGGCCTGGTATTTTTCATATCATTCCCAATGTGAGCCTGATATGAAAGCGGTTCGTCGACCAATTGGGACTACGGGAGATCTCCAACCAGCTTCGTCCAATGGCAGATCAATCCATCGATACTATGTTTACATTATTCTTGAAGTTTTCTACTTTTTAATTTTGACTCGAGTTTTTTTTTTAAATAATTTTTTAAAAATTAAAATTAAAATTAAAATAAATAAAATTTTATCATCAAATGGTTAAAATGAATTTAAACCTACATACTTTTTAGATCTAGATTTGAATAATAATATTTAAATTAATTAAAATATTTTTCATTAAATTAAAACTAAAAGATCATATCAGAACCAACGTGGGCCTGATATAATTCATATCAGGCTCAATGGGCCCAATATTAGATTTCTTTTATCGATTCTTTGTTATTATATTTTAACACCTTAGAGAAGAACAAATAAACAATAGATATCATATTTGAACTCCTTGTAACCTCAGAAATTCACTGGAACTCAAATTTGTGAAATCAGTGCTCTCTAGGTCAATCAGTGGATTTTGGTCAAAACTCGCTGATTGACCTAGAGAGCTCCGATTGTAAAAATTTCAGTTCTCGTGGATTTCTGAGGTTACAAGTAATTTAAATATGCTATCCATTGCTTATTTGGACTTCTCCAAGATGTTAAAATTTAATAACGAACAATCGAGAAAAAAGTTAAATATTGAGGTCATTGGGCCTGATATAAGATCATATCAGGTCCAACGTGGATCATATCAGACCCAACAACCCCAATGTATGATTTTTTTCTCGATTATCCGTTATTACATTTTGACACCTAGGAGAGGTCGAAATAAACAATAAATAACATATTTGAGCTCCTTATAATCTCAGAAATTCACGGAAACTAAAATTTCTTACAATCGAAGCTCTCTAGGTCAAATCAGTGGATTTTTAGTCAAAACCCACTGATTGGACCTAGAGAACTCCGATTACAAAAATTTCAGTTCCCCTGAATTTTTGAGGTTAAAAGAAGTTCAAATATGTTATCTATTATTTATTTGGACTTCTCCGATGTGTTAGAAACACATTGTAAAAATTTCAGTTTCTGTAGATTTCTGAGGTTATAAGGAGCTCAAATATATTATTTATTATTTATTTCGACTTTCCAAGGTGTTAAAATATAATAACGGAGAATCGAAAAAAATCAAACATTGGGGTCGCTAGGCCTATATGGATTCCATATCAGGCCCAATAGCCCATATATTAGATTTTTTTTTGATTCTTTGTTATTACATTTTAACACCTCAGAGAAATCTAAATAAACAATAAATAGCATATTTGAATTCCTTTTAACCTCAAAAATCCACGGGAACTGAAATTTTTGCAATCGGAGCTCTGTAGGTCAAATCAGTGGGTTTTGACCAAAAATAATTGATTTGACCTAGAGAGCTCCGATTGTAAAAATTTCAATTTTCGTGGATTTCTGATGTTATAAGAAGCTCAAATATGTTATTTATTGTTTATTTCGACCTCTCCAAGGTGTTAAAAAGTAATAATGGAGAATCAAGAAAAAATCACACATTAGGGTTGTTGAGCCTGATATGGATTCTATATCAGGCCTAATATTAGACTTTTTTCTCGATTCTTCATTATTACATTTTAACATCTCGGAGAAATCCAAATAAATAATATAATAATAGATAACATATTTAAACTCCTTTTAACTTCAAAAATCTATGGGAACTTAAATTTACAATCAGAGCTCTCTAAGTCAAATCAGTAGGTTTTGATCAAAATTACTAATATCTAATGGACGTCGACTACTATTTATATGTAGAAAAATAATAAATATGAATTCTTCAAATGGGTGGATGAAATAGAAAAAGTACAACAATTTCACCTCCCAAAATATTCAAGTTAAGGTTAAGTTTTCAACGAGATTTTTTATTTTTATTTTTCTTTTATTATCTAGAAGTTTGAGATTACTTTTCACTAACTTTTACCGAATCAATAGAATTTCCAATTCTGACTTAAAAAATTGTCTGTTCGTAGTAACCAATAATCAATTGTTATTCGTCATCAATGAACTTACATGTCGAATCTTCTCCCTATATAAAAAAAAGAATCAATCAATTACACAAAAAAAATAACAAAAAATAAAATAATCACTTTTTCAATCAACAATGAAAATTACATGACCATCCGTCACGGTACTCATGCAAATAGTGAAACAATAAGGGTCAGCAAAGTGTCGTATTCCTAAGGCTCTATCTTTTCTGGATCGTCTTCTGAAGCTGTAGGCGAGGCTAAACAGACAATGTTTCCCTCAGAAAACACCTGATCTGAAATCTGTAAATCAAGATCCCAGGGTGCATCAAATCTAGCATCTGTTCCAAGAATGTTGGAATCATGAGCAGTGTCATACCACGTAACTGATTTCCACACTTCTTCCTGGTCAAAACTTGCATCCAGCAATGCTGCTTCTGCAGTCATTTTGCCCTCCAGAGGATCTTTTGAAGGAAATGATATCAGATAATCGGAAGCATCAGAGGCGGAATCGGGACTTGAACTGGCGACACTCTTTCCCATGAAGGCGAGACATTTTGCATCTGGCATTCTACTTTCACTTGAAAGGCCTTGACTATCAGGATTCTTTTCCACCAATGATACTGTGTTGGCATCAAGAAAAAGTGGGGACAATGTGTTGCATTGGGTTGGATCCAAGCCTTGAGTGAGAGTTTTTTCATTTACTTGAAGTCCAAGTTTCTCGATCAAATCAGACAAAATATTATCGGGAATTTCTTTGTTCACCACTCGCTCAGTACCTTCCAATGTACGAGATGAAGAAGCATCCGCAGCGCTGTGTCTGCTGCTCACACTTGAATCCATGGATCCAATTGAATCTGTGCTGATGGAGAGAGTGTGCTTAAGGAATTTTCTTCTCACCCTTGAAGAAATTATACTGCTCTGTTCCTTTTGCTGTCTGAGAAGGTCCAAGAATTCAGGGTTTTGAAATACCTTTGCCAAGAAAGAAACCATCTGCTTCTGCATCATCTCTGCAGACTGCATTCTCTGATTCAGTGAATCCATCAGTTGAAGTGTGCTTCGGTTTTCCTGCTGCAAACTCACAATCTCTTGCAGCAATTCTCTCTTATCACTCCTAAGCTTGTCAATTTCATCTACCAATTCAGATTTAACCATTTCACTTGACGAACCTATTTGAATGCCTAATTGGTGTGCCTGATATGATGACCTACGCCTGTTTATGTTTCTTAATAAATATTTGTTTCCTTTTAAGAAGGATTCATTTGCAAACTCCCATCTATCTGTGTCAATCTTGTGGAAACCCTGAAGAAAAACATTAAACAAAAAAAGCTACAGCATTTTGGTTGCGTTCTGGAGTAAATAATAAATTGGAAATAAAAGAATGAATTAACATCATGTTCATGATACAAGCATTAACCCTCTTCGATTCAAGGAATTAGTCCTTCACAAAACAAAGCAGCCAAGTTGAGATGCAGAACTGTGAGATGTGTGCGTACACCAAATGCACACCTTAATCACATAAGAGAACCAAACTTTTGAGGAAACAACCAGGCCAGAAATTAGTCTTCCCTAGAGTGCCATAGCCTAAGTAATTCAAACTCTTTCGATTACTCATCAAAATTAGGTTTTCCAATCCATTTCAAGCAAACAAAAAGTATCGGATTTTGATAGTAGAAGAGCATTATTTTTTAATGCAGGTTAGTGAAACCAATGCTGTCGGGTATTTAGTAATATGTAAAGGAGTAGTCAGGTATTTAGTAATATGTAAAGGAGTAGTTGGTTTGAAGAACACTCCAATTAAGAAAAGAAAATACAAAGCTTGGAATACTCAAAGATGAAGACCATGGAAACACTGCGCAAGTACTCCTAGTTCACAAAAACAAAAACAAAAAAAAGACTGATGTCACGTTGTAGGTTTATAGGAATAAGGAAGTTTTGTCAAACACTATATCTATAATACCTCTCCACTACATGAACTTCAGATTGTAAGTGGTCGAATAGTTTAGCCCTGTTTTTTTAGACTAATCTCGATAAAAGATCAATCATATGCACCATTCTCCAAACATCAACAGAAAAATTCATCATTTACTCAATAATTCTGTCTCCCTTCACACAAGACCAGTGCTATCTACTTTCATAGGTTTATGGTTGGACGCATTACTTAAGACTTTTGTTTTTGGTACAATCATATAGATTTCAATATTGGTGTCTTCATCTACCCCTACATGTCACAGTGACATAACACTGTATACTAAACCACACCCTCATTGATCAAGTGTGAAAATTTTCAAAGAAGTTGTATCGGACACTTAAATCCATATACTTGTCAAAACTTTTGTCCCTAATCTAAGTTACATACCAAATAGAATCTTAGACTTTATGTTTCCCATAACCAATGATTAGGAATGCACAGATATGTAAGCATTGTTAGAGAATGTTGTCTTGTTACAAGACTATGAAGAGTTTACTGCTAAATGTTCTAGAACTAATATAAATACTCTGTGCATGCACTTTCATGTGGTTGTGTGCGAGTAAGAGAGTGAACATTGTTCAACATTGGAAAAGAGGAGCTTGCAAATAGTGGGAAGAAGAGATAGCCAAGATTTCAAGGTGGGGTATCTGAGTTATAGAAACAACATGCTTTGACCATTTAGCAAATAATTCCCTGTACAACTTCCAGAAGTATTAAATTCTTAATTCTAATCCATTCGAATCAAGTACTTCATACCAGAATCGTTATAGTTGTATTAGTTAATTTAAGAGATCTCCTCTTACTTTTTGGAACGTACACTTAGAACTGACATCCCTTTTTCATTGTTTATATCTACCCTTAATCATATAATTCTTGGAAACTGCATATGGAACTGCTGCAATTGATGAAATAAGAACTGGGACTTATGTAAAGATCTTGAAACCAGTATCCAACTAAGATGATTAATTCATATCCTCAGAGTCTATTCTTTAGCCCGTATTGCATACAGATCTGAATTTCAACCACCAACAGCAATCCCTAGCAATTACATCACAGTGCCATCATGGACAACATTTCCAATTGATATATCAAAACAGTATGCCTAGTGTCATTTTAGAGAATTAAATCTTCAGATTCTCAGCACACATTTCTTTTATACACTCATTCATGTTTGTAGGGGTGTCAATCAGACAGGGCCACTTGCAAAAGAATAACATAGTATGGGTCGTGTTCGGTATGCCAAGCTAAATCTTCAAGTTGGGCTAGGTGGTAGACTCAGGTCAAGCCCGACATGGGCCTTTTCTCCTTTTCAAAAATGTATTTTATTTGTCTATTTTTTTGTGTATTTTTATTTTCCTCTTTTTTTGATGTTTCTTCCTTTTGCAGAATTTATTACTATTTTTTTTAAAAAAAATTAAATATTATTACAACCCACAAGATTTGGTCAGGATCGGCATGAGCATGGGCATGGGCATGAACAATCCGGTCCCAAGACAAGCAAGAAGGTAGGGCTCTCATGGGTCACGCCTAACATGATGTGTTTGGAGTCATGCCTAATCCAGTAGACACAACAATCTTGCGGATCCAATGGGCCTGTGCCATGTTGGTCCATATTAATCATATATCTCCAAATTATTCCCAAGCCTAATTGAAGAATATTGTAGAATTACTTTTCAAAGAGAGCATCACGTCTCAGCGTAATCATGACAGTTGACAGGTAATTTTTTCAGAAGAAAACCTATAACATCTATGAAAAACCTCTATTTCTCTTATGTTGTTCTATGATAGAGCCCTTCCAAATGAACTACCATCTGTTTCAACTCACAGTCACTGCCTAGATATATCAAGTAACTTGTTTGCTTTCTCTATGGACAAGTTTTCATACTAGGGGAAGGTCATAAATCCTATTACAGTATCACATTAATTAATCCTTCCTTCTTTTTTTGCCTAATTCCATCCATACAAAAGATGTGCCAACAACAGCAATTTATACATGAAGACTAAATCAAAGAGACAATCTCTCACAGACTAGGTGACAAGAACCTGAAGAAACTGAGTTCTAAATGCCTATGGAGGTAACCAGAGAAGTGTTACATTAATAATCTTGGTTTTAAAAAACCCGCAATGAATGAAGAAAAATTTTGCAGAATCATGCCCCATGCCTGTAAAAAACATACAAGAATACTAGGTGATAGCACCAGCTATAAATAAACAGTTCAACCAATCATCTATTGCAAATATTGAAGCTTACCTCGTGAGAAGATAAGCCACATCAAAATTCATTGCATTTCTACCACATCTCTTTGGCACCATGACAGATGTCATTTCTGATTGTTTGTCTTGTTAAGTACTAAATAAGACTTACAGGAAGCGGAGAACACACTCTCTGTTTATTGACATTTAGCACGATATAATCTAATTCAAGACTTCACTAAAGTTCCCACTAAACGGGTACTAAAAGAACCAAGTTTGTTGTGCTGATTCAATCAAACATTATTTAGAGAAAAAAACTGCAAAGAATAATTGTTGTATGATACACAATGAATCAGCAACGCATGCCAAACTGCTAATGAAGGATACAATGTCATCTTATTAGCTCTCTATCAAATTATCCCTCTGCAATAAGCAATCTACACCGCAACAATCATCAAACTCAGCACCAGTAAACATAAAAAAGAATACAAAGGAACCACATTTTCGGAAGGATTACAGCAGTAAAGGAGGAGCAAAGGAAAAGAAAAGAATACTCAAAAAGGAATAAAAATCGATACGCACATAAGTGTTGAGTTGGCGGACGAAGCTAGAGAAGTTGTTGTGCTTGAAATGCCGGGGGAGGACTGTGCGGGAGAACTCCAGGGGATCCCACACCACGAAGCTCCGGCCGGTGGGGGCCCAGGAAAGAGTGGAATCGAGGGCGGGGTCATCGACGAGTTCATAAGTCTTGGATAGGAACGGAGGAATAGGGGCAACCCGAAGAGCCTCCAGTGGCTCAGGGATTTTTTCACCGCCGTCGCCGCCTCCGCCCGATTGGAAGGAGGGAGCAGGAAAGAGGAAAGGGGAGAGCGGATCCTCTCCAGGAGGCTCCTTCTTTGGCAGAGGGCGTGGTGGCTGGGAAGAGGAGCCCCTGGAATCCATAAGAGGGAGAAGAGGACGATTGAAATGGGAAGTGGCAATGAAGTGAGCCGCGTCCTACTGCTCGCCCCCTTCTATATATACTGCTCGTCAGAAGCAATCATCGCATATGCCACTCAGCGCACGGCACGTCATAATGACCAATGGACAAAAGACATGTAGGCGAAATCACAGTGGGACCAGCCTATGTGATTAGCAGATATTTATTTGTGTCTTGGTAGCGAAGGAAGGGAAAGCGCTCGCCAGCCGACGACGGGAGATGGCGGTGGAGGGTGGACCGTGGAAAACCGGCCTATAACAGACGTTACCTGACGACTTATTGGGTTCTTTCGGCACTGGTTGATATCAGTAACCGTTATGACGGTAAATTTAACGTGGTTATTTATTCTTTCTTTCTTTCTGGGCTGATCTCTTTTCGGCAGAATTCAGTGGGTACTTTTCAGCAATAATTCAATACAATTTTTAATTGCCGTCGCTTATTCAGTTGCAGTGCGCGCCATAATAATAATAATGGTAAATGTACTAAAAAATTTTAAAAATATTTTCTATAAAATAAAAGAAGCCTGTATCGGTGTCAATGCCTCACCCCCCCCCCTTTTTTTTTTGATAACTACGATTTCCAAATATCAAAACACAATTGGCATCGTTAATCGAAATATGGTGACTAGTGAATAATATTTGAAATAGAGTCTTAATGCCTGTAATTTGTAAAAGCAGTGGATTAAAAAAAAAAGGGAGCAAAGGAAGTGGAGTGGTATGTAGTTAAAGGGTAGATGGCTATGTATTCATCCTAATGATAATCGCAAAAATCTTGTACTCGTTTTAGTTTAGTGGCCATGCTCTTTTTTGCACGCAAATATATAGGAGAAAAGTCTAAAATAAATGCCAATACAAGCAACTAGCTATGATGACCATTGAGAACAAAGAGGATATGCATGGATTCTACAGCATCAAACATAGCATGTCCTTTTGCCTGTAAAAGGAGATGCAACTAACGAAGGATAGGTCGAACTGTCATTTCCCCATTGCCAGTATGGTCTTTATAACTGAAGCAAATTTTAGTCTTAGGGAAGCAACAGCATTGCATTGCACTCTTCAATCAGTCGGCAAGAGCATAAACAACTGCGGTTCTACTTGGTGCATATACTGAGAGCGAGCAACGCCTGTTGTCATAAATGCCTTCCTGTATATTCACAAAGATAGTGAAGGTTATTTCTAAGATACTAGAATCTAACAGATATCAAATAAGTAAAGTCTTACATTAGTAAAGTATTCTGCTGTATGATCAATTCTGTTGAATCCACCAAATAGTTTATCATCAGAATCCAAAACTACCTGAAAAGAACGTATATGAACGCCCATGTCACATTGAATGGAAGAAAACACTTGCGCCAGTCTCTGTATGAGCAAAAGTTCAAGACTACCAAGTATATTTACCTTGTATTTTCCAGGTTTTAAGCAACCAATGCGGTAGTCGAAATAGCTATTGGCCCAATGAAAATTGAAAACAAACACCAAGTCTCCTCGTTCAAAAACAAGCATCTTATCTCCCTCATTTTTTCGTGAAATATATTGGTGCTCTGATGTCATGAACTGCAAAATACATCCAAATCAACCAACATTCCCATGTAAAAGACCTTGCAACACAATGAAGAGAAAGATCCTATGCAACAATTTGCTGGTTAAACAA
This sequence comes from Boesenbergia rotunda, assembly GCA_024364735.1. Lineage (NCBI taxonomy): Eukaryota > Viridiplantae > Streptophyta > Magnoliopsida > Zingiberales > Zingiberaceae > Boesenbergia > Boesenbergia rotunda. Next base: position 220,370 of record JAGFNQ010000373.1, on the reverse strand, counting down.
TGCTTAATCATGGAACATTTGGTCCATGTAAATTTTCTATTTCAGTTTTTATTTTCCATAAAAAATCACTTGCTAACTCAAAAGAAAAATACCTATCATAACTTTTTGACACCATTCATCCCTAATAAATTCAAAGGCGCCAAAAAAGCTAATGATAAATTTGTTTTTATTATTTCTTTTCAATTTTCAAATTCTATTTTCTTGAAAAAAAAACAGTAAACAGAAACTTTTCACAAAGTTTGAGACAAGAAAGAAACACTAATTGAGAATGTAGTCACTTGCAGCAGTGCATAAGTTTTTTATAATGTTTTTCGATTTTATATACCAAAGAAATATGTTTCTAGAATTATTGATCCCTTATTTTTTCCAATCACATTCCGGAAACATACACTGTTATATCTTGATAAGATCTTAGTAGCCTCTGAGTCCTCGTGCTATTTGCAACAATTTTGTATTTTTAAGTAGCGTAAACTTAGAAAGGCTGTATACTCGATTATTTTAAAAAAAATAAGTAGACATGATTTTATGTAATTGTTATCCAAATATTATCTAAAACTTGCTATGCTGCTGAGCAGAATAGTACGTACCTCATATTCCTCCTCAAGATGTTGCATTGCTTGATCAAATTCTTGCATTCCACGATACCTGAGATAATCTGCATCACCCTGACATCACGAAAAGATGGTTGCTAACTATTTGTACGAAAATGACAAGATAACCTGAATGAGTAGTTTGACAGTAAAGTGCAATTAGATATAAATAAGCACCATCTAGACATCCTTGACCACACACAAGACACCAACCCTAAGAATCCATATCTATAAAATCTTCATTAATGGTAACAAGTTAAAATCTGTGTATACATAGATATTGTTATAGATCTTAGATTTAATGGTGTAGTCAGTTTTGTTGCATATTAGTAGTTCTAGATTTAGGGTATCATCATGCAATATGCTATTTTTCCCTAAACTCTTCATGATATCTAAAACCCCTTTTCTAAGGTTAGGGTTTTCTAAATGAGGTTTTCCACTCAGAAGGAGGAATAAGCTTCCCCCTATTTTTTTAGTTCTTCTCCTCCTCTGTCTTTCCTTTATGCACAGAAATTAATCTTTGCAGAAGTCCCCCTTCTGCATGCTGCTCTCCCGCACATTGATATAAAAAAACCTATCCTCTAAGTCACACAAAGGCAACATCTAACAAGAAGTCACATAATGCCATCATTCATCGCATGAAACCTAGATGAGAAGTCACACAATAACTCTGGTTTGATGAACACAAGGGATTGCCCATGTCAACACCCGTTGAGCACAAGCACCCTATATGAGCTGCCTCTCTGTGCTTCCCAAGCTCTCCACTAAGGCTTCTTTGCTCAATCTCACCGCCTTTGATCAAGGTGGCAACAACCGAAGCAAGTTTTACAAATCAAGGACTGCCCATCTTCTGCAATAAATAAACCACAACATTCAGCTACCATCTTCTACAACAGATCCGTTCCTTCGCTCCCAGGTAATGAAGCCTCTCTTCCAAGTGTCCTCTTCTTCATGAATGTTTCTAGATCTCTGCTTATATGAGGTGGCAAAAGGCGATTCACTCACCCCCAACACCCCGTCAATCTCTGCTTATATGAAAAAAAAATGATTAACGAGGTTTTTCCAACCTCGGGCGACCGACTCAGCCCCACAAAAGTTTCCCACCGACCACCAGGGTAAATCGATAAGTGCTCGCGGTGGACGGTCTAGAAGCCCAGCGCCCTAGGGTTCACGTTCTATTTGGAGGAAAAATTCCTGCAAAATATGCCATAGTTAGGGATCGAACCGCGAATGTCTGGGATGACAACTAATCGCTCTTTCGCTGTACCATAGCCCCAGGGGCAATCTCTGCTTATATGAGCTCAATGGGAATGTTGGTTGCAAGCTTCATTAACTTCTAAGTTATGTCAACCTGTATGTGAGTATTATGCTTTCCTTTCTTTATTGTCATATCTAGTTTATCTTTTTCTTATGAGAGGTTCCCTAGTTATGTTGAACAAATATTATTTATATTCCTTGAGGGATATTAGAGTTATAAGGTTATTGATCTAATTAGTTTAGTCACAAATTGGTAGTCAGATTTTATCATGAGTCCATATAAACACATGTAATGACTATCTCATTGTATGGTAGCAATACAATAATGACTCTTCCCCAACTGCCACAGGTATTAAGGTAAACTTCTTTACATCAAGGAGTAGCATGCATAGTTCATTTGGCATGTTCTTTTGATTTCCTTGTACACGCCAGACTATTATTAGCTTCTCGCATAAGCTACAAAATTATCAGAAAAAGAAGAATTTGTCCTAGAAATGCAGAAGTTGACAGTTCCAGCACACACTTGGACCTAATCAATGACAGTGGAATGACAGTGGAAAGATAGATTCAATAGCTGTGGAAAGATGCTGATTTTGTGTATGAATGAAATTTCATAGGGAAAAAAGTGAATGATTTAGGAAATGGAGCATTTCCAATTCTGAGCAAACCAACCAGATATTAATTAACCCTTTATGAAGATGAGCTCTGCTTTTATTTTTATTTCACTTTCTTTTTTTAGTCAATTTTAGTACACTTCAGGTGTCATCTCATAGTAAAATGCAATACTATCACACCATGTATATTTCAAGAAAGTAAAATCATCAAAAAATATAATTTACTTATACAAACTTACTAGATCAAACATACGACGACATTTGTCAAAACTATAATTGTTCCCTGGCACTATCGCCCCATTTGGAAGATGTTGATCACCTCTAGGAAAATCAATCCATTCTGCAAATGGAAGGATTAAAATAAAGGATTCTATCAATAAGCGTTCTGAAGTCTATGATTAATGCAAAATGAATTTCCCAACAATTCGAGCTTAGAATACTTCAAGCAAAGTAGCATATACCAGGATGACCAAACTCATTTCCCATGAAGTTCAGATATCCTTCACCACCTAAACTCATTGTGAGTAGTCTAATCATTTTGTGTAGAGCTATTCCACGATCAATCCTTGGCGTTGATGGTCTATCCAGTGCCATAAAGTCATACATATCCTACATCAAGTGGCAAGAAAATTAGTGTAAAATCAACAATCAGGATGTAATATTTGCACATTAGACAATTGACAATCAGAGTCATCTAATTTCAACATCTGGCATAAATTATTAAAGTGTTTTATACTTGAACCCCTATAATTAATTCTATAAATCAGGTGCAGTAGCCCAATGCCAGTAAATTTATAGACAGATTAGATTCACTTAGGCAAACTACTACACAAAACATGACAGACCTCAAAGTTTATATAATTAAATGAATTTAATACTAGACAAAGAAAAAAAAACCCCGATGGGAGATTCATAAGAACCTTGTCCATCAGCCAGAATGCAAGTGTCTTATCGCCAACAAGAGCTTGGTCGTGGCTTTCAGCATAAGCCACACATTTCTCTAGCCACCTCCTGTTAGTGAGAGTGTCAACAATGCCCCCTATCTTCCAGTCTTCATCCTTTAACCTGATGAATCAAAAGCATGTAAGAACTACATTTAAATCTTTGTAATTATAAAATAAGTCAGCATGGTCACTTAAATTTCCTAGATCAGTCATCCGGAAACATGTTCCTGCATGTTCCATACTAAGTATGTGTTTCCTTTGAAAGAAACATTTGTGGAAGGAAACAAGTAGGGATGTGAATCATCTTAAATTTTAAGCTACTTTCTACTATAAATTAAGCTACTTTTGAAGCCTTGTAACATGATGATATCAAATAACTTATAAATAGAATACAGCAAGACATGAAATAATGGAGGCAAAGAAAACATATTCATCAAAAGAATGAAAGGTAGTATCTGAAATCAAAAATTGTAAAGAAAATAACACAAGTTCCAAAAGAGCTTACTTCATAAATTCAATCCATTTATCTGGAATAGCCATATGAAGACGATAATCAAATCCAACACCGCCATCTTGTACAGGTATGCAGAAAGTAGGCATTCCACTAACCTATTTGAGTTAATTAAAAGTACTTAATAAAAAACTATCCAAAATGAAAGAAATCAGTAATAGCTACTACCAAACCACTTAAAAATGTCAGAACTGCTTTAATATCAGATTGCATATGATTTGTAAAATCTGCAAGACAACTCAAGTAAAATCCTTAGCTGATTTCAAAATATCTGTTTTATATAGCTAATAAGTTTTCTACTGTTTCCTGATTAAATTCATTCATACCAAACTATACACTTACATCTTCTCCAATAGTAACTGCCTGTGGGAAAAGTCCATGGATCATATCATTTACCAACATCAGGTAGACCACTGCATTCACATCAGTAGCATATCCAAAGTATTCATTTAAGTTTCCAGTAAATCCCACCTGTTATTGAGCAGAAATAAAAGGAAACAGCAAAAATCAATACAATAGATTTGTTGACATGTCAAAATAATTCAAAATTTTTATTTATAAAATATACATTCAATATCATAAATATCAAAGAACACCATAATAGAGCTTTTCCTCAGATAAGTGTACAAAATATTAAATTCTTATAATAAATTCAGTGGCATGAACATGTGGCTACCACTACCTCTGAGGCAGGGACATGTGAAATTCTAACCATAATGACAATACATAAGAAAGAAGTTGCATTTCAAATGGAAACCCCTGATATTATTGATAGTAAGCAAAGTATCATCTAACCGCAAGTCCATGATGAGTGTACATCATTGAGGTTACACCATCAAATCTAAACCCATCAAACTTGTATTCCTCCAACCACCATCTTGCATTGGATAAGAGAAATCTTAAAACCTAGAAAACGAAGATAAGAAGATGAAATGTTTGTTAAGTCAAAGATAAGAAGTATGGAAAAGAAAAAGGTTTCCTTACTTCCCAATTTCCATAGTTGAAAAGACGGGAATCCCAAATCCAATGATAGCCCAGTGAGCCAGAATGGAAATAATGTGAATCGGTACCATCGAACTGATTAAGCCCATCAAGTACATTGTTGGACGCATGGCTGGACATGAGATGGAAGATGCTCAGAAGAAAATAGTATATTTCATAGACTATTTGGCAAAATACCTAAGGATATGATTAACAGTCGAACATTAATTTTCGTTGAGAGAAAAAGGAAGAAAAATGCATATACATTTAGATAAATGTGTGTATGTGTGTGCACTAGTACCGAAATCATCCTTTCTGTTTAGATAGACGATGTCATATCGTCACAAGGATGTATGTTACATCTTAACACAAAATAACAAATAGAAAAGTAAAACGATAACAAAAATAAATGAACAGGGGAAGTTCATTCTCATCCTATGATCAAAGAGATAGGATCAGATGAAACTAAAAAGACATCAATTTTGTAGTATACAAAAGCTACTTCAGGGGACCAAATGAGCAACTAATATTTTTTTCTCCACATATTAAATTGACTAACACACTACAATGTATTCTAGACGTTCAAATGTCAATTTCTGTAAACAAGTAAAGAAGAAAGCAAGAACTTAATGGATGGAAAACAAAATAAATGAATGTAGCAGCACATGAATGTTGCCTATGATGCAGAGTGTGCATATTTATGTTACAGATTATGCAGGTTGTGAATATTAACCAACAACAATATTGAATGTGCCAAAAAGAATGATTTTTCATAAACAATTTTTTATATCACAATTCATCCTTTCAAGAGAAAACAGGAGTCACCTGTGAACAATATCCATAAGAACAATAAGACCTAGCTCATGAGCTCTATCAATCAAGGACTTCAACTCATCTGGGGTTCCAAATCGGCTACTAGGTGCAAAAAAGTTAGTAACATGATACCTGCAATCCAATGACTGGTTGTTAAAAGGAAAGGAAAAAAAACAGTCAGCACAGATAGCACAGTATATCCTTCCACAGCATACTTTCTGTGAATCAAACAAGGAGTATGCAATGAATAATTCAAGAATTCAGAACTATGCAGGATGACATCTGAAGAAACCAGAGTATTTCTATTAATATTATTCCTTTTAATGAAGACAGATTCAATATACACCAACTTGTGGCTAATTTCAAAATTTGTTTATTCTAGAAAACCTTTACCAAGAGTCATAGCAGACAAACTTCTTTATTTCTAAATAAAAGCAACCCAAACCATGATGAAGCTTCATGAATGTAGTATAAAGTGCATCAAAGTCAACTATGAGAGAGAAAAAAATTACACCACTCGTCACTGAATAAAGACTTTACACCACAAACTTTATAAAGAGGCTGATTCATAGGGTTGTAGACATGGATATAATGAAATATCTTCATCAAACATGTCAAAAAAAATTTCAATGTAAACATGAATGTGTTCAGACATCACTGAATGCCTGAGGACCTGAAAAGAGGAAAACAAAGTAACTATAAACTGCTTCCAGTTTTTCATCTTAAAATTCCAATTTGCTAGTGTTTGCATTCCAAAAGGGGGCGAGCCTTGACGCCACAACGTTTAAGTTGTTCCCATTTGACATTGAGATCATGGGTTCGAGTCACCGAAATAGCCTCTTGCAAAATGCAAGATAAGAATGCATACAATTGACCAAATGTGGTCCGACCCTTCCCCATGACCCATATTGACGGGAGCTTTGTGCACCCAAATGCCCTTTTAGTGTTTGTATTCCTTTGTTTAAGATTATCAAAATAAAAATATATATCAAATACATAATGCGAGCTTCTCAAAATCCTTGGGAATTTGAATTGAACCATATATATACACAAATATCAATGCCATAGCTTAATGTTCTTGCGGACACACTAGTCACTAGAAGCAACAATCAATAAGAAAAATGGTTGTGAAGGAGAAGGGTACAGCAGGAGGGACTTCTTTTCACCAAGGAGAGACATCGAATCAAGGAGCACGGAGAGGAAGACAAAGTGCAAGAACTACACGGGTGCGAGCAACCCGCAATGGTGGACAATGAATATAGCTTCGTGGAATATTAGGGGCTTTCACGAGTCCCTAAAACATGGAGGTGTGCAACACCTTCTAAGGAGCAAGGAAATACGGATCTTAGCTCTTCTGGAGACAAAGCTAAAGGAGGAGTCACGTATGCAAATTTTACAAAGGAAATTCTCAGCTATGGGTTATGTGCATAACTTCAATACTTCTGATCATGGGCACATTGTGCTTCTTTGGGATATGCAGCGAACGAAAGTGGAGGTGATTCGCACATCGGCGCAACTTATACATTGCTATATTCGATGCCGGATTTCGGAAATTGGCTTCTTTGTTACTTTTATTTATGGACTCCATTCCGTGGTGGATCGTAGATCTCTATGGGAGGACTTGATTGATATTGGGAGACTTATGGAAGCTAACTCGAGTGCATGGATGGTTATGGGGGACTTCAATTCCATCTTATCCATTCATGAGAAGGAAGGTAGCTTGCCGGTTAATAATTATGAGATACGGAATCTTCAAAGGTTTTATCATATATGTGGTATGGCAGATCTTAGATCTATTGGATGTCGATATACTTGGACTAAAGTGAAGGTCTCTTGCAAGTTAGATAGAGCAATAGTTAACTCCCCTTGGCTTCTTAAGGACTTTGATGCGTATGTGGACTTCTTGGTGTCGGGATGCTTATCGGATCACTCTTGTGCCATTGTACATATATTGCCCAAGGATAGACCACCTAAGAGAGCTTTCAAATTCTTGAATATGTGGACTCTACATGAGGATTACAAGAAGATAGTGGAAGAAGTATGGGCAGCCCCGATTTTTGGACATGCTCAATTCATCCTAAGAAGCAGGTTGCAACGATTAAAGGGAAGATTAAGAGAGCTGAATAAAAACCACTTTGATCATATTTCGGAGAAGGCAAAGAGGGTGAATGAAGTTCTAGAGGAGGCACAAAAAGTGGGACTTTCGGGGGGCACATTCCCTCCTAATTATAGTGACATCCGAAGAAAGTCAATACAACTTGCGGAAGCGGAGAAGCTATTCTATCAACAAAGAGCAAAAAATGTATACTTGAGAAGTGCAGACAAATGCACTAAATTCTTTCGTAATGTGGTCAAAAGGAACAACAAGAGGAATGTCATCATAACACTCAAGAAAAGGAATGGTGATCAAACAACTAGTTTGGGTGAAGTAACGGAAGAGTTTGTTGATTATTTCCATGGCACACTTGGGCAAAATGAAGAGTGTGCACATATGGACAACAGCTCAATGACGGGTAGACGCCTTAATAGAAGTCAAAGTGAAGACTTAACCAAGCCGGTAAGTGTGGAAGAGATAAAAAAGGCGCTACATGACATTGGAAGTAAAAAAGCCCCTGGCCCGGATAGTTTTGGTGCGAAATTCTTTACTTCTACATGGGATATAGTTGGAGATGATTTTACTACAGCGGTAAAAGAGTTCTTTGAGGTGGGAAAATTGTTGAGACAATGGAACCATTCCTTGATATCTCTAGTGTCGAAAGGGGATCATGCGGTTGTTGGGGCAATTTATGGTCCGAAGTGACAATGTGTTTTGATGTTTGGGCAAAGGGTTTAAGTTAGGATCACCCTTGTATTTGATATGTGTATTTGAGTGCGCAGGTTTGCATGATACACATGGACTTAGTTGGACGGCTTCGGGTACTGTGAAGGATGGCATGGAGGCAAGCCGTGGGCTTGTGTGCGCATCCGAGGGACCATGGATATAGCAGGGACGATGAGCCGAGGGAAGCGGACTTCGAGGCGTACGTGAAGGATGGCATGGAGGCAAGCCGAGGGCTTGTGTACTTATCTGAGGGACGAGGGCCAAAGTCGAAGAGGACTTGAAGGCAACAGGTCGAGGCTGCTGGAGCAGGAACGATGAGCTGAGGGAAGCGGACTTCGAGGCATGCGTGAAGGATGGCATGGAGGCAAGCCGAGGGCTTGTGTGCGCATCTGAGGGACGGGAGCCAAAGTTGAAAAGGGCTTGAAGGCAACAGGTCGAGGCTGCTGGTGAAAAGTCAACTGAGTCGTGAGGGTTCGAGTGTTGAGTGAATTGTACTCGGGAAATCCTAGGGTTCGAGTGCTGAGGAAAATATACTCGGGAAGGGGAAACCTTAGGTTTAGAAGTGGACCAGTCGACTGGTGCCAGAGTAGTCGACTGATAAAGTCCACAGAAAGATCAGTCGACTGCCCATGGATCAGTCGACTGATGGTGGCTCAAATTTGAACGTTAAGCAGTAACGGTCGAATTTGAGTGAGACCAGTCGACTGGTAACAGTCTTCTCAGCCTTGAGCACTATTTAAAGGGGCTCGATTTTGGCTGAGAGTTCTTGACGAAATTGGCTTTGGTTAAAGGCCAATTAGTAGTCTTTGTGCTTAGGAGTGTCGTCCGGATTGTGGCGAGGTTTCTCCACCCACAAGGAGCTACACGAGCTAGCCGGAAGTCTTTGGGGAGTCATCCACCGACGGATCGAGATCGTCCACCTTACGGATAGCCATGGAGTAGGAGTTTTATCTCCGAACCACGTAAAGGTGACGTGTTAGCGATTTTTTGATTTTGTTATTAGTATTTCCGTTTGTGCATGCTAACATTGTAGGAAGAAGAATCGAGAATTTCTATTCACCCCCCCCCCCCTCTCTAGCAAACGGTAAGATCCTAACAAGTGGTATCAGAGCGAAGGTTCGCTCATCTACGGACTAACCGCCGAGAGAGCAAAAAGCTAGAGGAGATGACGATTGAAGAAAAGTTGGGGGATGACATCAATGTTCCACCTCCCTATGATCGCGAGGATTTCGAATATTGAAGGATGTGGACGAAAACATGGTTCGGTATGGATTGGAACTACATGATTGCGCTTGAAGAACCATTTGAAGTTCCAAAGGATAAGCACAGGAAAAAGCTCCGACCAAGATATTGGAATAAGGAGCAACGAGCACAATCAAAGGCAAACGAAACGGTAATCTCAATTTTACTTAGTATTTTGCCTAATGAAATAATTAGTGGTGTAGGTGAATACAAAAGTACACATGAGTTATGGAACAAGATGGTAGCATTCCATGAAAACCCTACACAAGCTCAATTAGGGGAAGAACCCAAGGAAATGAGCTTAATGGTCCAAGAAGAGGAAAATGATCAATCGGATGAGGAAAGAAACTCAACATCCGAAGAAGAGGAGAAAGAAGAAAAAAATTCACCCATATCCTCAAGTGAAGTGGCACAAGAATTTAAAGAATCATCCACTCCATCAAAGGGGGAAGAAGAAGTCTCCACTTCAAGGATTGAGAGGGAGGAGAGACCGTCCTCAATACCGGAGCAAAAAGAAGCTTCCACCTCCATCAAAGCAAAGTCAAAGGATCACATAATTTGCTTTTGGTACAATCAAAAGGGACACTACAAAGACAACTGTCCAAAGGGTAAGGAGAAGGAGGTAAACCCGAAACCCAAGTCAATTTCTTTAAATTCTAACATGCGTTGTAGGGAAAAGAAGGAGAAGAAGCATATAAGGTGCTTCACATGTGATGAGCTAGGACACTACCACACCAAATGCTCAAGGAAAGGAGAATTCAAGAAATTGGAGCATTTGAGAAAATGGGAGGAGAAGAAACGCTCACATCAAGGGGGAGCTACAAGGGTAAGGGAGGTAATCCCTAACTTTAGATGTAATTCAAATTCCTCCATGCATGTTAGAAATAATGTCAATTATTTACCCATGCATAACTTTGGATTTAAATATCATAATAAGAGTAGGGTTAATATTGTAAATCAAAACCCTAGAAAAATCATGCATCATGATAAATCCAAGACCATTAGACCTAAGGATCAAGGCATTAATCCCAAGAAGGGGAGACACATGCCTAGGATGGGTAGGTCTAGGAATGTCCAAGGTGGACATGTTGATTCTAGGTTTGAGAGGCTAGAAAGGGAAAATCAAGCTTTAAGGGCAAAGCTTGATAAATTAGATAAAATCCTAGATAGATTCACTATTGAATCTAAGGGTTTAGGTATGAGGTTGGGTAGTCAAACACCCAACAATAATAGATCAGGTCTAGGATGTCGGTCTAAGTTCTCCGATGCCAATGAAAAGAAATATGCTAGGATAGCATATAACTGTGGCAAGGAGGGGAGGTCCAGAAATGGCAAGGGGATGTTATGTAAAAACAAGAAGAAAGTCTTAACTAAGGACAAGGTGTCTAAAGTTAAGAAGGTTAGGGTTGTAGACCGAGAGTCACCGGAGGTACACCGGCGTGGTCTAGCGTTTGTTGAGTCGCCTAGGGAGGTGGCTAAGGCTAAGAGCTCTAGGCGAAGCTATAGGAGCCAAGATGGGACCCATAGTCTATAGATCCCGGGAGGATTTCTCTCGGAAGTCTAGATGGGTCATAAAGTGTGCCAAAGGATGTGGAGATGAATTTGAAGTCTCAATTCTAGGGATTTGGCACAATGAGTTTGAGTTTCATGCATGAAAATATGACATTGGGGTCATATAGCATAAAAGTTGGTGTTTGATGTGTAGATGTCATGTAAATCAATACGAGGGATGCATTGTGGGTTGGTATGGGCAGAGACATCAAGAGGAGGTCAAAACTAGGACTTTAGGTCAAGGTTCAAGTGAACCATTTAGCTAGTTTTGGGTTTTGTGTCAATCTTGGGAATGGTGATAGATACATGTTTGAATGTATTTTTCCCAAGTAGGTATGAGTACCACAAACCTCTCCATAAAATTTGGGAATTTTTGGAAGTTTGTGAAATTTCTGGTGTATTTCTGAAATTGGGTCAGAAAGGCTGAAATTGGGATTTTCAGGGTGCCAGTCGACTGGTAACGGGGGCAGTCGCTGGTAACGGGGGCAGTCGACTGATACGGGCTAAAATGGTTTTCAGCAGTCGAAAAGTGTCATAATGATGTAAAACAAGTGTATAATTTTACGGGGGATTAGTACACTGTGTTTATGATCATTAGAGGTTATAGGATCCAATAAGAGGAAAATTGTTGGAGTTCTTTTGATGTGTGGCAAAGGGGGAAACCAAACACGTCTTTGCAAGAAATCCTAGGTCTAGGGGGAGCTTAGGTAAAGGGGAAGCATTGTTGCTCATTTGGTGGCGTAAGGGGAACCTTGGAGAGGTTCTTAAAAAGCCTTTGTAAGTCCAATGTAGGGGGAGCCTTGGAAAGGTTTTAAAAAGCCCGGTTTGGTAAAAGTCCTAAACTCTTGGGGAGGTTAGGTGTGGGGATGCCTTGTGATAGGATCCGTGCAGGTTTGCATTGCAACGTAAGTCCAAGGTGAAGTCTTGGCAACGTAAGTTCAAATGGTTTTTAGCATTGTATTTGCTATTTGTTTTCCCTAACTTAAACATATTGTCAAACATAAAAAAGGGGGAGATTGTTGGAGCAATCTATGGTCCGGAGTGACCATGTGTTTTAATGTTTGGGCAAAGGGTTTAAGTTAGGATCACTCTTGTATTTGATATGTGTATTTGAGTGCGCAGGTTTGCATGATACACATGGACTTAGCTGGACGGCTTCGGGTATGGTGAAGGATGGCATGGAGGCAAGTCGTGGGCTTGTGTGTGCATCCGAGGGACCATGGATATAGCAGGGACGATGAGCCGAGGGAAGCGGACTTCGAGGCGTACGTGAAGGATGGCATGGAGGCAAGCCGAGGGCTTGTGTGCGCATCTGAGGGACGAGAGTCAAAGTCGAAGAGGGCTTGAAGGCAACAGGTCGAGGCTGCTGGAGTAGGAACGATGAGCTGAGGGAAGCGGACTTCGAGGCATGCGTGAAGGATGGCATGGAGGCAAGCCGAGGGCTTGTGTGCGCATCTGAGGGACGGGAGCCAAAGTTGAAGAGGGCTTGAAGGCAACAGGTCGAGGCTGCTGGTGAAGAGTCAGCTGAATCGTGAGGGTTCGAGTGCTAGTGAATTGTACTCAGGAAATCCTAGGGTTCGAGTGCTGAGAAAAATGTACTCGGGAAGGGGAAACCTTAGGTTTAGAAGTGGACCAGTCGACTGGTGCCAAGGTAGTCGACTGATAAAGTCCACAGAAAGATCAGTCGACTACCCATGGATCAGTCGACTGATAGTGGCTCAAATTTGAACGTTAAGCAGTAACGGTCGAATTTGAGTGAGACCAGTCAACTGGTAACAGTCTTCTCAGCCTTGAGCACTATTTAAAGGGGCTCGATTTTGGCTGAGAGTTCTTGACGAAATTTGCTTTGGTTAAAGGTCAATTAGTAGTCTTTGTGCTCAGGAGTGTCGTCCGAATTGTGGCGAGGTTTCTCCACCCACAAGGAGCTACACGAGCTAGCCGGAGGTCTTCTGGGGAGTCATCCACCGACGGATCGAGATCGTCCACCTTACGGATAGCCGTGGAATAGGAGCTTTATCTCCGAACCATGTAAAGGTGACGTGTTAGCGATTTTTTGATTTTGTTATTAGTATTTCCGTTTGTGCATGCTAACATCGTAGGAAGAATAATCGAGAATTGTTATTCACCCCCCCCCCTCTAGCAAACGGTAAGATCCTAACAGCGGTTAGTGTAACGGATTATAGGTCGATCTCTTGTTGCAATGTATTCTATAAGGTGATTACCAAGATATTGGCAAACCGGCTTTCTAAAGTATTGGATTTCTTACTGGACCCGGCTCAAGTGGCTTTTGTCCAAGGAAGGAATATTGGTGATAATGTCCTCCTCACACAAGAACTACTAAGGAAGTATGCAAGGAAAAGAATCTCTCCAAGATGCATGATAAAGGTTGATCTAAAGAAGGCATTTGATATGGTGAATTGGGATTTCTTAATGAATGCTCTTGTTGGTTTTGGTTTTCCCCAACAATATTGCAATTGGATAAAGGAATATATCACTACAACTTCCTACTCCATCTCTTTAAATGGGGGTGTCTATGGTTTCTTTAGTGGAAGAAGGGGATTGAGGCAAGCTGATCCTATTTCTCCTCTACTTTTCGGATTATGTATTGAAGTACTATCAAGGAAGATAAAAGTAGCGTCCGATCAGCCCTCTTTTCACTTCCATCCAAGGTGCAAAGAGGTTGGTATTACACACTTGATATATGCGGATGACTTGATGCTTTTCGCACGTGCCGATGAATCTTCAACCGGGCTTTTTGCGGGTTGTTTGAAGGAATTCGGATGTGAAGTGGGACTCAAAGCTAATCCTATGAAATCACAAGTTTTCATGGCCGGGGTGGATAGCAATACCAAGGGGCGATTATTGCATATTCTTGGATTTCAAGAGGTCTTTTCCGTTCAAATACTTGGGCATTCCTCTAGCGACGGAGAAACTATGTATTGCAAATTATGGTCCACTCTTGGAGGCGATCACAAGAAGAATGAATGCATGGCCTAAGAAGACTCTATCACGTGCCGAAAGATTGGAGTTGGTCAAGACGGTTATTCAAAGGGTGGAGTGTTATTGGTTATCCGTACTCTCTATTCCAATTGGGGTTATTGAGAAGATCAAGGCTCTTTGTTGATTGTTTGTATGGGATTCCAAGTGCTCTTGTGATTTTCACCCAACATGGGCTGCTTTGTGATGTTTTGTGTGTGATGTGTTGCCCGTGTGGGCAGTGAGGTTGTGTAAGGTGTGCCCATGGGTGGGCTGTGAGGATAAGGGATGTTTTGATATCCACCCGTGAGAAGGGGTTGATCGGATATAGTTTTCGCTCACATGTGCTAAGTGAAGGATCTCCCTCACTGCACATTTTAATACATGAACCTTTCCAAAAAAAAATGTTGACACTTTGGGCCAGCTAATGATGCAGCACAACGGAGCGAATAAGGATACGATCCTCACATAGAGTAAACTTACCGCTCCAGAGAAAAGGAAATTGCAAATTGTATTAAATCAAAAACAATCTATTACATTGGATCCTAACCCCTTTTATATTTTGATGACACAACTTATTCTTTATAAAATTAAAGAATTTTCCTAACAAAATCCTAATTTTTCTAATAAAACCTAACCAACTTTTCTAGAAAACTAAATAATTTTTAAATAAAATCAAACTAATTATAAAAATTAACAACTTAGAGAACTTTTAATAAAATTACATTCTAAACTACGTAATTCTCTTCAACCGAAGAGAACGTCAAGTGGGAAGGTAGAGTAATTATAAAGCAAAGGCACCTTTTTTAGTAGAATCAAACATTATCTTTTTAATGTCGATGTGTTTGCTTATTTTGTCAAGTGAAAAGGTAGAATATTTGTGAAGCGGAGGCACCTTTTTAGCCGAATCTGACAGTTGTTGGTTTATTTCGTCAATCATTGCCTTTTTTATGCCAATATGGTTCCCAATTTGCATATCTAAACTCTAGCAAGTTCTACCTTGTAATGTAATTATACCAACATAACTACAAAATAATTCATGACTTACAACTTGAGATCAGAATGTCCATGAGATGTGATAATGATAAGCAAGGCAGATAGTGTGCTTATACCATCTAGCAAGCTGGAAAGCTAAAATAATCTTAGTGGCAAAAGGCAATTCGCTCGCCCCCAGCACCCCCGCCAACCCGCCCTAGGGCCAACACAAAGGAGGTAAATCACGGGAGCTACTAGCCCGGATGTTGTGACTAGTGCGTGGGGAGGGAGGGCACACTGACTTTATCAGGTTTTGACCCCCAGACCTCTTGGTGGCAACACCCACGCATTAACCACCAGTCCATCCCGTGGGGACTCTGATTAATGAGGTTTTTTCAACCTCGGGCAACCGGCCCGGCCCCACGGAAGTTTTCCACCGACCGTCAGGATAAATTGGAAAGTGCTCACGGCGGGCGGTCCAAAAGTCCAATGTCCCAGGGTTCGCACCCTATTTGAAGGAAAAATTCCTGCAAAATACGTTGTAGTTGAAGATCGAACCACGGATGTCTGGGATGACAACTAGTTGCCCTTCCGCTACACCATAGCCCCCGAGGCAAGGAAAGCTAAAATAATCTTAAATATATAAATGGGTGTGTTTTTTTTTAAACTTGACAATAAATCACCAATGACTACATTTTTACTAAAATGTTAGCACTGGTAATCTTATGTCTGTTACTAATTCTCATAGAAGAAAGGCATGGGCGTCCTTAACTATCTACATCAAGATAATCCTCATTAACACTAAGGTATCTCTTGGTCCTTAAGCCTTATACAAGTAAAATCAATAATCGTCACCAAACAAATCAAACTTAGACAAAGATCAAAATGGTAAATGCATTCACATAATCTAATGGCAATCAATGTAATTCACAAAGCATTTGGCATTTCTCGACCATGATACATAATAGAATAACAACCTAAAGGAAAAGTGCAACAATAAGCATTAATGTACAAAAATATTACCCAAAGCTTGCATAATATGAGTGCTCTTGAATGGCCATTATCTGAACAGCATTGTAACCAAGCTTTTTTATTCGTGGCAACACATTGTCCCTAAAGTTAACATATGTGTTAATCTTGGGCTCCTGCACATGCCTACAAATTAGTGACGGTAGCACCGATTTCTTGATATATAAATCAAAGAAGCAACAACAATTGATAGCCGGAATTTCACATGACAAATAAAATTTCTGTGTGGTTGGTGGTGAATTTTAAGAAAGAATGCCACCTGATAATCAAAATAAAAGAAAAAAAAACATTACTATACACAAAAGCTTTGATGCTCCATCCAATTATATTTCTTTGTATGTTGGCACATAAATCTCAATATGCACCATGAAGGTCAACGATTTAAATTTCATGTTGTGTTGGCTAGCATGGGACCTGCTGACTGGTACCAACACCTTGGCGCCTGGCGGCGAGGCCATTGCGACCTTGTGAGTAATTTTTTTTCTTTCATTCATTATTTTCTTTCCTCCATCAAAATAAACAAAGAAAAAAAAAACCTCTTAAAGTGAATTGAGGAAAAACAAAACCTCAAGAGAAACAAAACCTCTTAACCTCTTTGAAGATGCTTATCTTTTTCCCTTCTTTATCCATCCATGAGATAAACATAAAGGGAAAAAAATACTTTTAAGGAAACAAATTATTAAGATAAAAAAATATAATATAATTTCTAACTTTATAAAATATATTACTACTAATAAACTAAATTATTTTATATATAAATTGGATTTAATTTTAAATTGGTCAAAATAAATGTAAATTAAATATAGCCTAAGTCTACTTAATGAATTTTAGTTAATCGAAATCCACTTTTACTCGATAAGAATCAAACATTTCATGAATAATATCAAAACTTAAACTCAATATTCAACATCTCAAAGATAACTTAATAATAAACATCTATAGTGATCAAATATTAATAAAATTATTTTTAATTAATATATTTTATATTTAAAAAGTATTGAAATCAGATCGACATGGCATGATGTGGTACCGAAATCGAATTATTCCAGTCATAAACTGAAACTCAAGAACGGCTCAAAATTTTAAACCTGAATGAAGGTATATCATCATCATGCCAAATACCAAATGCAAGGCATGGCATTGTAGTAGTTGAATAACGCTTGACAATTTATACAATTAAGAGGAACTATAGAATAAGGATTACACAGAAATATAAATAAAATAAATTATGAAACCAAACATTAACAAGAGTATTCATACCGGACTACTCATTCCAACATGTGATTCATAAATACGCAAGGACTTTGGGGCTTTTGGTTGAGGATGTTCGAATACATATTTTTCCTGTACACATATCAAAGGTTATGGAAAAATAAATAGATCTCTTAATGAACTTTTAAAATAATTCAAGTAATGTTCACAAGAGCCTTTATCCATCCTTTGGGATAGAAACAAGGGAGATAAAACAATAATGTGAATAAGCGTAAAAAAGGAATAAGCATGCCTCTAACTTGTCAATTGCTACAAAGTGGAAAATAGCAGTCCATACCTCATCAGGTGGATCATAGTATATTCCATTATAAGGAATTTCATATGGGGCCTGTACAGAAAACTTGATCCAAGCGGGAATTGAATCCTTGATGCCTGAGGGAGTATCCATGCGTATCTGTCATGAATGTTAACATTTAATTAGCAAAAGAGTCATTGTATTAATTAAGTGCCACATAAGATGGAAACTATTTTCACAAGGTTCAAGTGTCTTTAACATATTTCAGAATACATATCTTCATTAAAGAATTTAAAATATGTGTGTGTCAGCAAACACCTAAAAGTAAGAGTGGTATGTTAAGCACTTTCAAATCGATACTAAAACTGTCCTTAATATTATGTACTCATAGAATCACACGGTTACTTTCCAGAACTTCCTTTCAATAATGTCTGTATTGTGCTTTTAGTTTTACTAGTGAAGTCCAAGCAGTATGAGAAGCATGATTCTCCAAACCATGGCATCTTAATTTTTTATCAATACAAAAGTAATGGTTTAAAACAAGGATTATAATTTTTTCAAGTCATAGAGTTTCAATCTCGGGATACAACAACAGACTCAGTACCATGTTGTGACAACATTCAGCATGCTTTGATATGATTCAAAGTTTGTAGAAATCAACTGAAATGAAATGAGTTTTCATCCTATAATCTGCTTCTTGACCAATTAAAAAATCAAATGAAGGAAAATTTTAAAACAAGTTATAAAAACAATCAAAAAAAAACATAATTGATTATACCTTACGAATACCAAAATGAGTGGTCCATTTGATGAGAGCATTTTTTTTCTTGTAGCATTTTGTTGAGAATAATGATTGGGAGAGTGAAAATCATAGTGAATGACGTAGTACCTTGCATGCACGATCTCCGACGGATTCACCGTGTCCCCCAAAGTATAGTTTGATTCGGGGCGACGGCCGAAGGCCGCCGATGGTGTCCAAGCGATAATCGGACGTGTGCATGTAAAGTGTCACGTCATGCCACATCATTCACTATGGTTTTCACTCTCCCTATCATTGCTCATTAAATAATGCCCTACTGTTCTTTGTTATCAGTGTTGCAATTATTTTCCCATTTTTTACAATGTTTCATCTGAGATAGTCATAGTTTGTCTTACTCCAAATCACTTCTCTTCGTTGTTATTAGTATTTCAATTGTAGTTCCCCTCCCCTTCCTTTTTACAATGTCCTTTATATAAAGGACAAATGGAATTCGACAAACAGAATTAAAGGATGCAACATAGGAAGAAAATCTTGATGTCTTGTACCAACAGAAAGGCAAGTCCTTTCTTGACCGATACTATTGAAAATTGTGTTAGAAAGTGCGACAAAGTGAAATTTACCCATATCAACACTATGTTGACATTGATCAGTGGCTGGAATAATACACTTCGCCATACCAATCAATGGCAATCAATGCTTGAAAGTTGAAACCATAGTTTAGATCCCCTACTCCAATTTTAATGCTAAAGTTTTGATTTGATATAGGAAGGTACAATTTTAATATCACATAGATCAATTTCAAATAAATTTTAATCCCCTACTCCAATTCCACTTGGTTTGTTTCCATCAAAATGTAAACCAATAGCACTGTGAATGTCAATTAAATTAAATTTTAAGAACAACAATTTGCAAAAATACCACAAGCCTCTTAACTAATTATCATACCTTAGTAATATACCAAACAAATATGATATGGACCATTGATTCTCATAGAAATCTAATGTGTAAACTCCATATTAATGAAAAAAATCAATGAAGTTATCAAAAGAGCATACCTTTACCCGTGAGGCATGTGGAATAGGTGGCGAGCCATCTGCATTGTTAGGTAGAAAGACCTCCCAAACGCCAAATTCATTCTGAGATAATTATTCAGTAAAAGTTAACAGAAGAAACAATTACAGACTTCACATATGCGAGGAAAATCCTAAAATGTATTATACTATTCTGCAGGAAAGTCCAACATAATCCAGATTATATATTTAAGCCCAGGTGTCCAAGTATTTCTACCCTTCATTCACCTAGAGACGCCTGGCCTGGCCACACGACAGTTTCCCATAGGCTACCGGAGTGGTTCATTCACCTAGTGTTGCAGATGGGCCACAGGGACAACCAAGCACCACGAGTGGTTCGAACATCGTAAGCATTTATTTGCACTGCATGGGAATCGAACCCTCGTTGCTTGGGAAACACGTCCGTCTTACTATCTGCAAAACCAGATTAAATTTTTTTGCCACACGGTAGATACCAAATTATATATAAAAAAAATGATGAACCAGACAGCAGACAAATTGAACCTGGGGTGACCGGCCCGGCCCAAGGAAGTTTCCCACCGGTCACCAGGGTAAATCGGGAAGCGCTCGCGGTGGCCAGTCTAGAAGCCCAGCGTCCCAGGGTTCGCGCCCCATTTGGAGGAAAAATTCCTGCAAAATGCGCCGTAGCTGGGGATCGAACCGCGGATGCCTGGGTTAACAACTAGTGACCTTACCGCTGCACCATAGCCCCGAGGGCTAGATACCAAATTATATAGACTATATATGTAATTGCTAATGAGTAATTATTTAAATAATCAAAAGCATCAGAAAGACTCTCCAATCATTTGTTCTTGAGGCTTCCAACAGAATGGGACACTAAAGACACTAACACAACAACCTATTGCCAGTTTGATAGAGGTTTGACTAACCTCACTATTTCAAGAATATGCATAGACAAGTTCACACTATAGGTTACATTATGTTGTCAATGATTTAAAAAGCACATAACAGTTCAAACAATGCATCATCATATGTTGATAACAAAAAACAGAAAACAAGATTGCATGGTATCAAAAAATAAGTTTTAGGGCTGTTTTGTGTTGATTGATGTTAGGCCTCCAAAGAGTCTTTGGAGGCATGGGACTAGGCCTCCAAAGAAGAGGTCATTGTCCATTAGGCCCCCATACATCCCACGGTTTCACATCACAACTCACCCTCAAGCCTCAGCTCACAGCCACCTCCATGAGGTTTACATCATAAAGACAACACAAAACAGCCCTAATCAAGTGGGCAAAGCATCAATCAACATGCCCCGTGTTTTGACCCGTGGATTGAAGCCTTAACCTCATGAAGCGTGATTTATACATATGTACCTTTTCAAAAAAAATAATAAAAAAATAAGTTTTAGGACATTCAAGTAAAGAGCAATTTAATTTTAAAAAAACAAAGCAAAATACGATAAAAAAGTTTTTTTTAAAAAGATACTAAACTAAAGAATCTCTGGAAACATGACCTCACCTTGGTCATGACATCTGCTTGGGGGTTCCAATTGTTGAAGTCACCTATGAGTGTTGCCCACTGAACCAAAACAAAAAATTTACTTTTCTAAAAGAACAAGATACATACAACAACAACAATCAAGTCTTTATTCCACTAAATGGAGTCGGCTATATTGATCTTCCTATGCTATCATGTTCAATCTCCTACTCTATCATCATCTACTAAATAAGATAAAAAGAACAAGTATAAGTTAGGAAAATGTAGACAAAGCATCAATCACTCTTAATACATACCTTCCATATCCAAGTCGTTATAACAGATATGTTAAACAAACAAAATATTGGGACACAACAACAAAACAGCACACCAAGATGACTTTATTTAAGAAATACACATGTTTAAGAGGAAAAGAGCAATATAGATAATTGAGGAATACAGAGTATATATCACATAGGAAATTTACAGTTGCACATTTAATAAATTCAATTTTGACATGCAAATCACGTTGTTCAAATCTAGCAACACAAATTCATTAATCTACACAGCAGCACAGTCAATTTCAAAAATCAAAGAAAATTATATTACACAACAACAGCAATAGCACATGTCTCCCAACTATTCTGTCCAAGGTTTAAAATGGCTGCCAAATCTGGTAAGTGCTCTAAATCTGTTTAAAAAACTGCCAAATCTGGTAAAGCCTAAGAATCAAATCCATTAGAATATACATAGGTCATCTTTTTCATTATGCATAGCTAATCTTAATTCAGATTTTATGTCATGGAGCATGAATTAGTCCTATCACTTGTAAATTGCAAGAATAGTTCCTTTATTAGAAAGAAATAAACTTGAGCAATAGTCACTAAGCGAATCATTTACCCTCTTTGTTCAATGCATCAACTTTCTTAATCCAACTTCTTATAATAATTAACAATCAAAGTTATTATAATCAAGCAATAGATTTTTTGGCCATGAAGTAAGATGAACACTAAGCCACATGTCAGGTATTCAAACTTTTAACTATCATATGTGCTTGAACAATGGTCAAAAGGACCCAAAAATGAATTAAAATGCATAAACAAAACTGGAACAGTGATTTAGATGATATGATGAAAATAATTTAAGAACTAAAATGAAAATGAAAAGGTAGGATATGCATGCCAGAAATAGGTCCAACCAGTTGGAAGTATCCAAGAAATAGTAATTAATTAGACATTTAGAATTCACAATACCTGGGAAACTTAAGGCAAATAGTTTCAACCTTCAAGTTTGAGTCGAAAGTCCTTGAGGTTTAAAACCTACAGAGGTTGTAAGTACTAGTTTACTTTTAAAAATATATATATGTATATATTTAGTCAGGCTAAAGTAAGGTCTCAAACGTTCACATCAGCTAAGCCACCAATGGGTTTTCCGGTATTTCATAATCAGGGCATGTTTTCATTTTGAAGCTCAATTTAATTTGTTTTGAAGAATTATGGGCTGTAGAATGTAGATAATCCAAAAATTAACACAAAATCTAACATAAAGTTGTATATAGAAAAGTCATTGACATTCGATCAAATCAGATACCAGTAATTTTCAGCTCTCTTTGACCCAAAAAAAAAAAGCACAAATTTGATTTTCCATTCAACTACATGCCAGTCATCAAATAGATGGAATTCAAAACAGAATTATAACAAGAACTGGAAAATGAAAATATGGTTTAGCTAACATGTTCAAAACATTTGTCAATACTTGTGACTCTTGCAAGACTGCAAAAGTTTAAAGACATTGCCAAAACAAAAGATCAACCTTTGCTCCAGGAGCCCATTCCCGGTAAGTGATGCCATTCGCACTGCAAATTACAGAAAAAAAAACAGACACGTACAAGTATCATAAGAAAGTATTAACTAGTTCTGATCAACACAAGCACAGAACATTAAAGGACAATCTATTTCAGTAAACAATACATATGATAGTATGTAATAATATGTAATTACTTTATATTGATACATATGATAGCATCTATTAATATTTTATTAATAAAATAAGATTTATTATCTATGAAAATTTAAAATATATCTATTTAGTTTAATATTGAATAATAATGAGAACAATATGACTTATTAATCTAATAATGATGTTGATATCAAATCACTAATCTGATCAATTAATCCTTTTATTCGTTATTTATATTTCATATTTTACCATTCGATAAGAGAAGATATATACCCTTATCATGATTTAAAACCATTTGTCATCTTCTTATCTCAAATAATTTAATTTTTCACTTCTTTTATTATTCCGAATTATTTTAAATTCACCTGTTGTTCCAATCCAATACACTTGAGAAGAAAATTTTCTATTGATAATCTAAATTAAACTTGGATACAAATCATGCATCCCTTCAAGGATTAGATAATGCCAACCAAAGCTAGGAGGCCACTTTAGCACTATAACACATAGGCAATACTCCCAAATGTGATTTTTGTGCAAAGAGTCTTTTTGTTGCAGCTCCAGAAGATCATTCTAGATCTGTATCCACCCCATTTACGGTGGCATGTTGCTTATTAGACATGTTAAAATGCATAACATTCTGGGTTGATAGGTAGGAAAAAACATTGAGTACAAGTATAAACTTTGTACTCCAACTATGGAAAGTTCAAAATAACAACCAAGTCTTTATCCTACTAAGTGGGGTCGACTACGTAAATCCTTCTACAACATTGGGCTCAATCCCCTACTATATCTTCATAGATATTTAAATGAATTTTATCATGTTTTATTGTTGCTAAATTACAAGAAGTTCAAGGGTAGGAAAACATTCTGGGTTGTTGTGGTTATGTTGCAATGTAATTTGCACATACAAATGTCTAAGAAGATTTTAACTGGTTCTTTCTAAGCCAAAGGAGTTCTGATGGAAAACTTATGCAAAACAATAAGGATACTCAATTGAAACTTAGGAGAAAAAGTTAGTCACTAAAGCATCTAATTGACAAGAAAGGTTAATTATACGTGAGTGGCATCCCAAACCCAGCATCAACATAGCATTCTGAATTGAGGTTGCATTTTACTTGATTGTTTAGTACAAAAGGACCACCTATGTTAGTACTTGGATAGAAGTAAGAGTTGTGCCTTAGTAGGGTCAAGCTTGCTCAAAAACCCCATTAAACAGGTCGGGTTCAGTAACGATGATTATTTTAACCTCCATATAAAACTCAAAGCAACCAACCTGGCCATATTCAATTTGTTGAGAAGCCTTACTGTAATGTGAATGATATACAAGATCTATGTCCTACGACTTGGCTTCACCTCATAAGGTGATGCAGCACACAAAGCAATCACATTCTCTATTAGAATAAGGTAGTGAAACAATTGGTTCATCATAAAATGAGAAGAACATCTCACAATAGACATGGGAAGTCAAAATTAAGAATCACAGAATAATAGTCAAGGTGAGGAATGATAACCCATGGCTTTCATCAGGTGCCAGGATAGTACCTGCGTTGAAAGCCAAAATTTTCATAGCCACGGGAAAACTTATCAAGACCACCTTCATGCTGGTCAATAATCTCGCGCATTTTCTTGTACTGGCTATATCTGCAATAAATACAATTAGCACATCAGTCCCTATAATTAATTTCTTGATATAAAAAACAACATAGATAGACAAGGAGAAAAAGGAAGAATAACAATTTCTTCAAGCACTAAACAATTTTGTGAAGAACACCATGTATGGAAGTTTGACTGGGATGAATAAGAAGCATCTGAAGTGTTGCATCCTTCAAATCATTTATTCTAGCATGGTAAAAAACTAAAAATATCATAGTAATATCAGAATGTTGTCTTCATCTATTATTCTAATGCCCAAAGATCAATAAGAAGACAAGGGATATATACCTACCGGTGATCAAGATGTTCTCTGAAACCCTTTAATTTTGGATCAATTTCATAGATCCTTTGACCAGAACCAGGTGGAGGAATGGATCTTGGCTTTCCTTCAACCTCAACATTTCCTTCCTCTTTAGTCTGTTCACTAACGATTTGAGAAGCAACTGTTGTCTGCTCTGCTTCAGGGTCAACCTTCTCCTCACTTATAAGATCAGCTGTTTCAGGTAAAAACTGAAAAGGAAAGATATATGTCAAGTTAACAATTACACAAAATGCCTTCGAATGATGATTGTCAATTCCAACTCTAAAATGATGATTTTGGTAAATCAGACAATCAAGTAATGTATGTCCTCAAGAGTTCAAAGTCGAGCAAACAATCATATTTAACTGATAATTCTAAAAAGGAATCAGCCAACAATTTCCAGAGCAACCATCAGCTAAATTGCTCAGACTTGGTTATGTGTATCAACATGAGCGCAGATTGACTGACATGGCTCTTTCTAAAATCTTTGACACGTGAACACTGCAGGTATCTACTATCCACTCAAAGTGTATGTATTTGAGTGATGGTATACAACAAGGGGCGTATAGAGATAATAAATGAAAACACCGTGTGTGGGTCAACGGGAAAATGATGAATAAGCTTGACAAAATATTTTCGTGTTAATTAACTGAAGAATTTGAGTGAAACATAAGCTTACATTACCAATGCCATGAGTAGTACTTATGCAATGTGAAACAATCATTGCAATGCAACATACAAGTCAAAATAAGCCATAGCTATGTTTAATCACCTGTAGACCACTAGATATAGTTTCTATGTTGGAAGTCGTGTCAGTGGAAGATGACAAATCATCACTTTCAGCACCTGGAACTAGCACATTGCCCGTTGCAGCAACAGTTGAAGATACAAGGTCAATATCATGAGAGCTACCTGTAATTCTTTTTCGTTTAAGTATATTCAATATCCATAGTCAAAGAAAATATCATCTTCCCATCAGATTAACAATAAAGAATTATTGTTTCAACACAAGGTTCATGACATAGAAAGTGGGATAAAGAAAGACTGAATGACATTCGAGGTAAGAAAAGAGTCAACTTATTCGTACAGCTAACAATTTACACCATTATAGTTTTATACTTCCTTATATTCTCAAGCATAATTATATAATTATTCAAAGAAAGTAAAAGTGGAGTTTTTAACTTTCACATACCTATTCTTATCAAATTAAGGTGCCCCTATAGAATCTAGTTTTAGCAGATCACATTAGCTATCAAGAAATATAGCCATTGCATCATATCACAGCTCCATCTAATATGCACAAGTTATTGCAAAAGATAAAAGCTCTTTTGGAATTGAATTCACATTATTCATTAATCCCATTTTCAGCTCATAGTGGACAACATTTCATACATTTAAAAAAAATGACAGCTTATTCCAAATTCTAAGATCTCTTCAAATATTAGACAGTGTCCATCAATCTCGTATTCAGACTGTAATGAACAGAATAAAGAATTACCAATAGGAAAGGACTACTTAATTGCCTAGAAAAATTCAATTTCAAAGATAGCGTTGTTAATTTTTACTAATTGAATAACCATTTTATTCAATACAATCTCAAACTTGCTGTGTCATCAGTCGTCAAGAAACTGAAAATTTGTAAGAGAATACATTATTTCCACATAACCAATTAGAGAATATTTGTAATTTTTATCATGTCAATCTCATCGCCAAGAACTACATCTTGCCTAAAAAGAATGATCCTGAACTAACTTAATATGCAATTTCACTCCCGAAGACCACAATGAAAATTCTGCAGTTTTACATCCTGACTGTTCAAGCTGGGAAAAAGAAATCTATGCATCGTATGGTATTAAATGCATTATCCCAGAGCCAGAACAATTTTATTATTCTTCACTTTTGCAAGAGCTAAAAGTAACTCTGACATCTTGAATTCCTAAATTTTCCTTTGAATCGTCCATCCACACACAAACCTCAATTAAAGGAGAGAGAGAAGCATTGCAAACCCATAGCATTCTCAAAGACATGACAGCGACACAAGTCACAGCTCACCCAGTTGAAACGCCAAAACCCCTCATTCTGGACCCCAGACGTAGCCTGATTACGTCGTCAATATAAGAATAAATTAACTTAAAAATATCGCTTCTCCTCCGTAGTTCTTTCGCGATCATCTATTGGTAACAGTGCGATCAAATGACAGACCAATAAGTAAATAAACAACCGGGAAAAAAGACAGGAAAACGCATAAAGAAAACTGAGAAGAGAAACCGAGTCATGAGAACCAGAATAACTGAATCAAACAAAAGGAACTATACAATCACACCAAGAAACGAATCGATCGACAAGGCAAACAAATATCTCACCAGATACCCGCGCCTTCATGGTCGGTTTCCTACAGACGCAATCGAGGTGGATACTGCTGCCCTTCTGCTGGCCCCTCAATCCGGATCCCGCAGACAGCCGCGAGATGCGGAGTGTGGGGAAACGTGTCCCGGCCAGAACGAACGCCATCCCGAACAAAAAGAAACGAAAACGAAGCCGCAGACGCCTCTTCACTCCACTAAGGTTTCGTCGGAGAAAGATGAGCTCGCTCTACGAGATCAACCGAATACAACAGCAATGGAGTGAGGATTGACACATACAGCGCAGTAGAGCTGAGAGCCCTCGTTCGATCGATCCACGACGCAAGCGGGGCGTAGAGAAGCGAAGAAGTTCGACGTCGGCTTCCTCCTCCTCTCGAACGAATATCGATGCACTGCCGGCAGACGCGAGTGAAGTTGGCCGGATCGGTCGGAGAGCAGAGAAGCCAAGAGAGCGAGTCCAGAGATAGAAACGAGTGGGCCCACCGCGCGTGTCGTAAGGCACGAGGACAACAAAACGTAGAGTCGGAGATGAGAATGCGCCACCCAGGTCATCGAGTGCGAGAAGAGAAAAGAAGATGAGTAATGAACGGCTTCCTTTCCTTCTGCGCACGTCACAAGGGAACAGTCGAAAGGCCGTTGGCTTTCTTTGTCATTTTATTTATTTTTAGACGCCTTTTATTTATTTATTTATCCTCTGAAACGTAAAAGAACTCTTTAATATGAAATTAACTTGTTCATTAATAAGGCCAGGAATTATGTGCTGAAATAAATTTAGGAAAAGTAAGGTTAATTAACAAATAAAGTAGCATCGTGATAATTTTAAGGAAAAAACAGAGCAGCACACTTAATTATCATTTTAATAGAAATATTTTTTATCCCACAACAATTATAATAATTAAGAAGGATAATTTTATGATAATTAAGAATGATATTTTTATCCCTTCCTTCTCCGGTCTGACCTCGGATCACTAGCTTGGTGGATCTTGCCATGTAACTTTTCTGTATCATGTGTCTTCCCTGATTATATATATATATATATGTTAGATACGATTTTGTAAAGTAAAATTTTGATGTCATCGATCGTTGAAAGTCAAGTTTGACTTCAAAATCGAAATCTACGTTTCGTGTAGATAAATCTGGACTATTTATTTGCTCAAAACCGATTAAGGGTGAATGAGAAATTAATTGTTCAAGATACGCTCAAATGAACATTAAGGAAAAAAATGAGGTTTTAGTCACACATTGCTAACCGGCGAGAGCCAGTGCTTCCTTATATGTGTTCCTGTGCTAATGTTGTTAATACAAAAGCACAGGAGGTATCTACCTTGGGCGAGTAGGTGCTCGCACCCGTCACCCGCCACGCGCGCACGCGCGCAATAGGCGCTTTGTTGGCGCACTTTGCACTTCGCATCGTCGCGAGGAGCATTGAAGAGCTTTAATTTATGCTCCACGTGGCGATGACGTGTCGTGATCAGGTGACACCACGTGGCATGTCGGTGTGACATGTCATGATCAGATAGTGTCACGTGGCATGTCGGTGACGAGGCAGTGCATATGTGGCACGTGACTGTGTAGAGAACGATGACTGGATTGGGCGAACAGATGGTGGTCGTCGGATCAAAGATCTGGAGCGTCGGATTCGAATCTGATTGTGAACAGGGAAGATGGATCTGAGGCGTCGGATTAAATGATCTAATCTGGACTCTTCATATCAAGGGACGAGATTAAAAAACCTTTAAAGGGTTATACCCTTTCGTTATGAACGGTCCAGATCTGTCTAAACCAAAGGGTGCTTACCTCTTCACTCAATATAAATAGATCCCTCCACTTGATCATTTCATTCATTCAAGCATTGCAATCTAAAAGCATTCGCACTCATCCATCTTATACATCAAGAGTCCAAAAAGCCTACGGAAAGGTTCGTCGGTCTCGGAATTTGAAGTGCTACTATTCCGAGACGACGTCGTTGTATGTTGGAAATGAATTGTTGCTATATGTGAGCACCAGTAGCAGAGTAATATTGTTTTACGGAGATAATGTCGAACACTAGCCTCTACGTAAATCAATCAGTTTGCTTCCTCCGAAAGCAACCTCCCGGAAGATCCGACGATCGTAAATCAACTACGTCAAATACTGAGGAGGATATACAAGTCAGCTACCAACAATCATAAAACGATATTCGGCAAACTGATATGGCCGGAATCAACGATGTACCAACCGTCGTCCCTCACGCCGAGAAGCCGGAGAAATTCAATGGATTCGACTTCAAAAGATGGCAGCAGAAGATATTGTTCTACCTGACCACGCTGAACCTTGTACGGTTCCTGCGTGAAGACCCCGCCAGCCGCTACGGAAGATAATTCCGGGAGCCAGGCTGCTCGCGATGCGTGGTTACACAGAGACTTTCTGTGCCGCAATTACGTTCTTAATGCGCTGGACAATGCGCTATATAACGTATATTGCATGATGGAGACGACCAAGTCACTGTGGGAATCCCTGGAGAAGAAATACAAAACTGAAAACGCCGGACTGAAGAAATTCATCGTCGACCGGTTTCTGGATTTCAAAATGGTAGATTCCAATAGCGTCACGTCTCAGGTCCAAGACATGCAACTGATAATGCATGATCTGGACGCCGAACGAATGTCGCTGAACGAGTCATTCAAAGTTGCTGCGGTAATCAAGAAACTCCCTCCATCATGGAAGGGTTTCAAAAATTACCTAAAGTACAAGCTGAAAGAGATGGGACTTGAAGACCTCATCCTGCGGCTGCAAATAAAGGAGGATAATAAAAAATTATCCAACTCTAGAGGAACAAAGCGGACAGTCGATGAGATGTCCAACCTGATGGAACCAAAAGCCAAGAAGCCGAAGCAACCGAACCAGAAGGCTCAAGGCAAAAGGTTCAAGAGCACGTGCTACAATTGTGGAAAGTCAGGACACATGTCTAAAAACTGCAGACACCCGAAGAAGACAACCAACAGCTAGAAGAATGTTGCGAACCAAGTCGCAACCTCCGCTGACATAGATCTCAGCGCTTTGGATCTCACTGCGGTCGTGATCGATGCCAACTTGGTGGACAACCTAAAGCAGTGGTGGATCGATACTGGAGCAACCTGCCACGTCTGTTCGGACAAGGCGATGTTCTCCAAGTACACCCCGATAAGTGGAAGAAAGTTTTATATGGGCAACTCCATGACATCCTCAATTGTTGGACTCGGGACAGTTGTTCTAAAAATAACGTTTGGGAAGGAGTTAACTCTCATTGATGTGCTCCAGGTTCCCGACATCAGGAAGAACTTAGTTTCTGGATCGACACTTGTTAAAGCCGAATTCAAACTAGTGTTCCAATCCAACAACTTTGTGCTTATGAAGAACGGTGTCTTCGTAGGAAAGGGGTATTTAGAATAAAATTTGTTCAAGATTGTTATAATGACTGTACACCGTAATTTTAATGGTAATAAATTAAAAGCTTCCAACTATGTTGTTGAGTATTTTAATTTATGGCATGATCGGCTTGGGCATGTCAATAATAATACTCTGAAACGTCTCGTCAAACTAAATTTATTACCGAACATTGATGTTGACGAAACACACAAATGCAAAGTGTGTGTGGAGGCGAAAATGATGAGACTACCTTTTCATTCGGTGGAAAGGTCAACGACTCCTCTAGAATTAATACATAGTGATCTATGTGACTTGAAATTCGTGCAAACTAGAGGAGGTAAAAAGTACTTCATTACTTTTATCGATGACTGCATGAGGTTCTGTTATGTCTTTCTTTTAAGAAGTAAAGACGAAGCCCTAGAAGTTTTCAGAACCTATAAAATGGAAGTTGAAAATCAACTTGAAAAACGAATTAAAATAATTCGTAGCGATATAGGTGAAGAATATGGTGCACCGTTTGATGAATTCTATTCAGAATCTGGAATTATCCATCAGACAACGGCACCTTACTCACCTCAATCGAATGGTGTTGCCGAACGTAAAAATCGGACACTAAAGGAAATGATGAATGTCTTGTTGATAAATTCAGGCTTACCCCAGAACTTATGGGGGGAAGTCCTATTATCAGCAAACCACATTCTCAACAAAATCCCTCATAAGAAAAATGATAAAACATCATATGAACTATGGAAAGGGCGCGAGCCATTGTACAAATACTTGAAAGTGTGGGGGTGCTTAGCAAAGGTCGAAGTACCTAAGCCAAAGCAAGTTAAGATCGGACCTAAAACGTTCGATGAAATATTTGTCAGATATACCCAAAACAGTAGTGCATATCACTTCATAGTTCATAAGTCAGACATTCCTAATATTCATGTGGGTACAACCATGGAATCTCGGAATGCAATATTTTTTGAAGACGTGTTCCCAAATAAGAAGGAAAACGTTCAGAATAATGACAACAGAAGTTCTAACAAAGATAATGTTCCAGAACTTAGTTGTCATAAAAGGGATATTGATGATCAAAGCAAAGAGCCATGTCGGAGTAAACGGGCTAGAATTGAGAAAACGTTCGAGCCAGATTACATGACATTCATGTCAGAAATAGACCCAAGAACACTAAGTGAAGCTCTCTCTGGTCCCGACGTCCCATTGTAGAAAGAAGTTGTCCATAATGAAATCGAGTTCATCATGAATAATCATACTTGGGAATTAATAGACCTTCCTTCTAATACTAAACCATTAGGTTGTAAGTGGATACTAAAACGCAAGTATAAAGCTGATGGATCGGTTGACAAGTATAAGGTCAGACTGTAGGGTATGACTTGGCGGGTTTCCCTAGCAAATACCTAGTCGATCCGAGAGACCTCTGTTGGATCTTGGATGGCTAGAGAGGGGGGGTGAATGTAGCCAGACACTTAAAGTTTGCACTTATCGAAATTTCTGCGACTCAAAGATTAGTAGCATAGCGGAAGCTAAAGAAAATAGAGTATGCAGAGATAAAACCTAGCTAAGCTCAAATGCAAAACGCTAACAAGAGGATTTACAAGGTTTGGGGATAACTTGCCCCTACTCCTTGGCGTGCCCTTAAGGTGGGCGATCCCTTGATCGTCGGCAGATCAAGCCCCGGTGAACACCGGATAAAATGCAACCTCCTTCTCGGTGGAGTAACCTCTCCACAGCGTTTCAACAAAGATAGAGTTTTAAGCACAATGAAACACAAGAAAGATCTTACTTAGCACTTAAAACAGCAAGAACTCAGACAAACTTCTCCCGAGCTCCACTCAGCGCAGATCTCACGCAAGAATCCCCTTCTTCGTGTCTTCTCGCTGATGGACTCACCAAGCTTTCTAACTCTTCTTCCCAATGCTCAAGTAACAGATGGTTACTTCAAAGATCGCAGTTGCTTGCTCAAGATGATGAAACAGATCGCACAAGCACACAAGATGTCGCAGAGTAGTATGTTCAGTTAGAGTGAGTGTTGTAGAGACTTGTTCGCCACCAAGCGCTTAAGTCCCTCCACTGATCGTAGGTCACCACCTCATTGCAGCCTCCAGCTGCTCACCTGCCAACGCCAGCTACCACTGAGCTCTCCCTGGACTCCCTAAGCTTCTCTCAGCCAAGCTCCAGTCAGCAGCTCCAGCCGTTGCAACCTGAGATGGCAAATGGACAAACCTGCTCCAAGGAAAGACCTCCATTGACTCTCCTTGAGTGTTTGAATCCATCCCTGTCACCTGCACACTCAATCAGAGGTTTAGCAAATGAAATCAAACTCATATCAGTAATAGCAGAGAAGATCAAGGTGACATCAGTAGCGTATCAGTGAAAGCAGGCGCGATCAGAGCGTCTGACAGCGCGTTTGAATTAAAGTGATCGGTCACCGGATCGATCAGGACTATCCTAGACCGATGAGGCTCCAACCTGATCGGTCCCCAATGAGAAACTTGGGATCGCAAGCTCATATGATCGGTCACCCTGACCGGTCACCAGATCGGTCACCAAACCGATCTGGAAACCAGCTTGCCACAATCCCGCCAGGAATTCACTGGCTGATCGGTCACCAGACCGATTAGGCTGATCCCAGACCTATCAGGCTCCAACCTGATCGGTCAGGGTGAGAAACCTCGCGACAGTTGATCGTTCAGCTTAATCGATCACGGTTTCTCCCTGATCGGTCACCAGACCGATCAGGAGCAGATCAGTGAGGTTCCCAAAAACCTACTGGATGCTCCCTGATCGGTCACCAGACCGATTAGGAGCAGAGCAGCAGGGGAACTCAACCCACTTGTGGACTCCCTGATCGGTCACCAAACCGATCAGGAGTTGTGCAGTGAGTGAAACGTATACTCTATGATCGGTCACCAGACCGATCAGTCATCGCTGGATCGATCACCAGACCGATCCACGAAGGAGCACCGTGCCAACTGTTGGGACCGGGTGCATGTTGACATGGATGTGGGTTCGTAATTTTAAAATTAATTACGTCCAGTGGAAGGTTTAACATAAATAATTTCTCTAAATCATTTAACCACACATCTAAGCATGCAATTTTATCTTGTGTAGACATGATCATATATTTGAAATTTTGCAGAAACATAAACTAATTTACGTATTACCTCGCGTAACTCGAAGGAAGGGACGAGATCCAACCGTAAGCGTCCCTTGGAAGCTCTGCCTCTATTCGCGTCCACGCCGAGTATCTTCGGGATGACTTCGCAAAGCCATGAGTTTCGTGTTCTCGATAACTACTAGATTCTCCGAGAACGCGACAAGAAAAAAACCAAGAGAGAAGTCGAAAGACTAACCAAAAAAGGATGGCCGGCTGATGCTCCTTCTTGGGGCTGGTTGGCGCACGGCAAGAAGGGGAGAAGAGAAGGAGAGAAAGAGAGGGAGAGAGCCTATGCCTTCGTCTCTACGATTTTCACACCCAAGCCTTGCCTTGGGTCCTTTATATAGTGGTCTCTCAACCATCAAGCCTCTCAAATATGGAATAACTTATTCCATCATGCCAAGTTTGATTTTATATCATGGTCAAAATCATATTTTAATTCATGATAAAAATCTTCTCTCCTATGGAATAAATTTCCTTATCATGGTAAATCAATCCATGATTGATTTTATAAAATAAACCAATCCATGGTTCATTTTAATTTCCATGAAAAATAAACTAAACCTTGGTTTATTATATAAAAATTTATATCATCCATAATTTTATAAAACAAATCACACTTGGTTTATTTTATAAATTGAACCAAAAACTTGGTTCTCTCCCTTTGTTTTGGCCGACCAAGCAAAGAGGATGGAGGTCCTCTTTGGCCGGCCCATCCAAGCCAAGCCCCAATGAATTAAACTTATATAATTTATCTATTAAGTCTTCAAAAGACTTAGCCATTTTACGCTTCCGATGCGTCTCTGAAAAATTCAGATTCGACTTATCGTTTGGCTCAACCAAACTTAATCTCTCTTAATTGGAAAATTTAATTTTCAACTCGTTTTAAATCCCTTGGATTACTCATAGTGCGTGTGACTAAATAGGCTTTCGATTTATGTTGGTCGTCTATAATTAATCAATTAATTATAGAACGATCATGAGTGGCACCTAGTAGTACATCATGATCCCCAATTAATCGAAAGATCAACGGTTGACCTCAGAAACAATTCTAAAACCCTTCAGCAGCTATAATGAATCGTGTCACATTCCCTTCGCCATCTTATACCCACTTGGTTCATGACATGGTCTATGTGTGTCAGTCCCCACTAGGCTGACTACGTCACACCTAGCTCAAGTAACGTTTTCTCGTCCTACGGATTCTAATTACTCTCATGTATTTAAGAGATTCATACTCTGAACATGTCATGCTCTGGCTAGAGGCTTTGAGTAACAATCCGACGATAGGCCTCGGGTATACATCTCCTCGCAAGGAGTGGTGAATCCTTTGTAGGCTGTTTAAACATCTTCGGCCACTTCGGCTTATACCCAATCATCCTGGGTCCACACCTCCTTGGAGATGCTTGCTTAAGATGTCAAAGTATAAGTCTCCATGACCAAGATGACTTGAACACCGCAAGTCAAAGGAACATCGCACTTAAGCTGCAGTAAGAACTTCACTGACATATCTATATGTAGACTACCATATGAAGTTTTACAGCCAGTCACTCCAATGAACTAGTTCCCTTAACTAGCATTCATGTTTATCTCCGGACATCTCAATGTCACCAGCCAGTGAGAATCAGCTGATTAGAGAATAACCCATGCTAGTCTCAACAGAATTGATAGTGTCCGTATTTATCAATTCATCGACTAGGGACAATTTCAATACTTCACAATTGCACATGTAGAGATAATCACTAGTTGTGAATTCATCACAAATTCTCTCATGCTGTGAATTGTGTTGCGGACATTCAGTAAATGAGTTTAAGATCTCAATCAAATACACAAACATGTATACTCAAATAGTGAATATTCATTTATTAGAATAAATGATTACAATCATAAGGCGATTGCCTTAGGACACTTCTCTCATATCACTAACAAACTCCCACTTGGCCTAATGTCAATCGCTACGGTACCCAATATCACAGGCTCTAACATGACCCTCAAACTTACTTTGAGGCAAGGCCTTAGTTAAAGGATCCGCTAAATTCCTTTCAGTGGGAATTTTCTCAATTTGTATATCATTCCTACTTATAATCTCTCTGATCAGATAATAGCAGCGAAGCACATGTTTGGATCGCTGATGAGACCTTGGTACCTTTGCTTGTGCAATAGCTCCATTGTTGTCGCAGTAAACCGGTATTACTTCATCAATGGTTGGAACCACACCAAGTTCTAAGATAAACTTTTTAATCCAGACTGCTTCCTTTGCTGCTTCCGAAGCTGCAATATATTCCGCTTCCGTGGTAGAATCCACTTCCGTGGTAGAATCCGCTACAGTGTCTTGCTTGGAACTCTTCCAACTTATTGCGCCTCCATTCAAAATAAATACGTATCCAGACTGAGATTTGGAGTCATCCTTATCTGTCTGGAAACTGACATCTGTATACCCACGTATTACCATATCACATTCTCCATATATTAGGAACACATCCTTAGTGTTTCTTAAGTACATGAGGATTGTCTTGACATCCGCAGTGGTTCTTAAGTTCTTAAGTACTGGTATCTGCTTGTGACGCTTAGAGCATACGATACATCAGGCCTAGTGCATAACATAGCATACATGATAGATCCTATCGCGGATGCATAAGGAATCTTATTCATGCAAATCCTCTCGTCTTCTATGCGCGGATACATAGACTTCAAAAGGTTGATCCCATGCCTGATGGGAGGGTAACCTTTCTTGGATTCTGACATGCTAAACCTTTCTAGCACTCGGTCTATATATATAGACTGCGAAAGACCAAGCAACCGTTTTGATCTATCTCTATAGATTCTAATCCCAAGGATATAGGTTGCTTCTCCCAGGTCTTTTATGGAGAAAGTTTTGGACAACCAAATTTTAACTGACTGTAAGACTGATATATCGTTTCCTATAAGTAATATGTCATCGACATATAACACTAGGAATACGACTGCACTCCCACTAACCTTCTTGTACACACAAGGTTCGTCAGGATTTTGTGAGAAATCAAACTCTTTGATTGTCTCATCAAAACGGATGTTCCAGCTCCTGGATGCTTGCTTTAGTCCATATATGGATCGTCGAAGCTTGCATACTTTGGTTTTATTAACCGATGTGAAACCTTCAGGTTGTATCATATATACATCCTCAAGCAGGTTTCCATTAAGGAAAGCTGTTTTCACATCCATTTGTCATATCTCATAATCATAATGAGCTGTTATGGTCAGGAGCATCCGAATGGATTTAAGCATAGCTACTGGCGAATAGGTTTCGTCATAATCAATTCCTTGTTTCTGACGATATCCTTTTGCCACTAATCTAGCCTTAAAGGTAACAACATTACCTTCCATGTCGGTTTTCTTCTTGAAAACCCACTTGCACCCTATGGGCTTAATCCCTTCAGGTGGGTTAACCAAGCCCCATACTTGATTTTTGTACATGGAATTCATTTCCGACTTCATGGCTTCAAGCCATTTATCCCTTTCTGAATTTTTCAGAACATCTTCATAACTGATAGGTTCGTCATCGTTAATGAGTAACACGTCGTTCGATTCACTTATGAGAAATTCATATCTCTCTGGAATATTGCGTGTCCTATCAGACCTACGAAGAAGTAGTGTTATTTTAGGTTCAACTGATAGCTCATCATTATGAGTTATTGGTTATGGGTCTAGACTAGGTGTCTCTGTAATGTCTATTGGAGTTTCTTGAACTTCTTCAAGTTCAATGCTACTCCCACTGTTTTCTTGTAAAAGAAATTCTTTTTCTAGAAATACAGCATGCCTTGAAACAAACACCTTTTGTTCCAAGGGATGATAGAATTGGTAATCCTTTGTTTCCTTAGGGTATCCAATAAATAGACATTTATCAGACTTAGCATCCAATTTGTCTAATACAATCCGCTTTATATAAGCAGGACAACCCCATATCTTTAGGTGAGATAAATGAGGTTTCTTACTATTCCACGTCTCATATGGAGTAGTAGAGACTACCTTGGTCGGGACTCTGTTTAGTAAGTAAACAACTGTCTTAAGCGCATAGCCCCAAAAGGATTTTGGAAGAGTTGCATGATTCATCATAGATCTAACCATGTCCATCAAGGTTCGGTTATGCCTCTCAGATACACCATTATGCTATGGTGTATATGGCGGAGTCCATTGAGACAATATCCCATTGTCCCTAAGATAATCTTGAAACTCTTGACTTAAGTATTCACCACCCCGATCGGATCGAAGTATCTTAATACTTTTGCCAAACTATTTCTCTACTTCACTTCTGAACTCTTTAAATTTCTCAAAAGCTTTAAATTTGTGTTTCATTAAGAACACATACTCGAATCGTGAGTGATCATCGATAAAGGTAATGAAGTAGCTATAGCCTCCTTGTGCAAGAGTTGACATTGGTCCACATACATCAGTATGTATTAGACCAAGCAATTCTCCCACTGGTTTATCTTTTTCGGAAAAGGGTAATTTGGTCATCTTGCCTTTTAAGCATGATTCGCATGTATCAAATGAACCAGGTTCAAATGATTCCAAAATTCCACATCGGTGTAATTTGGTCATGCGTTTCTTGCTTACATGGCCAAGACGACAATGTCACATATAGGAGTCTATTTGATTATCTATTCGAGCACGTTTGTTGCTAACTTCGATATTGAAAACGTCACCAGATAAATCTAACGTGTAGATACCATTGCATAAAGTTTCGGTCCCATAAAGAACACCATTTAAAGTTATGTAACAGCAATTGTTACTAAAGTTAAATGATAACCCTTTTCATTCAAGCATGAAATAGATACAATGTTCTTTATTAACGAAGGAACAAAATAACAATTATCCAATTCTAAGACAAGTCCAGTAGGGAGCTTTAGCAAATATGTTCCGATGGCAACAGCAGCAATCTTTGCTCCATTTCCAACTCATAAATTCGCTTCTCCCTTGACGAGTCTTCTTCTATTCCTTAGCCCCTGTATGTCATTACATATATGTGAGCTACACCCAGTATCAAGTACCCAGGTGTCCGAGGAAATAGAGTGACATTCAATAACGAAGATACCTGAAGAGGATGGGGCATCGGATGCCTTCTTCTTCAAGGACTCAAGATAAACCTTGCAGTTTCTTCGCCAGTGGCCCTCCTTGCCGCAGTGATGGCAAGTGCCTTTCTGTGCATTTTCAATCTTTTTGGACTTTTTCTTCCTTCCCTTATTTTGTTCTTTGGGCTTCCTCTAAGAGCCTTTCTTTGAGGAACCAACTAACAGTACCGTCTTCTGATCCTGCTTTACAGAAGGCTCTACAGTCTTCAGCAGGTTAAGCAACTCAGGAATGGTAGTCTCCAGTTTGTTCATCCGATAGTTCATCACAAACTGTGAGTAACTCTTAGGCAAACAATGCAGAATTAAGTCAATACTTAGTTCGTGATCCATTGCAAATCCGAGTGTGCCTAGTCGCTCAATGTACCCCAACATCTTCAACACAAACTGTGAAATAGAAGTGTCTTCCTGCATCTTAGAGGTGAAGAGGAGTCTGGAAACCTCAAACCTTTCGGATCTCGCATGCTCGTCAAATAGCTCATGAAGATGGAAGACGATGGTATCAGCATCCATATGCTCATGCTGCTTTTGTAACTCAGGTACCATAACGGCCACCATGATGCAACTCGCAAGTTCAGAATCGGCCACATGTTTCTGATAGGCCACTAACTGGTCTGGAGTTGCATCTTCAGGAGGATGGTTGGGAAGTTGTTCTTCAAGGACATAAGCAAGCTTTTCTGCCTTGAGGACTATCCTCAGGTTTCGAAGCCAGTCCATGAAGTTTGGCCCAGTCAGCTTATTGGTGTCCAAAATGGAACGCAAATTCAGAGAAGACATGATCAAGTGATTATCCTAGAAATACTAATTGAGGTTATGTGATGAGAATGATAAAGAATGCGTCAATATACATTAATTAAATCCTATTTATTTTTCGAATTGAATAACCCTTTTTATCAATTCGGGAGATCGTAGGAACATCTCCAAATAGGTTGATATCCAACCATAGATAAGAACAACCATGACTAGAGTCCATCAAGTTATTCTTAGCTATGAAGGTAGGTAATTATACCGATTACATATTATATATATGTAACTATCACATTATGCTATCAACTAATTGAATGTTTGCATAAATCATTGGGTTGTTAACTCATTAACAAGTATGCAACAATATACATAGCACCCAACTGCACCTCTCTTTACATCGACCTTGGCTGTGGCACAACAAATCGATGCTCCAAGCTTAAGGTTGACCCATTAATCAAGAAATAGTTTTAATATGGTTGGAGCTCATTCAACCATTTAGTCAGGCTTGGATGTGTCCAACAACCAAAACTAAGGATTGACCTCTGACTCCAACTATATTAATCATAAACTAATTCAATGGTTTAAACATGTTGAGGTTCAAGTCAGGCATGGATGTGTCCATCAACCCAAACGAGAAACAAAACTCCGGTTCTAACCATAGTAATGGAAGGTGTTGGCCTTAATATTTTGTAAAGGGTTTTGGGTCTCATCCTTTTCTTTTATGCACATTCATGACATATAATTATGTCATGTTCTAACGATTTCCTTAATAAAGTATGTATGTGACTTAATTTATCAAGTCTCATTAATTGAATTAGGAACCGGATTTTCTAATTCTAATTTCATACTTTATTCAAGGAATTGGTTTGGGAAACAATTTCCTGAATTATCATAATCAATTTCGGAAATAATATGTTTAAGACTTTGATTTCTCTAAATCAAATCTTATTAAATTAAGAGACAGATTCCCTTAATTCAACCACATATTATTTTCATGAAAATCTTATTTATGGAAATATACTTATAGGAAACAATTTTCCTATTTAATTTTGGAGACAATAATATGTAAGAGCATCACCTCATAAATCAAATAAGGAAATTATCGTTTGAGAATTACCTCAAAATTTCCAAGATTTGATCACATATTTTATTTATGAAAAATTAATATTAATAACTTAATTTGGACGGCTCCCCGAGGCTCAATCCAAAATAAGAATTTATTGATAATATAATTTGGACGGCTCCGGAGGCTCAATCCAAATTAAACATTTGACAATTTAAATTCAATTTAGGAAATTTAATTATAACAAATAACTTTAAATTGGACGGCTCCCCGAGGCTCAATCCAAAATAAAGAATTTTGTAAATAATTTAATTTCCAATTATAAATTTAAATGTTAATTAATAATTCCATAATTTGTCTAGACTTACTTGAAAGAAAGTGCCCAAAATTGTGAGCTTTCCATAAATGGAAAGTTTCCAAAAATAAAAGGTTTTCAGAATAATTATAAGTTTCTGGTACAAAGAAAACTTACCTTTTTTTTCCAAAATTGGAATATTTCCAAAATAGGAAATTTCCAAAATTGGAAAGTTTCCAAAAATGGAAAGTTTTCACAATTATCATAAAATTTCAGAAACAGAGATATTTCAAAAGTTTGCGAAATTTCATGAGGATTTCCAAACTTTGAAATTCCTAAATCGAAATTTTACCATAATTGGAAAGTTTCCATAATTAAAAATTTTTCCAAAATTGAGATCATGATAAAGCTTTCCGCAAAACAATTATATGATTATGTCGAACACAAACCTCGGCTCTAATACCACTGTTGGGACCGGGTGCATGTTGACATGGATGCAGGTTCGTAATTTTAAAATTAATTACGTGCAGCGGAAGGTTTAGCATAAATAATTTCTCTAAATCATTTAACCACACATCTAAGCATACAATTTTATCTTGTGTAGACATGATCATATATTTGAAATTTTGCAGAAACATAAACTAATTTACGTATTACCTCGCGTAACTCGAAGGAAGGGATGAGATCTAACCGTAAGCGTCCCTTGGAAGCTCCGCCTCTATTCGCGTCCACGCCGAGTATCTTCGGGATGACTTCGTAAAGCCACGAGTTTCGTGTTCTCGAGAACTACTAGATTCTCCGAG
Source organism: Boesenbergia rotunda (assembly GCA_024364735.1). Taxonomy (NCBI): domain Eukaryota; kingdom Viridiplantae; phylum Streptophyta; class Magnoliopsida; order Zingiberales; family Zingiberaceae; genus Boesenbergia; species Boesenbergia rotunda. The sequence goes on along the minus strand of JAGFNQ010000373.1, from coordinate 178,453 downwards.
AACGCGACAAGAAAAAAACCAAGAGAGAAGTCGAAAGACTAACCACAAAAGGATGGCCGACTGATGCTCCTTCTTGGGGCTGGTTGGCGCACGGCAAGAAGGGGAGAAGAGAAGGAGAGAAAGAGAGGGAGAGAGCCTATGCCTTCGTCTCTACGATTTTCACACCCAAGCCTTGCCTTGGGTCCTTTATATAGTGGCCTCTCAACCATCAAGCCTCTCAAATATGGAATAACTTATTCCATCATGCCAAGTTTGATTTTATATCATGGTTAAAATCATATTTTAATTCATGATAAAAATCTTCTCTCATATGGAATAAATTTCCTTATCATGGTAAATCAATCCATGATTGATTTTATAAAATAAACCAATCCATGATTCATTTTAATTTCCATGAAAAATAAACCAAACCTTGGTTTATTATATAAAAATTTATATCATCCATAATTTTATAAAACAAACCACACTTGGTTTATTTTATAAATTTAACCAAAATCATGGTTCTCTCCCTTTGTTGTGGTCGACCAAGCAAAGAGGATGGAGGACCTCTTTGACCGGCCCATCCAAGCCAAGCCCTAATGAATTAAACTTATTTAATTTATCTATTAAGTCTTCAAAAGACTTAGTCATTTTACGCTTCCGATGCGTCTCTGAAAAATTCATATTCGACTTATCGTTTGGCTCAACCAAACTTAATCTCTCTTGATTGGAAAATACAATTTTCAACTCGTTTTAAATCCCTCGGATTACTCATAGTGCGTGTGACTAAATAGGCTTTCGATTTATGTTGGCCGTCTATAATTAATCAATTAATTATAGAACGATCATGAGTGGCACCTAATAGTACATCATGATCCCCAATTAATCGAAAGATCAACGGTTGACCTCAGAAACAATTCTAAAACCCTTCAGCAGCTATAATGAATCGTGCCTCATTCCCTTCACCATCTTATACCCACTTGGTTCAGGACATGGTCTATGTGTGTCAGTCCCCACTAGGCTGACTACGTCACACCTAGCCCAAGTAACGTTTTCTCGTCCTACGGATTCTAATTACTCTCATGTATTTAAGAGATTCATACTCTGAACATGTCATGCTCTGGCCAGAGGCTTCGAGTAACAATCCGACGATAGGCCTCGGGTATACATCTCCTCGCAAGGAGTGGTGAATCCTTTGTAGGCTGTTTAAACATCTTCGGCACTTCGGCTTATACCCAATCATCCTGGGTCCACACCTCCTTGGAGATGCTTGCTTAAGATGTCAAAGTATAAGTCTCCATGACCAAGATGACTTGAACACCGCAAGTCAAAGGAACATCGCACTTAAGCTGCAGTAAGAACTTCACTGACATATCTATATGTAGACTACCATATGAAGTTTTACAGCCAGTCACTCCAATGAACTAGTTCCCTTAACTAGGATTTCTCCACACCTAGCCCTCCAAGCTAGGATTTTATTAAACCTAGTCCCACTAGGTATGCCTAGTCAACGACCAGGACTTAAACCCAATCATAATCATAATCATCAACTAAACTAAAATCGATGTCAACACCAAAACAACAATCAGGGTCAGACTACATCAACAATCTCTCCCTTTTTGTTGTTTGACAATCCAATTTTAAGTTTAGGGATTCAAAATCATTTTCCTCAAATTCCAGAATCATAGGGGAATCAGGATCCTCCCCCTACAACATTATCATCCCAAACATAACCAACACTCTCCCCCTTTGTCGAACATCGAAAAGGGTCTAGAGGGTTGTTAAGTTAAAACATACACCCCGCAACCGTAGAGGTATCCCAAAACAATAAAGGTATGATATGATTTATTTTTGAAACACATATGACAACATATGATAAAGATACGGCATGGCAAAACAATCATATGTATCATATGAACATGGCAGTTATAAGCATGATCATAGCAACGCATATTATCAGAATGGTAGTCATATGAGCAACTATATAAACCAACAATAAACCTAATATAGTAAAAACATCCATAACAATTAGGCATAACAAATGCAGCACAGAGCATCTAAGTCAAGTCATAGGCATCTAGCCCGAAAGTCATACAATCCAAGCAGTCAAATAGCATTAACCCTCAGCAGGGTCATCATCCGATGAGTCATCAATACATATAACATCCCCCGGTGGAGTGCTGCTAGAGGTCGCGGCTCCTGGAAACGTATGATGGTACCACTCCTCATACCACATCTCCTGCAGTGAGCAGATCCCAGAAACGTCGGATGCTAGAGCGTCGAGTCGGCGATCGAAGGACTGAAACTCTGAGCTGACCTCCTGGTGCCAGAGCTCGGAAATATGTAGCTCGCGTTGCATCAACTGCTCTAGCTCCGCAACCTGCCAGCGTAGGTCAGGAGCCCACTCATTGTAATCCTCAGCTACAGTGGATGGCTTTGATTAGGGGCTGCTCCCGGTAACTCCCCCACACGTCGCCGATCCTTCCACCTCAGCCCCTGTGGTCCGACAACAATGCCAGACTGGGCCAACATGCGACGATCAAGTCGATAGTCCTGTCGAACCATGGGTACAATGCAGCCCTGTGAAAATCAATGCCAACCGACTCCAGCCAGGCAGTGATGATATGGCCGAACGGCATGTAAACTGTCTGACGGTACATCTGACCGTGGATAATGATGGAGAAATAGACGGAAGCCACTGGGTCAAAGTCTAACTGTTGATGCATCCCGTAGAGCATCAAGCAGTGGAATGGGTGAATTTTATCTAAGTGTTTTGAAGTAGTCGGGAGTAGACAATTAGTGATGATCTTAAACAAAACATACTCAATGAGGGAAAGGCGAAGAGCAGGAAATGTGGGAAAATCACGAGCGCGCTCACCGAACCCCTTGGCCTGGGATGGCCTAGAAAATACTCGTAGATGGAGTCAGGAGTGACTCCATCAAAGGGAACCGGAAGAGGATCAAGAAGGTAAGGGTAGAGTGAGAAGTTATTATCTGATCGGCGGCAACCAAGAAAGGCAGTGAAAGCAGATAGAGTAAAATCAAGATCGACACTGGCGACACGGGTCCTCCACCCCATGCCCTCACCACTGACCATGTTATTATAGATTTCAGAGATCAAATCAAAGTTGATTGGCCTTTCAAGAAAAAGAATGGATTGAAGGTCATAGTGTTCAATGATTTGTCGTACTATTGGACAATGTTCGTAAATGAAGGTTTGGTCCATAGTTCGACATGGCATGAGTTTGAAAGTGTGCCATTGAAAGTCTAGAGCATAATAAATATTTTGAAATCTAGTATGTGGAGGAGGTCTCGAAGGAGGTGTAGATGATGAAGGGCCTTTGCCCTTTGAGCTTTCCTCCACGGGTTCTTTCCTTTGGATGACTTTCTAAAGGAATTAATGAATTGATCATAGAAGTGATCACACAAGTTTGATCAAGAACACAGGATTTGATTTAATCAGTGGGGTCAGATAAAGTCACGGCACCAGGTTGACAAAATCAAAGGATCACAAGGATAAGAGTTGATCAAAAATCAAATAACAGAGAGATGTGATTGAGTTTAGGTCATGGCATAGGCAAGGTCACGGCAAACACCACAAGATAAAAATTTTGATTAGCACAGACACATGATCGATGTAGTAATCTGTAAGATGAATCGAAACAAAAACTTACTTAGGTGCCATGATGTTGATTTGAGAAGATTCTGAAGGCTTGAAAGAGAGCTCGCGTAGGATACAGTTCTTGGCGCAAGAAGTGTGCTCAAGACTTTGAGCAAGAAAGAAACTTGCCGAAGACAAGGAAGAGCTCGCAGGACACCTTCTCAGGACCGCACGCACACAGGAGCTCATGCACAAGAGGAGGAGAGACACTCACGAGGAAGGTTGCACGGGCACGGTGGGAAGGTGTTTCGGCGCTAGGGTTTGGGAAGAAAGGGTTTTCACGAAGTTATTAGGTTGGTGGATCGGTCCACCAATCGAAATTTAATGTGATCGAACGAATCACCGTTCGATCTGGTAGCGCCCAGACCGATCAGGCTTCGGCCTGATCGGACTGGCCTGGTCCTGATCGGTCGGGGTGACCGATCAAGCAGGCTCCTGATCGATCGGCTGATCGATCAGGAAGTGATCAGAAGGTTTGGAGGTTTTTCCTTGAGACCCCTGATCGGTCTGTGGACCGATCCCCACAGGATGCCAGATCGGTCCGAGAACCGATCCAGACCAACACAGTGGGTTTTGATAGTTTTTCGCAAAAATGATGGATCGGTCCGGTGACCAATCAGGCTTCCTGAAATTTCCTGATACGATTTGAAACTTTCAGTTTCAGATTTCCAATCGATTCTTGACAAGATCTGATGAAGGTTATCGATCTTGGAAGTGATCCCTTGACTAAAATTGGTCCCTAAACAAGGATCAAAGGTCCTTATGGATGTAACAATCACTTTGCTCCACTCAAGTGGAGTCAAACTCAATCAACAAACATTCAAGCAAATTTAGACATGTTTGTATCAAATTCAAGTTTCCAATCAAGTTTCCTTGATTGGAATGTCCAAGTATGATCATGGAGCCAAGTACACATGTGTTATGCATTGGTTTTTCCCATACTTGGTCACCGAAGTGATTTTTATCTCGTCAACTAAATTTTTCAAGGGATGTAATGACATTTCGAGAAATTTAGTTGATCCTAACATCTCACCCTATATCTAGCAAACAAAAATATTTTGTTGAACCTTATAGTTCGTGTGAGATGTCCCCAAGTTACCCAATTGATTTCCCCAACAATTTCGAAATGATCATCAAGGGTTTTGAATGCATTTTGATGTCTATGAAGCGCGACACATTCCCAACTCCCTTCTTAAGAAGCTAAACTCATTTTCGGGGAGTGGTTTAGTGAAAATGTCTGCTAGATTTGATTTGGACTCTACATATAAGAGTACAACATCTCCTCTAGCAACATGATTCCTAATGAAGTGGTGACGCATTTCAATATGTTTAGTCCTAGAGTGATGAACCGGATTCTTTGTTAGGTTAATTGTGCTAATATTGTCACACAACACTTGCACACCCTTATAACTTAATCCATAGTCCTCTAAAGTATGAATCATCCACAACAATTGCCATATGCTCTCTCCCATAGCAATATATTCTGCCTCGGTTGTGGAGAGAGCAACACAATGTTGCTTCCAACTCGATCAACTAACTAGAGATGATCCTAAAAATTGGCAACCCCCACTAGTGCTTTTCCAATCCAATTTACATCCAGCGTAGTCAGAATCGGTGTAGCTAATTAGGTCAAAAGATTCGGTACGGGGGTACCATAGACCAACCCCAATTGTGCCTTTGAGGTATCTCAAAATTCTCTTGACAGCAATCAAGTGAGATTTCTTGTCACAAACTTGATATCTAGCGCACATACCCACAGCGAAAAGTATATCAGGTCGACTGGCTGTGAGGTATAACAAACTACCTATCATGCTTCGATATTGAGTCAAATCAACAGGTTTACCACTCTCATCATTGTCTAATCTTGTGTTTGTAGCCATGGGAGTGGTTACCTCTTTTGAATCACTCATGTTGAATTTTCGAAGCATCTCTTGAGTATACTTTGATTGGTGCACATGGATCCCATCTCGGGTTTGTTTGATTTCAAGTCCAAGGAAGAAAGTCAACTCTCCCACTAGACTCATTTCAAATTCACTTTCCATGTGTCCAATGAACTCATTTAAATAGCCCTTGTTGTTTGAGCCACAAATAATGTTATCGACATATACTTGGGCTACAAATATATTGTCACCATCTCTACGTAGAAATAGTGTAGGGCCTATTTGGCCTCTAACAAAGCCTTTTTCAATTAAAAATGTCAACAACCGCTCATACCAAGCTCGGGGTGCTTGTTTAAGGCCATAGAGTGCCTTTTTGAGCTTGAATACATGGTTTGGAAATTCGAACTTTCAAACCCCGGAGGTTGTTCGACGTAGACCTCTTCTCTAATTAAACCATTTAGAAAGGCCGATTTGACATCCATTTGATATAGCTTGAAATCCCGATGTGCTGCAAATGCAAGCATCAATCGAATGGACTCTAACGGGCCACGGGAGCATAGGTCTCATCATAATCAAGGCTTTCAACTTGACTGTAGCCCTTGGCTACTAAGCGTGCCTTGTTTCTAATGATTTCTCCCTTATGGTTCAATTTATTTTTGAAGACCCATTTGGTTCCAATGATGGTGGTCTTCTTGGGTCTTGGGACTAAGTCTCAAACTTGACTTCTTTCGAATTGACCTAGTTCATCTTGCATCGCAATGATCCAATCGGGATCATTTAATGCTTCATCAATTTTTCTAGGTTCAATTTCGAAATTAGAGCAACTTCGTTATCCTCATTCCGGAAGAATGATCTAGTTCTAACCCCATGGTGGATGTCTCCAACAATTTGGTCTTGGGGATGACTAGAGGCTAATCTAGTTTGCCTAGGTGTTGGTGGTGCTTCTTGAATGGTTTCACTAGACATTAGCTCAGCCTCAGGATCCGGCTGATCTATGTGTTGTCTAGGCTCACCATCATCGGACTCATCACCATCAACAACAATTGGAGTTTCATTCAAACTTAGTCTCCTAAGTTCGAATTGAGCTCCTTCGACATTTTCTGATTGGTCATTTGCTTTTGGAATTTCTTCAAAAACCACATCAGAAGACTCTTCAACCAATCTAGATTTTTTATTGTAGACTCGGTAGGCTTTGCTAACTAAGGAGTACCCGACCAGTATCCCTTCATCAACCTTTGCCGTGAACTTCTCAAGGTGGTCCTTGGTGTTTAGGATAAACACCTTACAACCAAACACCCTAAGATGTTTAACCGTAGGTGGTTTTCCAAACCAAAGTTCATGGGGAGTCTTTCCTAAGAACCTATGGATGAGGACTCGGTTTTGCACGTAGAAAGCTGTATTCATAGCTTCGGCTCACAAGTAGCTCGGTAGTGAGTACTCATTAAGCATGCTTCACGCAGCCTCTTGCAGAACACGGTTCTTCCTCTCTACAACACCATTTTGTTGTGGTGTTCTAGGTGTGGAGAACTCATGTCTATACCCTCTATCTTAACAAAACTCTAAAAACCGTTGATTTTGAAATTCACCTCCATGATCACTTCTTATTGTCTTAATAGTTGATGATTTCTCATTTTCAACTCTTCTACAAAAAAAATGAAGACATCTAAGGTTTGGTCCTTATATTTTAGAAAATATGTCCATGTATATCTAGTAAAATCATCAATGATAACAAAGCAATATCTACTATCATTCAATGATATAATAGTGCTACAATCAAACAAGTCCATATGAAGTAAATCTAAAGCGGTAGATGTACTTACAGCGCTTTTACCTTTATGTGCAGATTTTGTTTGCTTACCTATTTGACATGCATCACAAAGTTTGTCCTTTTCATACTTGATGCTTGGTAAGCCACGAACTAGCCCCTTGTTGGCCAACTTCCGGATATTCTTCATGTTCACATGAGCTAGTCTCCGGTGCCAAAGGGTGGACTCCTCTTCTTTTGACATGAGACACTTAGCAAAAGCATTAGTAGCACTTTTAAAAGAAACTTGATAAATGTTATCTACTCTTGTTCCTACTAGTACCGTGTCAACATTGTCATGTTGTCTAACTAGACATTGACTTGATTGGAAATCAATTGTGTAACCCGCATCACACAATTGACTGACACTTAGGAGATTAAATGTCATCCCCTTGACTAGAAGAACATTCTTAATCCTAAGACATTCGGATATTTGAATGTCTCCTATTTCTATGACCTTAAGACTACCATTGTTATCAAATGAAACATTACCTCTACTTTTTCTTTGAAGTGTGGTAAACAATGATCTATCCCCGGTTATGTGTTTGGAGCACCCACTATCAACGAACCAAGTTGATAGATGCTCCCCCTCAATCATAACCTACACAATTCGAAAAATAGAAGTTTTAGGTACCCAAACCTTGGGACCTAAAGCACCTACTAAACAAGACTTAGGCACCCATGCCTTGACAACTTTTCTTTGGACTCTAGGTGTCTTAGATTGTCTCATATAAGTCCTAGATATCAAAGACACGAATGATGGTTCTTTGGGTCGGTAACCAATACCGGCCCTATTGTAGACCGCCCTTTGGGCATTCAAGATCATGTCTAAAGTCTTTGAGCTTGTTGAGAACTTTTCAAGAACACTCTTGAGTCTCTCAACTTCACTCTTCAATGATTTGTTTTCATCTTCTAACAATTCAACATGCAAATCATCAACATCCTCATCCCTAGAGGATTTCAATTGTTCAATCTCAATTTTCAAAGATTTAATCTCATTCTCTAACATTTCAACATGCAAATCATCTATGTTCTCATCCCTAGATGATTTCAATTGTTCAACTTCTAATTGCAATGATTTAACCCTATTTTTTGACTTTTTCAGCATATTGGTTAAGCATGCAATTGCTCTATAACATTTTTCAAGTTCGGGAGTAGTTACCTCTTCATCATCCGAAGATGATGAAGCCGTGTTTGAGGAGTCGGAGGATTCATCACTGCTTTCTTCTCCAAGAGCCATGAGTGCTACATGCCGTGTGCTCTTCTCCTCCTCTTCATCGAATGAACTTGAGGAGGATTCATCCCAAGTAGCCTTCAAGACCTTCTTCTTTTTCTTGGATCTATCCTCCTTCTTCTTGGATTTCTCCTCCTTCTTCTTTAGCTTTGGGCATTCACTCTTGAAGTGCCCTTTCCTGCCACACTCATAACAAGAGACATTAGACTTATCAACTTTAGCTTCACTAGGGTTACCTTTACCCTTGAAGCGTTGATTCTTCCTCATCATTCTTCTAACGAAATTGGTCATCTCGGAGGAAGAAGAGCTGCTGACATCTTCCTCGGATTCGGACTCGGATTCGGATGAGGATGAAGATGATGAGACTTCCTTCTCCTTCTTCTTCTTGTTCTTTTCTCCTGCAACTAAGGCAATCCCCTTCTCCTTGGGGCCTTTGTTAGCCATTTCATGCAATTCCATCTCACAAAACAAATCATCTAATTTTACAATTGATAAATCCTTGGAAACTTTGTAGACATCCACCATGGATGACCACAAAGCATTCTTTGGAAATATTTTAACACATACCTCACAAGGTCGCGGTTCTCGACCTTTTCATCAATAGAATGAAGCCCGTTGATGACTTCCTTGAACCGGCTATGGAGTTCACTTACGGTTTCATTCTCCTTCATGGAGAGGTTTTGGAGTTGGTTGAGGAACAAATCCCTCTTGGCGATTCTTGAATCTTGGGTGCCCTTGTGGAGTTCTATGAGCTAGTTCCACAAATCTTTTGCACTTGAGAATGGACCAACCTTGATGAGTTGGTCTTTGTTCATGCCACATTGTAGGGTCACCACCGCCTTCGCGTCGGCTTCACTCTTTCGGGTTTGTTCAGCCGACCAACGCCACGATTCTAGTTCTTTGTCTTCATCATCCTTAGGAGGGGTAAAACTCTCCTTCACAGCGAACCAAGTGTTGATATCCATCTTTAGGTAGTATTCCATCTTCGATCTCCAATATTGGAAATATGCTCCATCGAAGAAGGGTGGACGGGTGGTGGAAAAACCTTCTCTCAAAGCCATTGTAGATAGCTCTCGGTTGTTAATCTGCTAGAACAGAGCCCCAAGCTCTGATACCACTTGTTGGATCTTGGATGGCTAGAGAGGGGGGGGTGAATGTAGCCAGACACTTAAAGTTTGCACTTATCAAAATTTCTGCAACTCAAAGATTAGTAGCACAGCGGAAGCTAAAGAAAACAGAGTATGCAGAGATAAAACCTAGCTAAGCTCAAATGCAAAACGCTAACAAGAGGATTTACAAGGTTCGGGGATAACTTGTCCCTACTCCTTGGCGTGCCCTTAAGGTGGGCGATCCCTTGATCGTCGGCAGATCAAGCCCCGGTGAACACCGGATAAAATGCAACCTCCTTCTCGGTGGAGTAACCTCTCCACAGCGTTTCAACAAAGATAGAGTTTTAAGCACAATGAAACACAAGAAAGATCTTACGTAGCACATAGAACAGCAAGAACTCAGACAAACTTCTCCCGAGCTCCACTCAGCGCAGATCTCACGCAAAAATCCCCTTCATTGTGTCTTCTCGCTGATGGACTCACCAAGCTTTCTGACTCTTCATCCCAATGCTCAAGTAACAGATGGTTGCTACAAAGATCGCAGTTGCTTGCTCAAGATGATGGAACAGATCGCATAAGCACACAAGATGTCGCAGAGTAGTATGTTCAGTTAGAGTGAGTGTTGTAGAGACTTGTTCGCCACCAAGCGCTTAAGTCCCTCCACTGATCGTAGGTCACCACCTCACTGCAGCCTCCAGCTGCTCACCTGCCAACGCCAGCTACCACTGAGCTCTCCCTGGACTCCCTGAGCTTCCCTCAGCCAAGCTCCAGTTAGCAGCTCCAGTCTGCAGCTCCAGCCGTTGCAACCTGAGATGACAAATGGACAAACCTGCTCCAAGGAAAGGCCTCCATTGACTCTCCTTGAGTGTTTGAATCCATCCCTGTCACCTGCACACTCAATCAGAGGTTTAGCAAATGAAATTAAACTCATATCAGTAATAGCAGAGAAGATCAAGGTGACATCAGTAGCGTATCAGTGAAAGCAGGTGCGATCAGAGCGTCTGACAGCGCGTTCGAATTAAAGTGATCGGTCACTGGACCGATCAGGACTATCCCAGATCGATCAGGCTCCAACCTGATCGGTCCCCAGTGAGAAACTTGGGATCGCAAGCTCATATGATCGGTCACCCTGACCGGTCACCAGATCGGTCACCAAACCGATCCGGAAACCAGCTTGCCACAATCCCGCCAGGAATTCACTGGCTGATCGGTCACCAGACCGATCAGGCTGATCCCAGACCGATCAGTCTCCAACCTGATCGGTCTGTTAGTGATATGAGAGAAGTGTCCTAAGGCAATCGCCTTATGGTTGTAATCATTTACTTTAATAAATGAATATTCACTATTTGAGTATACTGTTAGTGATATGAGAGAAGTGTCCTAAGGCAATCGCCTTATGATTGTAAACATTCATTTCAATAAATGAAAATTCACTATTTGAGTATACATGTTTGTGTATTTGATTGAGATCTTAAACTCATTTACTGAATGTCCGCAATACAATTCACAGCATGAGAGAATTTGTGATGGAATCACAACTAGTGATTATCTCTACATGTGCAATTGTGAAGTATTGAAAATATCCCTAGTCGATGAATTGATAAATACAGACGCTGTCAATTCTGTTGAGACTAGCATGGGTTATTCTCTAATCAGCTGATTTTCATTGGCTGGTGACATTGGGATGTCCGGAGATAAACATGGATGCTAGTTAAGGGAACTAGTTCATTGGAGTGACTAGCTGTAAAACTTCATATGGTAATCTATATAGATATGTCAATGAAGTTCTTACTGCTGCTTAAGTGCGATGTTCCTTTGACTTGTGGTGTTCAAGTCATCTTGGTCATGGAGACTTATACTTTAACATCTTAAGCAAGCATCTCCAAACAGGTGTGGACCCAGGATGATTGGGTATAAGCCGAAGTGCCCGAAGATGTTTGAACAGCCTACAAAGGATTCACCACTCCTTGCGAGGAGATGTATACCCAGGCCTATCGTTGGATTGTTACTCAAAGCCTCTGGCAAGAGCATATCATGTTTAGAGTGCGAGTCTCTTAAATACATGAGAGTAATTAGAAATCCAAAAGACGAAAAAGACACTACTTGGGCTAGGTGTGACGTAGTCAGCCTAGTGGGGACTAACACAAATAGACCGTGTCCTGAACCAAGTGGGTATAAGATAGTGAAGGGAATGGGGCACGATTCATTAGAGCTGCTGAAGGGTTTCAGAATTACTTCTGAGGTCAACCGTTGATCTTTCGATTAATTGGGGGTCATGATGTATTACTAGGTGCCACTCATGATCGTTCTATAATTGGTTGATTATAGACGGCCAACATAAATCGAAAGCCTATTTAGTCACACGCACTACGAGTAATCCGAGAGATTTAAAACGAGTTAAAAATTGGATTTTCCAATCAAGAGAAATAAGTCGAATCTGAGTTAATCAGAGGCGCAACGGAAACTTAAAATGGCTAAGTCTTTTGAAGGCTTATTGGGCGAATTAAATGAGTTTAATTCGCGATCGGTTCGGCTCGGTTTGGCCGGCCAAAGATGGTGCCATCCCTTTTTGGTTTGGCCGGCCATTAAAAGGAGGATAAACCAATTTATTTGGTTTAATTAATAAAATAAATCAAGCACGATTTGTTTTATAAATTATGGATAAATAAATTTGTGTAAAGAAATTTATATAAATAAATTTATAAAAATTTATTCTTTTATGGAAATTAAAATGATCCATGGAATGGTTTATTTTAATTTTATAAAATCAATTATGAATTGATTTTTCCATAATAAGAAAGTTTATAAATTTCTTATAAAATTTATTCCATAATAAAAGGAGAGAAGGTATTTGTTTTATTATAAAGTTAGTTATAATAAAACTTGGCTTAAACGGAATAATTAATAAGAGAATTTATAGGATAAATTTCTTATGAAAATTCCGTTAAGAGGGAGACTTAGCAAGGGAGAGGTTACTATATAAAGGAACCAAGGCTAGGCTTGAATTCCTTAATCAATAGAGTAATCAAGAGATTAATTCTCTCCCTCTCTCTCTCTTATTCTCTTCTCCTTCTCCTTCCCTCCTAGGGCCGGCGCCCCTTGCCACTCTTAGGGCCGGCACCCCTTGTCCAACCTAGGGCCAGCACAACCTCACCCTTCCAAGGGTTGGCGTGAGCAAGGATCACCAAGAAGGAGCCAAACAAGAAGAAGAAGAAGCGGATCGCAACTCCTCTCTTCCCGAAATTTAGATTCCGTTTCTTGTTGGTTAGTTTCCATTCTTTTCTCTTGTTCTTCTAGTTGTGCCTTTAGAGAATCTAGTAGTTCTCGTCGGCACAAAACTCGTGACTTTGCGAAGTCATCCCGAAGAGAACTCGGCGTGGATGCGAATAGAGGCGAAGCTTCCAAGGGACGCTACGGTTGGATCTCGTCCCTTTTCTTCGAGTTACGCGAGGTACAAAGTAAATTAGTTTACTTTTCCGCAATGTTTTAATTTATGATTACGTCCACACATCATAAGGTCGTATGCTAGATACGTGGTTAAAATAATTTATGAAATTATTTTATGCTAATTCTTCCGCTGCACGTAAAATTTTAAAATATTACGAACCCGTATCCTTGTCAACATGCACCCGGTCCCAACATATACATGCTCGTGTAAGATCTTAAACTCATTTACTGAATGTCCGCAATACAATTCACAGCATGAGAGAATTTGTGATGAATTCACAACTAGTGATTATCTCTACATGTGCAATTGTGAAGTATTGAAATTGTCACTAGTCGATGAATTGATAAATACGGACACTATCAATTCTGTTGAGACTAGCATGGGTTATTCTCTAATCAGCTGATTCTCACTAGCTGGTGATATTGGGATGTCCGGAGATAAACATGAATGCTAGTTAAGGGAACTAGTTCATTGGAGTGACTGGCTGTAAAACTTCATATGGTAGTCTACATATAGACATGTCAGTGAAGTTCTTACTGCAGCGTAAGTGCGATGTTCCTTTGACTTGCGGTGTTCAAGTCATCTTGGTCATGGAGACTTATACTTTGACGTCTTAAGAAAGCATCTCCAAGGAGGTGTGGACCCAGGATGATTGAGTATAAGCCGAAGTGCCCGAAGATGTTTGAACAACCTATAAAGGATTCACCACTCCTTGCGAGGAGATGTATACCCGAGGCCTATCATCGGATTGTTACTCGAAGTCTCTGGCCAGAGCATGACATGTTCAGAGTATGAATCTCTTAAATACATGAGAGTAATTAGAATCCATAGGACGAGGAAACGTTATTTGGGCTAGGCGTGACGTAGTCAGCCTAGTGGGGACTGACACACATAGACCATGTCCTGAACCAAGTGGGTATAAGATGGTGAAGGGAATGTGACACGATTCATTATAGCTGCTGAAGGGTTTCAGAATCATTTCTGAGGTCAACCGTTGATCTTTCAATTAATTGGGGATCATGATGTACTACTAGGAGTCACTCATGATCGTTCTATAATTAATTAGTTAATTATGGACGACCAACATAAATTGAAAGCCTATTTGGTCACACGCATAACGAGTAATTCGAAGGATTTAAAACGAGTTGAGAATTGGATTCTCCAATCGAGAAAGATTAAGTTTGGTTGAGCCAAACGATTAGTCAAAACTGAATTTATTTCAGACGCATCGGAAGCATAGAATGGTTAATGGGTGAATTAAATAAGTTTAATTCACTAAGGGATTTGATCCAAGGTGGTATGGTTTATTATAAGCTTAAAATAATCCATGGGATTATTTTATCATGAATTAAAATAAACCAAAGAGTTGGTTTGTTTTATAAAAATTTATAGGTGGGTTTTCAACCATGGACCTATGGTTTGGATAAAACTTGGCCAACCACTTGTGATGAATTCCTTTTGTGTGAACTTTAGCCACCACAAGATGATATGGAATAAGTCATTCCATATTTGAGAGACTTGATTGTTTTTATCATGAATTAAAATATGATTTTAACCATGATATAAAAATCAAACTTGGCATGATGGAATAAGTTATTCCATATTTGAGAGACTTGATTCTTTTTTTTATCATGAATTAAAATATGATTTTAACCATGATATAAAAATCAAACTTGGCATGATGGAATAAGTTATTCCATATTTGAGAGGCTTGATGGTTGAGAGGCCACTATATAAAGGACCCAAGGGGTGCCATGAAAGATAGAAATCCAAGAATTGCTTGGGCTCTCTCCTCTTCTTCTCTCCCTCTCTCTTGGCCGGCCATAGGCATCTCCTCCCTCTTCTTGCCGTGAGCACAAGGAGAAGCACCAAGGCGACGAAGCTCTTCCTTGCGACGATCTTCCTCTTCGGCCAACCTTGGTGGTGAGTCTTTCGATTTGATTACTCTCTCGGTTTTCGTCGTGTTCATGTAGAATCTAGTAGTTCTCGTGAATACGAAACTCGTGGCTTAGCGAAGTCATCCCGACGATACTCGGCGTGGATACGAAAAGAGGCGGAGCTTTTAAGGGACGCTAACGGTTGGATCTCGTCCCTTCTTCCAAGTTACGAGAGGTAATTCGTAGAGTAATTTACTTTTCTGTAAAAATTTTATATTACGATTATGTGAACACATTGCATGCTTAGGACATGTGTTAGAATAATTTAGGAAATTATTCATGCTTTTGTTTCCGCTAGCTGCATGTAATTATG
Organism: Boesenbergia rotunda; assembly: GCA_024364735.1. Taxonomy (NCBI): domain Eukaryota; kingdom Viridiplantae; phylum Streptophyta; class Magnoliopsida; order Zingiberales; family Zingiberaceae; genus Boesenbergia; species Boesenbergia rotunda. The sequence continues at coordinate 163,088 of JAGFNQ010000373.1, read as the reverse complement.
GAAAAATTACAATACGTGTCCGTGTCGGCATGCACCCAGTCCCAACAGTGTTATCAGAGCCGGTTAGTGTTCGACATAATCATATAATTGTTTTGCGAAAAACTTTGTCATGATCTCAATTTCGAAAAATTTTCCATTTATGGAAACTTTCCAATTATGGTAAATTTTAGATTTAGGAATTTCAAAGTTTGGAAATCCTCATGAAATTTCGCAAACTTTTGAAATATCTCTATTTCTGAAATTTTATGATAATTGTGAAAACTTTCCATTTTTGGAAACTTTCCAATTTTGGAAATTTTCCAATTTTGGAAATTCGTAAGTTTTCATTGTACCAGAAACTTACAATTATTCTGAAAACTTTCCATTTTTGGAAACTTTCCATTTATGGAAAACTCGAAATTTTGGGCACTTTCTTTCAAGAAAGTCTAGACAAATTTATGGAACATTAATTGACAATTCAATTCGAATTGGTTTTAAATTACTAACAAAATTCTTTTCTTTGGGTATCTGTGCCTCGGGGAGCCACCCAAATTAAAGTTAGTTGTTGTAATTTAATTTCCTGTTTTGAATAAGAATTGTCAAGTTTAATTTGGCTACGTCTCGGGGAGCGGGCCAAATTAGATTTACGACAAATTTCTTTTCTTTGGGTATCTGAGCCTCGGGGAGCCACCCAAAGAAAATAATTTATTGTAATTAATTAGTCCATAAATAAAATATGTGATCAAATCTTGGAAATTTTGAGGTGATTCTCAAACGATAATTTCCTTATTTGATTTCTTACATATTGTTGTCTCCAAAATTAATTAGGAAAATTATTTCCTAATAGAGTTTATTTCCTTAAATAAGATTTTCATGAAAATAATATGTGGTTGAATTAAGGGAATCTGTCTCTTAATTTAATAAGATTTGATTTAGAGAAATCAAAGTCTTAAACATATTATTTCCGAAATTGATTATGACAATTTAGGAAATTGTTCCCCAAAACAATTCCTTAAATAAAGTATGAAGTTAGAATTAGGAAATCCGGTTCCTAATTCAATTAATGAGACTTGATAAATTAAGTCACATACATACTTTATTAAGGAAATCGTTAGTACATGACATAATTATATGTCATGAATGTGATTAGAAAGAAAAGGATGAGACCCAAAACCCCTTACAAAATATTAAGGCCAACACCTTCCATTAATATGGTTAGAACCGGAGTTTTGTTTCTCGTTTGGGTTGACGGACACATCCATGCCCGGCTTGAACCTCAACATGTTCAAACCATGGAATTAGTTTATGATTAATATGTTGGGACCGATAGACAAGCTAGAGGGGGGTGATTAGCTTCGATTCGCTTGTAGATGATTTGTCACGGCGGAAGACTTCAAGCAATCGCTAACACTTGGATTTTACTTGGTATCCACCCCGACCGGGTGACTAATCCAAGGATCCACTCTCCTCACACTCTCATACACTATGAAAGTCTCCTTCTTGAGGTGGAGAAACCTCTTACAAGCTTTCACAAAGATGCAACAAGTAACAAAGCAAATACAAATGAAATCTTACAAGATTTACAATGAATAAGCTCACACTTTGCTTTCCTTGATATCTTCAAGGTTGTGAACGCCTCTAGAACTTCGAAAGTGCAGCAACACTAAGCTCCGAAGCTTCTCTTGAGATGGCGTGGAAGAAGGAAGAAGAGTTGCGCTTCAAACCTGCGTGAAAACCTTTATACCCGACGCCTAGGGTTTCTGAATCGATTAACCAATCGATTACCACGTAGGATTTAGCCGTTCAACGGCTAGTTTTCGAACCGTAATCGATTACCCAATCGATTACGAGCGTCCTGAATCGATTACCCAATCGATTCAGAACCCTTCTGTCTCTCGCGCAAACTACCGTAATCGATTACCGATACCCTGAATTGATTGCCTAATCGATTCAGGGCTCTTTTGTCCTCTCGGTAGACTTCCACCTTGCCAGCATGCGATCTCCCCGATCCAGCTGGACTTCACCTAGTCCCACTAGGTGTGCCTAGTCCCACTAGGTCTTTTCCCATGCCAGCGTACGATCTCCCCGATCCACCTGGACTTCACCTAGTCCACTAGGTCTTTTCCCATGCCAGTGTACGATCTCCCCGATCCACCAGGACATCATACAATATTCACAGTCAAGTCTCCAGTCAACCTTGACTCACTTGACTTCATCCGACATTCAAACATAATTATCAAACATCGAAACATCCAAATCTAAGCTCACCAAGCTTATCAGACATCGGCTCACCCGAGCCTAGTCAACCTAGGTCAACCCTGACCTAACCAAGATTGCACCAACAATCTCCCCCTTTTTGATGTTTGACAATATGTTTGAGAAAGACTAATCCCTATTAGCCTTTAGACTAATCCCTATTAGCCTTTCGCTCTCTCTCAATTTCTCCCCCTTTGACATACATCAAAAACTCTCCCCGAGAGTCTATATGGTCAAAGGCTCGCCCAATGAAAGTCCCATACCTTTCATTTGAGCCCATGCTCACCCTTGAGCATTCATCATAATGAAGATTTCCAATCTTCATTATTTCACTTAACCAAAACGGAAAAAAAATTTTAGTTCATGCTTTTAAGGAAGACCTCCCCCTCAAAACATGCTCTAAACCTCTAACATTGCACCAACAATGACTTTGGGAGTTCCTAAAACTGTAGGAAATCTCAACTTGAGGTTATGAGATTTTGAGATTCAAAGCTTGAATCAAAATCTCTCCTTAACCCTATATTTTTCACCAAACCATTTTCCCTTTTGATTTCACAATGAAATTTACCCAAATATACTTATAAAAGTATTTCAAGGGGCTAAGGATGATTAGGTTACTCAAAAATGGGTTATCTGACTGAAACTAGACAGTTTCAGTCTCACCAATCGATTGGTGTTGGGAACCAATCGATTACACTAGCCTTAATCGATCAACTGATCGGTTACGGCTGACTGTAATCGATCAAAGGATCGATTACGCGAGCTTCTGTGCTCGCAAGAAGGTCTACCAATCGATTGACCAATCGATTGACCACTGTCCCAATCGATCACCCGATCGATTGGGAGTTTTTGATTTCTGAAAACAATTTCAGATTCGAATTTCAGAAACTCCTAAATAATTCTACAAAATTCGAAAAATCTTGAAATTTGGTGTAGACATTATTTATGACATATACTATCATGGAAAAATAGTTTTCTATGAAAATAACCTTTAGTTCCAAAGATTGACACAAAATTGGAAACCATTGAAATACTTCAATGTTTCACTCTATTTTGTATCCAATTAATCAATGATGAGTGCTATCAAAAGATAGTCTCCACCAAGATTTTCCAAAATAGTTTTGAAATGTTTTTCAAAGACAATATCCAACCATGTTCCTTGGGCTAAATGCACATGGCTTGTACATTAGCTTTCCTAATGATTGGTGTTCATTGAACTTCATGTTTTGATAATACCAAAAACTCAATAAGATGAAGATAGATCAACACCTTGAGTTTTGTTCATCTCCCTAACATCTCACTTGTTCTAATGTGTCTCAAAAGCACACACAAGTCACCATATAGTCTTAGTGAGATGTGAAAGTCATGTTCTCCCTAATCTAAGGGTTCATGCATTTCTACCTAGGCATTATAAACCTTGATCATCCACCTAGGATGCCAATTAATGCCAATGTCCTTAATTTCAATAAAATTGACTAAATGCATGATTATGACTATGACATGCATCATATGAGAATTTTAAATAATATTATAACTAGATGATGCATGTATGACATGACATGTAATATTTTCATAATAAAATATGAATGCTGGATCATGATGTCATGGCATGTGATAGGGCATACAAAGCATGGCATAGAAGCATAAATGAAAATACCTAGATTTCCTATCTAAGTATCAATAACTCATCGCTGAGCCATTGATAATCCTAACTTGCTCCTAATTTCCAAGATAATGCCAAAACTCCCCAACTTGGCTTATCTTTGGATTCTAACCTAGTTGTGCCAACTTTATCAAGTTTAATCTTTCAAAAGTATAGTTTGGCACAAATTTACTCCTCCTAGAGTTAATAAATGAATCCTTCATTTTCAAGGGTAGTAATTCCTTGAAAACGTCCCAAAGTGCCAACTTCATCAAGGTTGGGTTAACTACCCTTCCAATTAGAGTTGACACTCCCTAGATCTATCTAGGGTGTGGCGAACACACTCTTAGGAACCCAAAATCTATTGGTGCTCCTTGGGTGTTCTAGGTATTCACTAGGGATGACTTCCCTTGATACCTTCCTAAAGACTTTCTTAGGCTTCTCCGAAGCCTTAGTCACCTTTGTCTTGTCTTGGTCAATTCTAGGGATGGCTTCCCTTGTGACCTTGATTGATTCCTAGACCTAGATTGAGTTCCATACCTATATGGAACTCTATGATAGGATGGACCATCATCCTTAGTTTTAGGTTTGTACCCCAAACCTTTCTTGCTCCTAGAGGGTCCTTGATTTCCTAAATCTAGGTTTTGATCCTTAGATCCCTTAAATAGATTTTCTATTCTTTTGAGGGATTTTTCTAATTTATCAAGTTTTGACCTCAAAACTTGATTTTCAATCATTACCTCCTCAAGGCTTGATTTTCTAGTATAGCCTTGGTGATTATTCTTCTTGGCCTTGGATTTGATAGGTCTACCATGAAATGATCTAATATTTTCCCTATCCTTAGAAGTGGTAGTCCTAGCATGGAAAGCTCTATGATTTTCCTTAGGTTTTTCATGCCTCCTATGTTCATGATAAATTGCATTAAAATGATAAAAATAATTACCATTACCTAATGGTACCTTAGGCTTAATCTTGGAGGCTCCCCCTTGATTTGAGCTCCTCCTTTTTACTTTGGTCGGATCCTTCTCCTTTGGACATTGATTTCGGTAATGCCCCTTTTGTTTACATGAGAAGCACACAATGTGCTTCTTATCTTTCTTTGCCACGGGGTCGACCTCCTTTGGCTTCTCCTTGGTCTTGGGTGTCACTTGCACCTTCTTCTTGACCAACTTGGGACATTTACTCTTGTAGTGTCCTTTCTCCCTACACTCAAAGCAAATGATGTGATCTTTATTTTTACAAATTGAAATTTTTATATCTTTGCTTGTAGGGGTGTGGCATGACTCTTCACTTGATCCGGAAGTATATACTTCTTCTTCTTCCGGAGTCAATGACCTTTGCTCCCCCTCAATCCTAGAGGTGGAGGCTTCTTCTTTTTCCTCCTCTTCATCATTGACCTCGGATGAAGATGTTGACGCTTTTCTTTGATCTGATGCTAATGGCACATTTTGCTCCTCTTCAACCCTTGAAGTGGAGGCTTCTTGAGCTTCATCTTCGGATGTTGAGCACCTCTCAACTTCTGAGTCCTCTTCACTTGATGAATCTCCCTCTTCGGATTTTTCTTGACTTGGTACAGTGGAGGGATCTTCATGAAGCCTTGCCAATGTGCTCCAAAGCTCTTTGGCGTCTTTGAATTCTCCAATCTTGTCCAAGATAGTGCTTGGCAATAGGTTGACCAATAACTTGGTCACTTTGTTGTTGGCCTCGTATCTCTTGATTTGCTCCTCATTCCATTTGCTTTTCTTGAGGAGCTTCCCTTTTGTACTTGTTGGAGCTTCAAAACCCTCCATTAGAGCAAACCATTGCTCTATCTCCATCATGAAGAAATTTTCAATCTTTGACTTCCAAAGATTGAAATTTGCCTTGTCGAATGGTGGAGGTGCCCTTGTGTCATAGCCAAACTCCATTTTTGAAGTTGAACCCTTTTGATGATGATTTCTTGAAATTAGGGTTTCTTCCAGCTTCTTCTTCTTCCTCTAGCTCTTGCCCACTTGGCGATGAGTCCAATGAAGAGCAACCTTGCTCTGATACCACTTGTTGGGACCGATAGACGAGCTAGAGGGGGGGTGATTAGCTTCGATTCGCTTGTAGATGATTTGTCGCGGCGGAAGACTTCAAGCAATCGCTAACACTTGGATTTTACTTGGTATCCACCCCGGCCGGGTGACTAATCCAAGGATCCACTCTCCTCACACTCGCATACACTATGAAAGTCTCCCTCTTGAGGTGGAGAAACCTCTTACAAGCTTTCACAAAGATACAACAAGTAACAAAGCAAATACAAATGAAATCTTACAAGATTTACAATGAATAAGCTCATACTTTGCTTTCCTTGCTATCTTCAAGCTTGTGAACGCCTCTAGAACTTCGGAAGTGCAACAACACTAAGCTCCGAAGCTTCTCTTGAGATGGCGTGGAAGAAGGAAGAAGAGTTGCGCTTCAAACCTGCGTGAAAACCTTTATACCCGACGCCTAGGGTTTCTGAATCGATTACCCAATCGATTACCACGTAGGATTTAGCCGTTCAACGGCTAGTTTTCGAACCGTAATCGATTATCCAATCGATTACGAGCGTCCTGAATCGATTACCTAATCGATTCAGAACCCTTCTGTCTCTCGCGCAAACTACCGTAATCGATTAGCCAATCGATTACCGATACCCTGAATTGATTGCCTAATCGATTCAGGGCTCTTTTGTCCTCTCGCGCAAAACCGCCCTAATCGATCACCTGATCGATTCACCCAATCGATTACTCAATCGATTGAGTCCAACCTAACTTGTTTCCACAAGCCTAGGTTCCCCTACCAAGTATCCAGTCAACCCCTTTGACCAACCTGGATTTCTACTGCCTAGCTCCCAGCTCGGACTTAGCCTGGTTCCCAACCAGATTCGCCTAACCCTCGAGTTAGGTCTAGTCTCTCGGTAGACTTCCACCTTGCCAGCATGCGATCTCCCCGATCCAGCTGGACTTCACCTAGTCCCACTAGGTGTGCCTAGTCCCACTAGGTCTTTTCCCATGCCAGCGTACGATCTCCCCGATCCACCTGGACTTCACCTAGTCCCACTAGGTGTGCCTAGTCCCACTAGGTCTTTTCCCATGCCAGCGTACGATCTCCCCGATCCACCTGGACATCATACAATATTCACAGTCAAGTCTTCAGTCAACCTTGACTCACTTGACTTCATCCGACATTCAAACATAATTATCAAACATCGAAACATCCAAACCTAAGCTCACCAAGCTTATCAGACATCGGCTCACCCGAGCCTAGTTAACCTAGGTCAACCCTGACCTAACCAAGATTGCACCAACATAATATAGTTGGAGTCAGAGGTCAATCCTTAGTTTTGGTTGTTGGACACATCCAAGCCTGACTAAACGGTTGAATGAGCTCCAACCATATTAAAACTATTTCTTGATTAATGGGTCAGCCTTAAGCTTGGAGCATCGATTTGTTGTGCCACAACCAAGGTCGATGTAAAGAGAGGTGCAGTTGGGTGCTATGTATATTGTTGCATACTTGTTAATGAGTTAACAACCCAATGATTTATGCAAACATTCAATTAGTTGATAGCATAAAGTGATAGTTACATATATGTGATATGTAATCGGTATAATTACCTACCTTCATAGCTAAGAATAACTTGATAGCCACAGCCATGGTTGTTCTTATCTATGGTTGGATATCAACCTATTTGGAGATGTTCCTACGATCTCCCGAATTGATAAAAAGGGTTATTCAAATCGAAAAATAAATAGGATTTAATTAATGCATGTTGATGCATCATTCTTCTCACATAAGCTCAATTTGTATTTCTAGGATAATCACTCGATCATGTCTTCTCTGAATTTGCGTTCCATTTTGGACACCAATAAGCTGACTGGGCCAAACTTCATGGACTGGCTTCGAAACCTGAGGATAGTCCTCAAGGTAGAAAAGCTTGCTTATGTCCTTGAAGAACAACTTCCCAACTGTCCTCCTGAAGATGCAACTCCAGACCAGTTTCCTGAGTTGCTCAACTTGCTGAAGACTGTAGAGCCTTCTGTAAAGCAGGATCAGAAGACGATACTGTTAGTTGGTTCCTCAAAGAAAGGTTCTAAGAGGAAGGCCAAAGAACAGAATAAGGGAAAGAAGAAAAAGGTCAAAAAGACTAAAAAGACCCCAAAAGGCACTTGCCATCACTGTGGCAAGGAGGGTCACTGGCGAATAAACTGCAAGGTTTATCTTAAGTCCTTGAAGAAGAAGGCATCCGATGCCCCATCCTCTTCAGGTATCTTCGTTATTGAATGTCACTCGATTTCCTCAACCACTTGGGTACTTGATACTGGGTGTAGCTCACATATATGTAATGACATACAGGGGCTAAGGAATAGAAGAAGACTCGTCAAGGGAGAAGCGAATTTGCGAGTTGGAAATGGAGCAAAGATTGTTGCTGTTGCCATCGGAACATATTTGCTAAAGCTCCCTACTGGACTTGTCTTAGAGTTGGATAATTGTTATTTTGTTCCTTCGTTAATAAAGAACATTGTATCTATTTCATGCTTGAATGAAAAGGGTTATCATTTAACTTTTAGTAACAATTGTTATTACATAACTTTAAATGGTGTTCTTTATGGACCGGAACTTTGTGTAATGGTATCTACATGTTAGATTTATCCAATGACGTTTTCAATATCGAAGTTAGCAACAAACGTACTCGAATAGATAATCAAATAGACTCCTATACGTGGCATTGTCATCTTGGCATGTAAGTAAGAAACGCATGACCAAATTACACCGATGTGGAATTCTGGAATCATTTGAACCCGGTTCATTTGATACATGCGAATCATGCTTAAAAGGCAAGATGGCCAAATTACCCTTTTCCGGAAAAGGTAAACCAGTGGGAAATTGCTTGGTCTAATACATACTGATGTATGTGGACCAATGTCAACTCTTGCACAAGGAGGCTATAGCTACTTCATTACCTTTATCGATGATCACTCACGATTCAGGTATGTGTTCTTAATGAAACACAAATCTGAAGCTTTTGAGAAATTCAAAGAGTTCAGAAATGAAGTAGAGAAATAGCTTGGCAAAAGTATTAAAATACTTCGATCCGATCGGGGTGGTGAATACTTAAGTCAAGAGTTTCAAGATTATCTTAGGGACAATGGGATATTGTCTCAATGGACTCCGCCGTATACACCACAGTATAATGGTGTATCTGAGAGGCGTAACCGAACCTTGATGGACATGGTTAGATCTATGATGAATCATGCAACTCTTCCAAAATCCTTTTGGGGCTATGCGCTTAAGACAGCTGTTTACTTACTAAACAGAGTCCCGACCAAGGTAGTCTCTACTACTCCATATGAGACGTGGAATAGTAAGAAACCTCACTTAACTCACCTTAAGATATGGGGTTGTCCTGCTTATGTGAAGCGGACTGTATCAGACAAATTGGATGCTAAGTCTGATAAATGTCTATTTATTGGATACCCTAAGGAAACAAAGGATTACCAATTCTATCATCCCTTGGAACAAAAGGTGTTTGTTTCAAGGCATGCTATATTTCTAGAAAAAGAATTTCTTTTACAAGAAAATAGTGGGAGTAACATTGAACTTGAAGAAGTTCAAGAAACTCCAATAGACATTACAGAGACACCTAGTCTAGACCCACAACCAATAACTCATAATGATGAGCTATCAATTGAACCTAAAATAACACCACTTCTTCGTAGATCTGATAGGACACGCAATATTCCAGAGAGATACGGATTTCTCGTAAGTGAATCGAACGACGTGTTACTCATTAGCGATGACGAACCTATCAGTTATGATGATGTTCTGAAAAGTTCAGAAAGGGACAAATGGCTTGAAGCCATGAAGTCGGAAATGGATTCCATGTTCGACAATCAAGTATGGGACTTGGTTAACCCACCTGAAGGGATTAAGCCCATAGGGTGCAAGTGGGTTTTCAAGAAGAAAACCGACATGGAGGGTAATGTTGTTACCTTTAAGGCTAGATTAGTGGCAAAAGAGTATCGTCAGAAACAAGGAATTGATTATGACGAAACCTATTCGCCAGTAGCTATGCTTAAATCCATTCGGATACTCCTGGCCATAGCAGCTCATTATGATTATGAGATATGGCAAATGGATGTGAAAACAGCTTTCCTTAATGGAAACCTGCTTGAGGATGTATACATGATACAACCTGAAGGTTTCACATCGGTTGATAAAACCAAAGTATGCAAGCTTCGACGATCCATATATGGACTGAAGCAAACATCCAGAAGCTGGAACATCCGTTTTGATGAGACAATCAAAGAGTTTGATTTCTCACAAAATCCTGACGAACCTTGTGTGTACAAGAAGGTTAGTGGGAGTGCAGTCGTATTCCTAGTATTATATGTCGATGACATATTACTTAAAGGAAACGATATATCAGTCTTACAGTCGGTTAAAATTTGGTTGTCCAAAACTTTCTCCATGAAAGACCTGGGAGAAGCAACCTATATCCTTGGGATTAGAATCTATAGAGATAGATCAAAACGGTTGCTTGGTCTTTCGCAGTCAACATATATAGACCGAGTGCTTAAAAGGTTTAGCATGTCGGAATCCAAGAAAGGTTACCTTCCCATCAGGCATGGGATCAACCTTTCGAAGTCTATGTGTCCGCGCACAGAAGACGAGAGGATTTGCATGAATAAGATTCCTTATGCATCCGCGATAGGATCTATCATGTATGCTATGTTATGTACTAGGACCGATGCATCGTATGCTCTGAGCGTAACAAGCAGATACCAGTCTGATCCAGGAATGGATCATTGGGCGGCTGTCAAGACAATCCTCAAGTACTTAAGAAGAACTAAGGATGTGTTCCTAATATATAGAGAAGGTGATATGATAATACGTGGGTATACAGATGCCAGTTTCCAGACAGATAAGGATGACTCCAAATCTCAGTCTGGATACGTATTTATTTTGAATGGAGGTGCAATAAGTTGGAAGAGTTCCAAGCAAGACACCGTAGCGGATTCTACCACGGAAGCGAAATATATTGCAGCTCCGGAAGCAGCAAAAGAAGCAGTCTGGATCAAGAAGTTTGTCTCCGAACTTGGTGTGGTTCCAACCATTGATGAAGCAATACCGGTTTACTGCGATAACAATGGAGCTATTGCACAAGCAAAGGAACCAAGGTCTCATCAGCGATCCAAACATGTGCTTCGCCGCTATCATCTGATCAGAGAGATTATAAGTAGGAATGATATACAAATTGAGAAAATTCCCACTGAAAGGAATTTAGCGGATCCTTTAACTAAGGCCTTGCCTCAAAGCAAGTTTGAGGGTCATGCTAGAGCCTGTAGTATTGGATACCGTAGCGATTGGCATTAGGCCAAGTGGGAGTTTGTTAGTGATATGAGAGAAGTGTCCTAAGGCAATCGCCTTATGGTTGTAATCATTTACTTTAATAAATGAATATTCACTATTTGAGTATACATGCTCATGTAAGATCTTAAACTCATTTACTGAATATTCGCAATACAATTCACAGCATGAGAGAATTTGTGATGAATTCACAACTAGTGATTATCTCTACATGTGTAATTGTGAAGTATTGAAATTGTCCCTAGTCGATGAATTGATAAATACGGACACTATCAATTCTGTTGAGACTAGCATGGGTTATTCTCTAATCAGCTGATTCTCACTAGCTGGTGACATTGGGATGTCCGGAGATAAACATGAATGCTAGTTAAGGGAACTAGTTCATTGGAGTGGCTGGCTGTAAAACTTCATATGGTAGTCTACATATAGACATGTCAGTGAAGTTCTTACTGCAGCGTAAGTGCGATGTTCCTTTGACTTGCGGTGTTCAAGTCATCTTGGTCATGGAGACTTATACTTTGACATCTTAAGCAAGCATCTCCAAGGAGGCGTGGACCCAGGATGATTGGGTATAAGCCGAAGTGCCCGAAGATGTTTGAACAGCCTACAAAGGATTCACCACTCCTTGCGAGGAGATGTATACCCGAGGCCTATCGTCGGATTGTTACTCGAAGTCTCTGGCCAGAGCATGACATGTTCAGAGTATGAATCTCTTAAATACATGAGAGTAATTAGAATCCATAGGACGAGGAAACGTTACTTGGGCTAGGTGTGACGTAGTCAGCCTAATGGGGACTGACACACATAGACCATGTCCTGAACCAAGTGGGTATAAGATGGTGAAGAGAATGGGGCACGATTCATTATAGCTGCTGAAGGGTTTCAGAATCATTTCTGAGGTCAACCGTTGATCTTTCAATTAATTGGGGATCATGATGTACTACTAGGTGTCACTCATGATCGTTCTATAATTAATTAGTTAATTATGGACGGCCAACATAAATTGAAAGCCTATTTGGTCACACGTATAACGAGTAATTCGAAGGATTTAAAACGAATTGAGAATTGGATTCTCCAATCGAGAAAGATTAAGTTTGGTTGAGCCAAACGATTAGTCAAAACTGAATTTATTTCAGACGCATCGGAAGCATAGAATGGCTAAGTCTTAATGGGTGAATTAAATAAGTTTAATTCACTAAGGGATTTGATCCAAGGTGGTATGGTTTATTATAAGCTTAAAATAATCCATGGGATTATTTTATCATGAATTAAAATAAACCAAAGAGTTGGTTTGTTTTATAAAAATTTATAGGTGGGTTTTGAACATGGACCTATGGTTTGGATAAAACTTGGCCAACCACTTGTGATGAATTCCTTTTGTGTGAATTTCGGCCACCACAAGATGATATGGAATAAGTCATTCCATATTTGAGAGACTTGATTGTTTTTATCATGAATTAAAATATGATTTTAACCATGATATAAAAATCAAACTTGGCATGATGGAATAAGTTATTCCATATTTGAGAGACTTGATTGTTTTTTTTATCATGAATTAAAATATGTTTTAACCATGATATAAAAATCAAACTTGGCATGATGGAATAAGTTATTCCATATTTGAGAGGCTTGATGGTTGAGAGGCCACTATATAAAGGACCCAAGGGGTGCCATGAAAGATAGAAATCCAAGAATTGCTTGGGCTCTCTCCTCTTCTTCTCTCCCTCTCTCTTGGCCGGCCATAGGCATCTCCTCTCTCTTCTTGCCGTGAGCACAAGGAGAAGCACCAAAGCGACGAAGCTCTTCCTTGCGACGATCTTCCTCTTCGGCCAACCTTGGTGGTGAGTCTTTCGATTTGATTACTCTCTCGGTTTTCGTCGTGTTCACGGAGAATCTAGTAGTTCTCGTGAACACGAAACTCGTGGCTTAGCGAAGTCATCCCGACGATACTCGGCGTGGATACGAATAGAGGCGGAGCTTTTAAGGGACGCTAACGGTTGGATCTCGTCCCTTCTTCCAAGTTACGAGAGGTAATTCGTAGAGTAATTTCCTTTTCTGCAAAAATTTTATATTACGATTATGTGAACACATTGCATGCTTAGGACATGTGTTAGAATAATTTAGGAAATTATTCATGCTTTTGTTTCCGCTGCATGTAATTATGGAAAAATTACAATACGTGTCCGCGTCGGCATGCACCCGGTCCCAACACGGTCAGGGTGAGAAACCTCGCGACAGTTGATCGTTCAGCTTGATCGGTCACGATTTATCCCTGATCGGTCACCAGACCGATCAGGAGCAGATCAGTGAGGTTCCCAAAAACCTACTGGATGCTCCATGATCGGTCACCAGACCGATCAGGAGCAGAGCAGCAGGGGAACTCAACCCACTTGTGGACTCCCTGATCGGTCACCAAACCGATCAGGAGTTGTGCAGTGAGTGAAACGCATACTCACTGATCGGTCAGTCATCGCTGGATCGGTCACCAGATCGATCCACGAAGGAGCACCGTGCCAACTTCCCTGATCGATCACCAGACCGATCCAGGGGCTCCAACCTAGCCCTCCAAGCTAGGGTTTCATCCAACCTAGCCCTCCAAGTTAGGACTTTTCACCTAACCCTCCATATTGGGACTTTTCACCTAACCCTCCAAGTTAGGACTTTTCACCTAGCCCTCCAAGCTAGGACTTTTCACCCAACCTTCCATGTTATGACTTTTCCACACCTAGCCCTCCAAGCTAGGATTTTTCACACCTAACCCTCCAAGTTGGGACTTTTCACCTAACCCTCCAAGTTAGGAATTTTCACCTAGCCCTCAAAGCTAGGACTTTTCACCCAACCCTCCAAGTTAGGACTTTTCCACACCTAGCCCTCCAAGCTAGGATTTTCCACATCTAACCCTCCAGGTTAGGATTTCTCCACACCTAGCCCTCCAAGCTAGGATTTTATCAAACTAGTCCCACTAGGTATGCCTAGTCAACGACCAGGACTTAAACCCAATCATAATCATAATCATCAACCTAAACTAAAATCGATGTCAACACCAAAACAACAATCAGGGTCAGACTGCATCAACAACCTCTCCACGTCTACGGATTAAAAATTAATCCGAGTGGAGACCCGTCTCCCATCGACCGTCTCGTGCCGTATCGAACGATCCAAATTACAACTTAGCCAATTACCAAAATTGGCCTTGTAATTTACTCAACCGTTCGACCGTGGAAAAGGCGATGAGTCGATCGCCGACTTTTGTGTTTATGGTCAGGGTCCAGTTAAGAATTTATTCAACATATTTCGAGATCAAAATAATAATTCTCAAACATAAAATGACGAGACATATAAACATGGCACAAAATCAACATAAGAAAATACAAAGGAGCATATGCAAAGTTATACCTTTCCGATCACCTCGCGGTCTTCTACCTTATGCCCCTCCCTTCGCAGACGTCGTGTGGGAGACGATCTACCGCGATCCGAGATCACCAAGAGCTCCAACCAAACCCCTTCTCACAGCCGACCAAAACCCTAGACCCTAGGGTTTGCGCCGCCGACCTCCTTCCCTCTCCCTTTGCACCGCCGACCGCCGGAGCCGGCTCCAAGCCCTCTGAACCAGCAACGCACCTTGAGAGGAAGGTGAAGAGGAAGAAGAAGGAAATAAAGAGCCTTCTTCCTGTTGGATCGAGAGAACCGATAGAGGGGGGGTGAATATCGGAAATCGTTCGGATTTAGGGAAAGAGAAATTGCACAGCGGAAGATAAAAGCAAACACGCGAACACAGTAATTTTTACTTGGTTCGGAGCCTAGGTCGACTCCTACTCCAAGGCCTACGGTCGTTGACCGTTTACTTTGGGCAATTCTATATGAGGCTCAATAATAGTTTACAAAGATTGATTTACAAATATAGCACAGTAAACTTAACAATTAAAAAGAAAAACTCTTCTTTTACCGACGTCCGATGTAGGTTGTCTTTTTCAGAGCAGCGGGACGTCGTCGGCTCGAGTTGGGAGGTTTCCGGAGCGAGGCGCGAGAGCAGAAGAGCGTAGAAGCGTTGATTGAAAGTGTTGCTTGAAGCCTGGGGTCGAGGCCCTTTATATAGGGCCTGGGGGCGCCTGGGACGTCGGGGGCGCCCCCCCATGTGGCGGTCGATCCATCTCCAGCCGGTCAACATCTGATCCCTTCAAAATCGGGATCAGGTTTGACCGGGCGCCCGGAGCGCTCGGGGCGCCCGCATTGATCGGGTCAAGCCTTCATCCTTTTGGCTTCGCGAGGGTGTGCTTCGGCAGCTGGCACTGGGGGCGCCCGCGACAGGTGGGGCGCTCGCAACAGGCGGGGCGCCCGCGACAGGCAGGGCGCCCGGAGCATCCGGGGCGCCCCGATATATAACTGTCGAGGCGTGTTTTCGCTCCTGCTGACTTGGGTTGACCTTGGGGGCGCCCGGAACATCCGGGGCGCCCTGCTCAGCTTCTGCCTCACTCCTTTGAGGCTTTCTGAGCTGCAGATACTCAGTCCTTCGGTCCTGCATCCAGGGTTAGTCCAAAAAGCAATATTATATTATTATTTTATACAGCCTTAGCTGTCTTGGTTCTGACTTTGGGTTTCCAAAATGGAACCCTAGGTCGAACCGACGCCTACTGTTCCCTCTCGACGGGGAACGCGTCCTCACCTACTCCTCTCGGGAGAATGTACCTGATGCCAACCGCTCCTTTGGTTGGACTTTTGCCTAGCGGTCCTTTGCCAGGTCTTGGATACTGAGCTGTCCTTCGCCCGTTGCCTAGCAGTCCTTCGCTAAGGCTTTAGTCCCAAGCTGTCCTTCGCCTAGTGCCTAGCAGTCCTTCGCTAGGTCTTGGTGACTAGCAGCCCTTCGCTAGCTGCCTAGCAGTCCTTCGCTAGGACTTGGTGACTAGCAGCCCTTCGCTAGTTGCCTAGCAGCCCTTCGCTAGGACTTGGCCTAGCAGCCCTTCGCTAGTTGCCTAGCAGCCCTTCGCTAGGACTTGGTGACTAGCAGCCCTTCGCTAGTTGCCTAGCAGCCCTTCGCTAGGACTTTTCCTGCACACTTGAGTAACATTGTTAGATCACCAATAAACTTAACTTTGAATCCTTTGCCAATATCAAAACAAGGTTCGATATGGTGCTTTCTGCACCAACAATCTCCCCCTTTTTGATTTATGGTAACACAATTCAAAGTTAAGTATAAACATATAACAGTTAAGAAATGAAGGAGTATGAACAGTATAAGTGTAGATTAAAAAAAATTATACTCCCCCTAAATCCCTGAATACTTGTGTTATAACCCTTAACTTTGACCTTTCCTCCCCCTTTGACATATATCAAAAACATACATGGGCGAACAAGGTATCTAATAAAATTAAGTAAGGGAGTTTAAAAATATAGTTTTCAAGAAAAAACTTTAAGTAATGGATTTCATAAAAAATGATGTTCAAAGTAATAGATGTTTTGAAAATACATGAATCTCCCCCTTAAAAAACTTTCAAAAACTTGCAACATAGTTTTCAAGAGTAACTTACTTAGCTAATATTTTGAAAACAGGTTTTCCTTTTAAAAAGGTTCAACATTTGCACTCATAGAGAAATTTTCTTGGAACATATTTTGTGTATTAAAACCCATTTTTACTTGGAAAAATCTTTAAATAGACAAGTTTTTGCTGAAACATAGATTTTTGCTTAGAAACATTTGTCAAAAATTTCAAAAGTTTTTGCTTAGACAAACTTTGTTTACTAAGAAGGATTTTGCTTAGAAAAAAATTTCAAAATAAATGTACTTAGTGCTTTTAGAGGTTTTGAAAGTACTTTGAAGATACTTGACCAATTTTAAAGCACTTAAAAATACTTAGTGAAAACAAGATAAAATTTAAAATTTTCTCTCCCCTGGCCATATATCAATAAGGAACTTTTTAAAGAAGATTTAAAAAAAATTTATGTATCAGAGCCTATGAGTTTTGAAAACATAAAAATACTTAGCATAATTCTTGAAAGTATAGCAAAAACTATAAACTGCATCAACAAAACTCCACTTAAAAAATATTTTATATTTGTAGGCAAGTCTTTTAGAAACTTCATGCACTTAGAACACTATTGCCTTTACAAGTATTAGTACTTTTCAAAACATTATACTTTGAAAAATAGAAGTACTTTTGAAGATTATGCAAAAAAAATTAATTTTATTTTGAATACTTGACTTGATTTCTTTTCCAGTCTGACACAATCCTAAGAAACCTTGTTAACTACAAGGACATTTTCTTAAGTGTCCTGGAAATTTTTCAACCCAAGTAAATATTATTTCAAAGGTATTTCAAAAATAATTTTATAAGCCACAAAAACATTTTAAAATAATATTATTTTGTAAGACAAATATTTTCGACACAATTTTGAAAATATAGTGTATGAAAACATATTATCTAGAAATGTTTAATAACTCTTTTAATTTGACCTCCCCCTAAACTTGATACAGTCTTTGGAAGCTTGTTGACCACAAGTATTCTTCCTTCGAGTTCTTAGGGTTCGATTTAAATTATAAGAATTATCTAATAACTTCAAATTAAACAAATAATTACAAAAAAAATATTTCAGAAATTCTTCTTTTGACTCAAACTCCCCCTAAATTTGACACATCCTAGGAGTCCTTGTAGATCATGAAGTGGGCCTTCCTCTGTGTCTTTAGGGTTTATTAAAATCAAAAGAATAATTTTGAACAATCTTCTGAGTATGATAACTTTCAAGATAAATTTTTGAAAACATAACTTGAAATGATAGCACAGTTTTCGAAAATCATGATATAATTTTTCAACGAGATAGTAATATCGAGGGTTTTTGAATAAGTTTTAAAGCATAAGGTTTCTGAAAAATTTGAATTTTTCGAAAAAAATTAAGAAGAACTCCCCCTGTATCCAACACAGTCTGTCTGTTATCTAAGTTCCTTAAGGGACTTCAGTGTTGACCAGGTTTGACTATATGGACTAGGGTTGACTATTTTGACTAAATCAGAACAAGCCCTAGACTTTATTTATTGTGATATTTGACAAAAAAATTGTGATAAATGAAAAAGTAGGGTATAGTACAATAAATTAAAAATTAGAGGTAAGTTTGAATAACTTTTGCAAACTTTTTATTTAAAAGGATAGTGTTGCTTTTAGGTCCGTTCTACGTGGTCAAACATGTTAACCTTATGGGTTGTGTGAGATAAATATTTAATTTTAACAAAAAAATGGTTAATTTTGAAACATTAAACCTTAGTTAAAAAAATGATTTTTGAGGATTTTGAAATTAATTAGAATTTTAACTTTGAATTTTTAAAAGTTAGTTAAATTAAATTTGAATGTTAAAAGTCAGATGAATTAAATTTGAATTTGAATGAATTAAATTTAATTTATTAAGATTTAATTGAATTTAATTGATTTAATTAAGATTTAATTAAGATTTAATTGAATTTAATTGATTTAATTAAGATTTGATTTTGATTTAATTAAGATTTGATTTTGATTAATCTGAATTAGTTGGTTGGGTTGGACTCAACTTTTAGGTCCTAAGCATCTCACCCATTTTTAAGTGACAAAACAGGATATCCTTAACTGTTTTGTGAGATGCATATTTTAATAGAAAGATTAATTTTGAAAAGTTAAATTAATTTTTTAAACCCAATTTAAATTTATTTTGAAAAGAGATATTTGGATCTAAAATTAACTGAAAATTTGTGTTAGATTCGAATTTAACAAAGAGTAAATTGAATTTGAATTTCAAAAATTGCTTCCAGGTCTTGGCGAGGCACAAGGCTTCTTTGGCCGTAGCCTTATTGGATCATCAACCCTTTCCTAGACAAAGCCTTTTAGTGAAATTTCATCTTCAAAATTACTTTTTGGTAAATTCTGGTCTAACTAGTTTGGGTCTTGGATCGGTAGCTTCGGCTAGTTCCGCCAAGATGGCTTCCCTAACGTACTATCATCTCACCTCCACCCAATACTATGTTGTTCAAATTTCGGTTAAGTTGGTTCAGTCCTTAAACTATCTAGTCCTAATTCTAAGCAAAAAAAACAAAAATAAAAAGAAACACATAATTAAAACAAGCAATTGTCTAAGTAAGGTCACAATTGGAGTAATACTCCGGATTTTCGAAATCAGCAAGATTATGAATTAAATTTTCTAACTTATTGACCTTATTTTTTAGGGTTTCATTTTCTTGTTTCAATTTTCTGAAGTTTGCTTTAATTAAGTTACATGAATCAATCACATTATTCAAGGTAAATAACGGATTTTCAAATACTATAAATTTACCTTTGTTGATCATTTGTCCGACATTCTTGGTAGCTCTTTTATCTGTGCATTCACGTTGGTAATGCCCGAACTCCTGGCACTTAAAGCATTGGATGCGACTTTTGTCCCTTCGTGCTTTTGGAACTGGTTCCTTTGTCGCCATCGGTGGTGTCGTTTGAATCTTACGAGTAGGACACTCACTTTGGTAGTGCCCTCTCTCCCTGCATGTGTAACAAATTACATGATTTTTAAAATCTGATTTTACACTTTTACCTTTTGGTTCCTTATTGGGAATCTCCCCCTTGATTCTTGCCGCCTCGGATCTAGGCTCATCTTCTGATTCTGTGTCTGAGTCGGACTCGGGTACTAGTTGAAGCTCCTTCTTTGGTGGTTAATTCTTTAAGATTTTTCCCTGCAAAAGAATTTACACCTTCCTCGACCATTATAGTATCTGTTTGATTATTTAATTCAAATTTTGAAAAGAATTCAAAATTAGTTACCGTCTTAGTCAATTCATCGTCTGATTCTAGTTCGACTTCGGGTTCAGACTCTGACTCGGCTGTTTGTGCTTGGACCGAAAGGGCAAGATAACTTACCTGATCTTCTTCTTCATCTGAGATCTCTTGATGAAGGTCAATCAGTTTTTCCCTTGCATCTGTCTCGATCTTCGTCAGTGTTGGTTCATCCAGTTTGTCCCAAGTGACCGATGTTCCTTCTTCTGTGGGGAGGGAGAACCCTGTTTGAATAATCATCCATATGTCCATATGGGCCTTCAGATGGAACTCCATTTGACTTCTCCAATAATTGAAGTTCTCGCCGGAGAATAGCGGTGGACGGGCACTGTTCCACTCTTGGTTGGCCATTTAGTTTAAACTCTTGCACACAAAGAGAAAAAATAGAAGTGTACCAAGACTTGGTCTTGGATTAGTAGTGCGGGAAAAAAAATAGCCCAACAACTATTGCATGAATTTCGAGGCAGAATAATAATGAAATAATAAAAAAAAGGTTTGAGACAAATTTTTAGGAAATGAATATTCTGATTAATTAAAAAAATAGGAGTTAAAGATATTGCATAAATTGAGGTAGCACGAATTTCGAGAAATTTTTTTAAAATAATAAAAAAAAGTTTATGTCAAATTTTCAAAAATTGATCGTTTTATCAATTCTAACTTATGGTGAAAATTTGAAAATTCAAAATTGAAAAAGGCGAAAAAAATCAAGTTTGAAAAGAAATAAGAGTGATCGTTTTATCATAAATTCCACCTACAGATATTTTTTATTTTAAAATAAAAGGCGAAAAAAATCGAGTGATGTTGATTAACTAGAAAGAAAAGAAATAAGATTAAAAATTTTGTAAATCCGAAAAACTTTCAAACTGGTGGTTGCACCAAGTTTGAACTACCCCGCTCTGATACCACTTGTTAGATCGAGAGAACCGATAGAGGGGGGTGAATATCGAAAATCGTTCGGATTTAGGGAAAGAGAAATTGCACAGCGGAAGATAAAAGCAAACACGCGAACACAGTAATTTTTACTTGGTTCGGAGCCTAGGTCGACTCCTACTCCAAGGCCCACGGTCGTTGACCGTTTACTTTGGGCAATTCTATATGAGGCGCAATAATAGTTTACAAAGATTGATTTACAAATATAGCACAGTAAACTTAACAATTAAAAAGAAAAACTCTTCTTTTACCGACGTCCGATGTAGGTTGTCTTTTTCGGAGCAGCGGGACGTCGTCGGCTCGAGTTGGGAGGTTTTCGGAGCGAGGCGCGAGAGCAGAAGAGCGTAGAAGCGTTGATTGAAAGTGTTGCTTGAAGCCTGGGGTCGAGGGCCCTTTATATAGGGCCTGGGGGCGCCCGGGACGTCGGGGGCGCCCCCCCACGAGGCGGTCGATCCATCTCCAGCGCGGTCAACATCTGATCCCTTCAAAATCAGGATCAGGTTTGACCGGGGCGCCCGGAGCGCTCGGGGCGCCCGCATTGATCGAGTCAAGCCTTCATCCTTTTGGCTTCGCGAGGGTGTGCTTCGGCAGCTGGCACTGGGGGCGCCCGCGACAGGTGGGGCGCCCGCGATAGGCGGGGCGCCCGCGACAGGCGGGGCGCTCGGAGCATCCGGGGCGCCCCGACATATAACTATCGAGGCGTGTTTTCGCTCCTGCTGACTTGGGTTGACCTTGGGGACGCCCGGAACATCCGGGGCGCCCTGCTCAGCTTCTGCCTCACTCCTTTGAGGCTCTCTGAGCTGCAGATACTCAGTCCTTCGGTCCTGCATCCAGGGTTAGTCCAAAAAGTAGTATTATATTATTATTTTATACAGCCTTAGCTGTCTTGGTTCTGACTTTGGGTTTCCAAAATGGAACCCTAGGTCGAACCGACGCCTACTGTTCCCTCTCGACGGGGAACGCGTCCTCACCTACTCCTCTCGGGAGAATGTACCTGATGCCAACCGCTCCTTTGGTTGGACTTTTGCCTAGCGGTCCTTTGACAGGTCTTGGATACCGAGCTGTCCTTCGCCCGTTGCCTAGCAGTCCTTCGCTAGGGCTTTAGTCCCAAGCTGTCCTTCGCCTGGTGCCTAGCAGTCCTTCGCTAGGTCTTGGTGACTAGCAGCCCTTCGCTAGCTGCCTAGCAGTCCTTCGCTAGGACTTGGTGACTAGCAGCCCTTCGCTAGTTGCCTAGCAGCCCTTCGCTAGAACTTGGTGACTAGCAGCCCTTCGCTAGTTGCCTAGCAGCCCTTCGCTAGGACTTTTCCTGCACACTTGAGTAACATTGTTAGATCACCAATAAACTTAACTTTGAATCCATTGCCAATATCAAAACAAGGTTCGATATGGTGCTTTCTGCACCAACACTTCCTTGCCCAAACAGCCCAAATTTTCCTTTCTCCCTCAACCTTGCGCCGCCTCAACCCTCCTCCTTGCGCCGCCTCCTTTCGGCCACCTCTCCCTATTCCCTTGTCGCCGATCACCACAAAGCCAAGGGAAGATCCCTAACTTGTCCTTGGTGATCCTAGCTGAGTGATGGAGAAGAGGAGAAGAGAGGAGAAGGAGAGAATTCTCCTACTCCTTGCTCCGGCCGAAACTAGGAGGAGAAGAGGAGAGGAGAGAGAAAGAGAGAGATTGATTAGCCCCATGGTTTCTTGATCTCATAGGGTATTTATAGGGCTAAGGTAGGGATCAAGAGGAGGAGTTGGTTCTTGGCCCATTAATGGATCTAAACCCGATCCATTAATTAAGATTCATTCCACTAAAGGATCTTAATTGAACTTTTTCACCAACCCCCATATTTTCATATGGGCTCCACATATTACGAGTCGTCCATCCCCCCGTATTTAAGATCTCGCATGCCCGTTAATTAATTAAATTACTGACAATTTAAATTAATTAACTTTTGGATCCTTGATTAGTACCACTCAACCTTATCAACGTGTCGGATCAAATTGTTGGGACCAGGTGCATGTTGACAAGGATACGAGTTCGTAAAATTTTAAATTTTTACGTGCAGCGGAAGAATTTGCATAAAATAATTTTCTAAATTATTTTAACTTCGTATCTAGCATGCAACCTTATAGTGTGTTGACATAATCATAAAATAAAACTTTGCGGAAAAGTAAACTAATTTACATTATACCTCTCGTAACTCGAAGTAAGGGACGAGATCCAACCGTAGCGTCCCTTGGAAGCTTCGCCTCTATTCGCGTCCACGCCGAGTTCTCTTCGGGATGACTTCGCAAAGTCACGAGTTTTGTGCCGACGAGAACTACTAGATTCTCTATAGGCACAACAAGAAAGATCAAGAGAGGAAAGGGAAACTAACCACCAAGAAAACGGAATCGAATTCCGGGAAGAGAGGAGTCGCTATCCGCTTCTTCTTCTTCTTGTTTCGTTTCTCCTTCTTCTTGAAGCTCACGGCAACCTTGCTTGGTGTTGATAGGGTGCGCCGGCCCTAGCAAGGAAGGTGGGAGCCGGCCCTAATTCTCCAAGAAGGGCGTCGGCCCTAAGGGAAAGGAGAGGGAGAAGAGAATAAGAGAGAGGGAGATCGGAAGTTACTAATCACAATTAGTAAACCGTAATAAGGGCTTGCCTTTGGTTCCTTTATATAGTAGCAACTCCTTTGCTAAGTCTCCCTCTTAACGGAATTAACGGAATTTGTTATAAGAATTTTATCTTATAAATTCTCTTATTAATTATTCCGTTTAAGCCGAGTCTTATTATAACTAATTTATAATAAAACAAATTCTTCTTCTCTTTAAATTATGGAATAAATTTTATAAGAAATTTATAAACTTTCTTATTATAGAAAAATCAATTCATAATTGATTTTATAAAACTAAAATAAACCAATTCATGGATTATTTTTAACTTCCATAAAAGGAATAAATTTCTACAAATTTATTTATATAAATTTCTTTATACAAATTTATTTATCCATAATTTATAAAATAAATCACACTAGATTTATTTTATTAATTAAACCAATTAAATTGGTTTTTCTCCCTTTAATGGCCGGCCAATACCAAGAGGGTGGACACCCTTTTTGGTCGGCCAAAACAACCCGAACCGATCGCGAATTAAACCCATTTAATTCGCCGAAAAAGCCTTCAAAAGACTTAGCCATTTTCAGCTTCCATTGCGCCTCTGATTAACTCAGATTCGACTTATTTCTCTTGATCGGAAAATCTAATTTTCAACTCGTTTTAAATCCCTCGGATTACTCGTAGTGCGTGTGACTAAATAGGCTTTCGATTTATGTTGGCCGTCTATAATCAACAAATTATAGAACGATCATGAGTGGCACCTAGTAGTACATCATGACCCCCAATTAATCGAAAGATCAACGGTTTGACCTCAGAAGAAATTATTCTGAAACCCTTCAGCAGCTCTAATGAATCGTGCCCCATTCCCTTCACCACCTTATACCCACTTGGTTCAGGACACGGTCTATGGTGTCAGTCCCCACTAGGCTGACTACGTCACACCTAGCCCAAGTAGTGTCTTTCTCGTCCATTGGATTTCTAATTACTCTCATGTATTTTAGAGACTCGCACTCTAAACATGATATACTCTGGCCAGAGGTTTTGAGTAACAATCCGACGATAGGCCTGGGTATACATCTCCTCGCAAGGAGTGGTGAATCCTTTGTAGGCTGTTCAAACATCTTCGGGCACTTCGGCTTATACCCAATCATCCTGGGTCCACACCTCCTTGGAGATGCTTGCTTAAGATGTTAAAGTATAAGTCTCCATGACCAAGATGACTTGAACACCGCAAGTCAAAGGAACATCGCACTTAAGCTGCAGTAAGAACTTCATTGACATATCTATATAGATAACCATATGAAGTCTTACAGCTAGTCACTCCAATGAACTAGTTCCCTTAACTAGCATCCATGTTTATCTCCGGACATCCCAATGTCACCAGCCAGTGAGAATCAACTGATTAGAGAATAACCCATGCTAGTCTCCACAGAATTGATAGTGTCCGTATTTATCAATTCATCGACTAGGGATATTTTCAATACTTCACATTTGCACATTTAGAGATAATCACTAGTTGTGATCCCATCACAAATTCTCTTATGCTGTGAGTTGTATTGCGGACATTCAGTAGATGAGTTTTAAGATCCCAATCAAATACACAAATATATATACTCAAATAGTGAATTATCATTTATTAAAATAAATGTTTACAATCATAAGGCGATTGCCTTAGGACACTTCTCTCATATCACTAACACAAATCCACCTGCAGGGTTTAGCATGATGAACCTTTTGAGCTCATCAAGGGGGCATCATCATCTTGACTCACCAGGACACGGATTCCGTCAATAATCATCGGCACATCATATTATTAATATTATCTCCCAACTTACCGGGTCTATCGATCTAACAAAATAGATCTCGCTCATTGATAAATTAAAGAAATAATAATTAATAATATATGTCCGATATTATTTCGGGATTAAGGGATCGTCCTCCATAATATCAACTGAGGTCCTATCCAATCATCTAGTCAGTACAAATCAGATAACCTCAGGTTTTGGTCCTGCTCAATGTACTCACAGTACACTAGTGTAGTTCTATGGTCAAGACCAACCACACCTAACTACACTACAACCATCCGATGGGTTGTCCAATTCCATCTCGGTTGTGGGCCTCTTATTTATACTAAGTAAGGAACTGATAACACAATCTTCCGTGTGACACCACACACTATGTTATCTACAATGCAAAGTAAGTGGACTTCGTGTATGTACTAATATAAACAAACACCTAGTGTAGTCGTGATTCTCTTTTCATAATAAAGATATTCATATAATAAGAGTCATGTCTTTCAGTATACACATCTTACACAGACTTGTAGCTAAAAGGTACAAACAACAGGAAGGTCTTGATTACTTCGATACATACTCACCGGTGACATGGATTACGTCCATACGAGTATAAGGCCATTGCAACATTATATGACCTTGAAATACACCAAATAGATGTTCAGACTGCTTTCTTAAATGATGAGTTGGAAGAAGAAATCTACATGGAGCAACCTGAGGGGTTCATAGCTCCTAGAACTGAGGAAAAGGTGTGTCGACTTGTTAAGTCGTTGTACGGACTTAAATAAGCGCCAAAGCAATGACACGAAAAATTTGACAAAATAATGTTGTCAAACGAATTCAGAATAAATGAATGTGACAAATGCATTTATGTCAAAAGCATACCTGAGAGTTATGTAATCGTCTGTCTATACGTAGACGACATGCTCAAAATAGGAAGTAATCATGATATCATCATGAGTACTATGAAAATGTTGACCAATAGTTTTGACATGAAATATATGGGTCTGGCAGATATCATATTGGGAATTAAAATTCTCAGGACGTCCGATGGGATAATTTTAACATAATCTCATTATGTAGAGTCAGTATTGAAAAGATTCAATGTATACGATCTCTCTACTGTAAAAACACTTATGGATCTAAGTCAACACTTAGCGAAAACCATGGTGAACCCACATTGCAATTGGAATATTCCCGGATAATTGGCAGTTTGATGTATCTCACAAACTGTACTAGTTCGGATATTGCCTGTGTGGTCAACAAACTGAGTCATTTTACGAGCAATCCAAACGACACCCATTGGAAAGCACTGATGCGAGTTCTTAGATATTTAAAATATACTATGAACTACAGATTACATTACGGAAGGTATCCCACAGTCTTGGAGGGATATTGTGATGTTAATTGGATCTCTGATACAAAAGACTCCAAATCCACTAGTGGATATGTATTCACGATCGGTGGGGGAGCAATATCTTGGAAATCCACTAAGCAGACATGCATAGCTCGGTCAACAATGGAATCCGAGTTTATAGCACTTGACAAAGCAGCTGAAGAAGTTGAATGACTGCGGAATTTCTTGGAAGATATTCCGAGTTGGACAAAACTTGTGCCCGTCGTACTTATCCACTGTGATAGTCAATCGACAATTGGAAAGGCACAGAGTAGTATGTGTTGGTGCAGGAAGCACCATATCGAACCTTGTTTTGATATTGGCAAAGGATTCAAAGTTAAGTTTATTTGTGATCTAACAATGTTCACTAAGTGTGCAGGAAAAGTCCTAGCGAAGGGCTGCTAGGCACCTGGCGAAGGGCTGCCAGGAAACAAAGTCCTAGCGAAGGGCTACTAGGCACCTGGCGAAGGGCTGCCAGGAAACCAAGTCCTAGCAAAGGACTGCTAGGCACTGGCGAAGGAATGCCAGGAAAATAAGCCCTAGCGAAGGACCGCTAGGCACTGGCGAAGGAATGCCAGAGTCAAAAGCCCTAGCAAAGGACTGCTAGGCGTCAGGCGAAGGACAGTCTGGGACAGAAGCCCTAGCGAAGGAATGCTAGGCACCGAGCGAAGGGCAGCTCGGTATCCAAGACCTGACAAAGGACCGTCAGGCAAAAGTCCAACCAAAGAAACGGTTGGCATCAGGTAAATTCTCCCGAGAGGAGTAGGTGAGGACGCGTTCCCCGTCGAGGGAACAGTAGGCGTCGGTTCGACCTAGGGCTCCATTTTGGAGACCAAAGTCAGAACCAAGACAGCTAAGGCTGTATAATCTAATACTTTAATGTTTTGTTGTGTTTTGGACTAACCCTGGATGCAGGACCGAAGGAACGTGTGTCTGCAGCTCAGAGAGCCTCAAAGGAATGAGGCAATAGCTGACCAGGGCGCCCGGAGTGTCCCGGGCGCCCCCAAGGAGAACACAAAACACACAAATCAAGAAAGGCTTCGAACTGCTGCTGGGCGGGGCGCCCCCGTGCTCCCGGGCGCCCCCGCTGCTCCCGGGTGCCCCCGTGCTCCCGGGCGCCCCCATGCGCATACATCGAA
This sequence comes from Boesenbergia rotunda, assembly GCA_024364735.1. Lineage (NCBI taxonomy): Eukaryota > Viridiplantae > Streptophyta > Magnoliopsida > Zingiberales > Zingiberaceae > Boesenbergia > Boesenbergia rotunda. Next base: position 135,209 of record JAGFNQ010000373.1, on the reverse strand, counting down.
GCTCAAGCCAAGCGAAGCCAAAGGATAGAGTTTGACACGGTCAACCCGGGCGCCCCGAGCGCTCCGGGCGCCCCGGTCAAAGCGGATCCCGAAGATAAAGGGCGGATCGTGTGACACGTGGGGGGGCGCCCCCAACGTCCCGGGCGCCCCCAGGCCCTATATAAAGGGCCCTCGACCATGGCTTCAGAGCAACAATTCTCTCAACGCCTCAAAGCTCTTCTACGCTCGTGCCTTGGTCCGCAAACGCTCCAACTCGAGCCGACGACGTCCCGCTGCCCCGAAAAAGTCAATACACTCCGGACGTCGGTAACGAAGAGCGCAATTCTTTATTATTCTTTTCGTGCACTTACTTTGTAACTAAATTCTGTAACTATTATTGCGCTTCATATAGAATTGCCCAAAGTAAACGGTCAACGACCGTGGGCCTTGGAGTAGGAGTCGACACAGGCTCCGAACCAAGTAAAATCGACTGTGTCTTTGTGTTGTGTTTATTTTTACTTCCGCTGTGCAATTGCTCTTTACGAAAGTCCAAACGATTTCCGATATTCACCCCCCCCCCTCTATCGGTTTTCACGATCCAACAGTATGTATAATGGTAAGTCACGACATATACGTCATCGACATAATACCATTAGGCAGTTGATCTCGAACGGAGTGATTGCAATCAATTATGTCAAATCTAAGGATAATTTGGCAGATCCCCTAATGAAGGGGCTAAATCGAGATCAAGTATACTGCTCATCAAGAGGAATGAGATTGAAAATCTACAACTAAAAATGACTGTAGCGGTAACCCAACATTGTTGACTAGAGATCCCAAGATCTTGGTTCAATGGGACAACGAAGTTACAGAAATTGTGTAACAACATAAGAGAAATAATTATCTCTACTATCCCAATCCTAGGATGATTTGGTGTTGTCCTACCACATGTAGTGAGGATAAACTTATACTTTAATGACTTCTATACCCTTAAGGTGGAGTATGGTAGGATACTCTTGATAGAAGTGTCACCTATGTGAGTGTGAAGACAGGTTACGTCAATGAAACACTCATGAATCCATGATAGTGTCCATGGCCGAAACGGAACCAACCATGAGAACCAAAAGTGGGTGAGATAAGTCTCTGTGTGAGTGTTATTGTCTGAATATACACCAATAGCTGAGCAGTTCAAGACATCACGTTCACTGCGCAACCTAGTATGCTCGATAGTATTCCACTACGGAAGGTTCAAAGTCACAAGCTACCTTTCCTGATGCATTGACTTATCGATTGGACTCTTGTAAAGTGTCAACATACATACATGCAATACATGCATTAATTTTCATTCATGTGGGGGATTGTTGGATACGATTTTGCAAAGTAAAATTTTGATGTCATCGATCGTTGAAAATCAAGTTTGACTTCAAAATCGAAATCTATGTTTTGCGTAGATAAATCTGGACTATTTATTTGCTCAAAATCGATTAGGGGTGAATGAGAAATTAATTATTCAAGATATGCTCAAATGAACATTAAGGAAAAAATGGGGCTTTAGTCCCACATTGCTAACTGGCAAGAGCCAGTGTTTCCTTATATGTGTTCCTGTGCTAATGTTGTTAATACAAAAGCACAAGAGGTCTCTACCCTTGGGAGAGCAGGCGCTCACACCTACGAGCCTGCCACCCGCCACGCGCGCAATGAGCGCTTTGTTGGCACACTTTGCACTTCGCACGTACGCATCATCGCGAGGAGCTTTAATTTATGCTCCACGTGGCATGTTGGTGTGACGTGTCATGATCAGGTAGTGCCACGTGGTATGTCGGTGATGAGGCAGTGCCTATGTGGCACGTGACTGTGTAGAGAACGATGACAGGATTGGGCGAGCAGATGGTGGTCGTCGAATCAAAGATCTGGAGCGTTGGATTCGAATCTGACTGTGAAGAGGGAGGATGGATCTGAGGTGTCGGATTAAATGTTCTAATCTGGTAGTTGAGATCAAGATGGGATCTGAAGAGTTATAACTCTTCAGATCAAGGGACGAGATTAAAAGACCTTTAAAGGGTTATACTCTTTCGTTATGAACGGTCCAGATCTGTCCGAACCAAAGGGTACTTACCTCTTCACACAATATAAATAGATCCCTCCACTTGATCATTTCACTCATTCAAGCATTGCAATCTAAAAGCATTCGTACTCATCCATCTTATGCATCAATAGTCCAAAAAGCCTACGAAAAGGTTCGTCGGTCTCGGAATTTGAAGTTCTACTATTCCGAGACGACGTCGTTGTATCTTAGAAACGAATTGCTGCTATCCGTGAGCACCAGTAGTGAAGCAATATCGTTTTACGGAGATATTGTCAAACACTAGCCTCGACGTAAACCAATCAATTTGCTTCCTCCGAAAGCAACCTCCCGGAAGATCCGACGGTCGTAAATCGACTAAGTCAAATACCAAAGAGGAGATACAAGTCAGCTACCAACAATATATATATATATATATATAATATATATAATATATATATAATATATATATATATATATATATATATATATATATATATAATTGTAAAACTGTTGGTCGTTCGCTGCCGAAAGATCCGCGATTGTATTGTTGAGGCACTTGGAATTGATCCAAGCGCCCCAATTGAAATACACGTGTTTTTTATTTTATTTTTTTTGTTTGAAGGTTAAGTTAATTAGATTTTTTCTTTAGAGTTTTGGGATTGAGTCATAGTGTTCAAACTATAAAAAATTTAAAAATAAAAAAAGTTTAAATGTTCACGGGATATAGTATATGTATTTAGTGTGCTTAATAGTAATTTTTTGTTATTTTTTTTAGCTTCGGTATTAAGTCAATTATATTTTACCTTTAGGGTTTAGAGATTGAGTTATTGTATTCAAGCTAAAAAAACTTAAAACTAAAAAAATTTAAATGTTCGTAAGTATAATATATATATTTAAGATTTAGAATTTAATATATATATATATATATATACGGGATTGATCTCCTGCGGGACAGACCACGCACGCCCATGCGCGACCCCTTCCTGATCGGTCACGGGACCAATCAGGCACTCTCCGAGGGCGGCGAGCCAGTGACTAGCAATGACGGGCGGAGGGTGCGACGAGCCCGATGGGTTCACCATGTTGGGATCTACAGGCGACATAAACACAAAATGCAGCGGAAACAAGATCCCACGAGCGATCCATGCGAAAGAAAACTCGTACAAAGTATATCTATCTAATAGATTTATCTACTGTTTATACCTTTGGAGCGTGCCCTTACGTTTATCTCGCTTGTCCAAGCGCCGTCGGATCCCTTGCATGTTCAAGTGTCCGTGCCTCTATTCGTATCCACACGAACACGATATCTCTACTTCGGAGAAGAACTACTTTAGTTGTGCTAGCAACTTGAGGTAGTTCACAAAACACCAAGAACCCAAGATGTGGGTTTCGGCCAAGATGGAGAAGAGAAGGAAGAGGGGAAAGAAAATGACAAGTTGTCATCCAAATGACAAGGGAAAAACTCTTTTATACTCATATCATGAGGAGTTTTTACCTTTTAAACTTCCCTTCATTAAACATTTTAATGTAACTTTCTAACTTTTCATGTAACACTCTAATGGTGAGAAACTCTCCATCTTCCTCTCTTATTAATTCATTAAACATTTTAATGAATTAATATTTCATCCAAATGTGGTTGACTCTAATCTAAATGAGTTTAACTCAAATTAGATCTCAATCTATAATCCAATTGGATTCACTTGAGTCTAACTCAATTAATCCAATTCCAATTAAATCTTAGCCAAATCAAGATCAATTAATCTCCGAAGCATCGTGTCCTTAGTGTGTGACCCAATAGGCTCTCGTAACGTTGGCAATGTGTCTAAACCAATTTAGACACAAAAGCAATGAGCGACATCTAGCAATGCATCAATGCTACCCAAGTAACAAGAAAGTCGAGATTCGACTTAACCTCCATGACTATGGCAATGTATGACCTTGTCCTTCTATCCTTGATATCTAGATTGACCATGAGGCATAGATTGTGTCATCCTCAATTAATCTTGTGTTTCTTGATCCCCGAGTAGACTCACTCAAACAAATGAGCTCAATATCTCATATTGACTCATTTGAGCATGGTCATGCGTTTTAGCAGTCCTACTCAATCAAGGGGCCCACAGATATCACTCCCATCATATGGGAGGGATAGATCCCATCTACATCACTCACATCCCCCACATAATTCATTACATACCCAGTGATCGCCTTTATAGTCCACCCTGTTACGGGTGACGTTTGACGATACCAAAGTACATAACTCCTTATGTAGGGAACCGTAGTGAATTCAGGTCTAAGGACTATTCATACCAATAGTTACATAAGAAAGTTTATGACACTCATATGACAATCTATGAAACTTTCTCATGGCGGGTCATTCAGTACACATTCTCCAATGTATACCCATGTGTCAACTTGATATCACATATCCATGACTTGTGAGCTCAAGTCATCAGTTGACCTACATGCTAGTCTCCATGTATTAATATTGTCCTTGAATATTAATACTTGACTAGGAATGGTTTAGAGTAGTGTTCTCTACATCATCTCACTATCGATTCAACCAATCGATATAATGTAGATAAGAACCTACTACCCAAGGACATTATTATACTTAGTTATTTGGCACAAATATAAAGTAAGTATAATAACCAAACATGCCTTTATTAATAATAGAATATGATACAAAATGTCCCTAGTCAATCATCATATAATTGGCTCTAGGGCTCCTACTAACACACCAATCCCTCTTGGTTATAGTATGGTGTTCGGGGCGTCGGCCGGAGGCCGCCGTTGGTTAGCAAACCCTGACGGGTTCACCAATCCCTCTTGGTTATAGTATGGTGTTCGGGGCGGCGACTGGAGGCTGCCGTTGGTCAGCAAGCCCTGACGGGTTCACCAATCCCTCTTGGTTATAGTATGGTGTTCGGGGCGGCGACTGGAGGCCGCCGTTGGTCAGCAAGCCCCGACGGGTTCACCAATCCATCTTGGTTATAGTATGGTGTTCGGGGCGCCGGCCGGAGGCCGCCGTTGGTCAGCAAGCCCCGACGGGTTCACCAATCCCTCTTGGTTATAGTATGGTGTTCGGGGCGCCGGTCGAAGGCCGCCGTTGATCAGCAAGCCCCGACGGGTTCACCAATCCCTCTTGGTTATAGTATGGTGTTCGAGGTCGCCGTTAGTCAACGGCGACCTCCGGATTGGTGAACCTGTCGGAGGTCGCCGTTGGTCAACAAGCCCCGACAGGTTCACAATCCCTCTTGGTTATAGTATGGTGTTCGGAGCGCCGACCGAAGGTCGTAGTTGGTCAGCAAGCCCCTCGGAGAGTCTCTGATCGGTCGCGTGACCGATCAGGCACTCTCCTGATCGGTCATGTGACCGATCATGCAAGAGCTTGATCGGTCACGCGACCGATCAGGCCCGCGACCGATCAGGCGCTATTGTCACGCGGGAGATCACTCATATATATATATATATATATATATATACACAATGCTGATATAGTGCGCGACCAATATATCCGCGTCCCTGCGCGCTCGCGTGATTTTTGCTTTTTTTTTAGAAATCAAACAATTCCTCTCTTAATAATTTTTTATTAATTTCTATTTATTTTTTCTCCTCCCCCGCTCATCTTCTTCCTCCTTGGCACGACGGGCGACGGCCACTTGCGATGGGCGAGGAGCACAGGCGAGCCGACTGCGCTGGTGTCGCCGCCTCCGACTGCCGTCGCCGCCTCCGCCGCCTCCGGCCGCCGTCGCCGCCTTCCTTTGCCATCACCGCTCGTCACCTGCGCTCCTCGCCCGTCGCAAGTCGCCGTCGCCCGTCGTGCCAAGGAGGAAGAAGATGAGCGGGGGAGGAGAAAAAATTAATAGAAATTAATAAAAAATTATTAAGAGAGGAATTGTTTGATTTCTAAAAAAAAAAGCAAAAGTCACACGAGCGCGCAGGGACGCGGATATATTGGTCGCGCACTATATCAGCATTGTATGTGTATGTATATATATATATAATATATATATATATATATAATTTTATGTTAAGGGTCTTACCATGCGACGAATTCGTACTGATCAAGTATATTTGTTTTTTTTATTTTTTTAACTTATGATTATATCGTTTAAGATTTGGTCTTTAAGGTTTAGTATTTGGGTTATAATGTTAAGCAAAAAAAAAAATATTCAAACCGAAAATGGTTAAGGTTTGCACGGAGTTTGTACAGTAAAATCCTTAGCCTATATATATATATATTGTTTTGTTTGTGATTAAGCTATTTCGGATTTTATTTTTAGGATTTAATTGCTGAGTGATAATATTAAATAAATAAAAAGAAAAAAAATAAGGAGCTCATGTGTGTATGTTGTTATCCTACTTATCTTATGTTATGGTACCTTACTGTATGAGCACCAAGTATAATTATTTTATTTTTTTAGTTTAAATTTTGTAATTCAAATTTTAAATTTTAAATTCTAAACTCTAAACTCTAAAAAAAATAAAGAAAAAAATATACTTGTTTGTGAGCACCATAATATATATATATATATATATATATATATGGAAAAAAAATTCAAAACCAACTAATTATTTTTATTGATATTTAATATGTGTTTTTACAGAATGGGATTAAATTAGGTGTAGACTAAATGTTTAATATATTTTTGTTGAATTATATTTTTTATATAATGTTAAATATTTGAATATGCTTTTGTTGAATTATGATAGTTGTATTGAATTAACACAAATTTTATACCTGTCCGAATATGTGTTTGAGAATAGATATTCTACCTTCCAATGAGTATAAGGTTATGATTGAATATAATAAATAAAGAGAAGATAAAGAATATGAAATCCGCTACAAATCTGATTTGTCATCTTCAATAATAACAATCAAATTTTATCCCATTGGATAAGTAATAATAATTATAATATGTTAAAATAAATTATATATATATATATAATTATCAAAAGTATATTTTTATATAAAAAGTCTTTACTGATTTATTACAATCATTTAAAATTAATAAACATATTTTAATATAATTATAATCAGTTTTAAACTTTTATATAATTAATTGATATCGTCCTTCCACTAATTTAGTCTCTTTCATCCTTCAAGACTAAGGAGGGATAGATATACTAATATAAATATTCATATATATATATATATATATTACCTATAGATTTGATTCTCAATAATGTTTGTGTAACTCGAATAAAAAATTTCGACTCTGTTTGTCACAAATTGAAGAGCATCGTAGCTGTCGCTATAATATCAGAATAAAAATATTTTAAATAAATAATATATTAATTAGGATATTTTTAATATATATAAATATAAAATTTATGTTATCGGATTTGTAAGGATCAAATATATTTGATTTTTTATTTTTTTACTTTATTTTTTTTAATTTATGATTACGCCGTTTAAGATTTTACTTTTAGGGTTTAGTGGTTGAGTTATAACGTTAAATATAAAAAACATTTCAAACCGAAAAAATAGTTAAGGTTTGTACGGAATTTGTACTATATATATATATATACTGCGAACTCGGGGCAACCCGATTGAATTCAAGCGCCCCGATTCAATCCAAGCGCCTTGATTTGAATCAAGGCAAGTATTTTTTTTTTTATTTTTTGGGATTTATTTTAAGTATTTAGGGTTTAAGAATTTAAGATTTAGGAGTTAAATTATAATGGATTTAAGTTAATAAGATTTTTTCTCTAGAATTCAGTCTTCCTCTTAGGTTATGTCACGCACCGAGACTAACGGAGCCACTGATCCAATATAAAATTAAATAGCATCTCCCCTATCTGGCGGACAATTTACACATGCATACAATACACACAGGTAATAAATTGGCCTCAGACCTCATAACAGATATATAATATAAAGAAATAATAGCACCACAGTACTGAAATCGTAAACACTCACCTGAGTTGCCATCGGGGCAGACGCGCAACAAAACAAAACAAAATAAGTCCAATAGAAGACTCAAAAATACAATACCAAGACAAATGAATCACGATACAAGTTCCATGACATGAAACGAATACATACTAAATAATAAGATGTAAAAGAAACAGAACTACGCGGAAGCCCCTATTACTGGAGTCGTAGGGACCTATGACTGACAACTGGGGCTCCCCTGGTGACCAATCAACCTGAAAACAGAAATATGGTGAACGGTGGCGAGTACAAATAAACTCAGCGGATACCAAAATAGATATGCAAAGTATGCTATAATAACCGTAAGAATCACGCTGATACAGTCTCAAGTATATATAGAGGATAAAGCATAACTGAAGACTAAGGGTGAATACATACCAGAGTCTGTTTATCCTATGGGTAGGTGTAATCAATCCCCTATATAACCTCAAGAATGATACACAATCCAAATCTGTATGTCACTTGTAAGTGCATGTCAAACATTTATAGCACTGAAACACAACAAGCACCAACAAAGGTGCAACACATCCTATACACATGATGCAATGATCTATTCTGCACGCACCTCGGCCACCACTGTACTGGCGGTCGAGTGAACAGACAACAAATAAGCCAACCACTCGCGGCTGCATAGAGAAGCCAAGAACTTGTGGCATACAACACATAAAGCCCAACACTCATGGCATGCAAATATGTAGCCCAGCACCTGTGGCTATGCAAGTATGATGTCCAACACCTGTGGCAATGCAAGTATGTAGCCTAACACCTGTGGCTATGCAAGTATGACGCCTAACACCTGCGGCGAATGCAAATATATAGCCCAACACCTGTGGCTATGCAAATATGACGCCCAACACCTGTGGCGAATGCAAATATGTAGCCCAGTACCTGTGGCTATGTAAGTATGTCACCTAACACCTATGGCGGATGCATGAATGTAGCTTAGCACTTGTGGCTATGCAAGTATGACGTCCAACACCTGTGGCGGATGCAAATATGTAACCCAGCACCTGTGGCTATACAAGTATGACGCCTAGCACCTATGGCGGATGCATGAATGTAGCCCAACACCTATGACTATGCAAGTATGACGCCTATCACCTTTTTGCTCTAGCAGTTGGAGGGTAACCCACAGGGTTCATTGTTACATCTGCTGGAGGTCTATACTGTGAAACGACCTCTGTTGAATAGATTTGCTCTGTTAAGGCCTGAAGTTTTGGGTAATCAGTGACCCAATCTGCTTCCTCTGCAACTGCTGCAATAACCCCATCACCTTCCGCGAAGGGATTGGTAAATTCAGCTTTGGTTGTTGGATGACAATCCTGCAAAGCTAAATATTGAAGATAACTGACATAATCGTCAACGTCAATATTATTGGTAATAACTGTGCAAAATTGGTTAGACGAAGAAGATCTTGACTTATCAAGCTATTGCTGTAGCTCTGTTATGTAGTTTTTAGACTTTTGCAGAATCCTTCGTGTATCTGATATAGCAATTTTCATTGGATCTTCCTCAGGTGTCATGGCCCTTTTTTGGAGCCAGACATATTCTTGGTAAAATTGCTCATAGTTATGCAAAGCTTCATCGAATGTTTGCTTTTGTCTTAAAGATGGAGGCACATCTTCTTCTTCAATTGGGGGTGCAAATTCACTAGGATCAAGGTCTTGATCTTCCTCCCAGGGTGTGTTTTCCCAAATGCTAGGGAAGACCGTCTCTTTATCACCGCCATGATTGTCATTATCGTCATCTTCATTACTGTCATCCCACTGAGGTTGTGCTGGAATTACCTAGGGCTGTACAGGTGGAGCTGCATAATTGACATAATAATTATATTTACCACTGGGTTCCCCCAGGGTATCCCACCTTTCCTTTGGGTCTGGGTACTCCCATCCTTCTAGTGCTGGAACCTCATGAAAGAGCGGTAGGGCATTTTTTGAACAGGCCTCAGAAGGGTAAGTTAGGTTCGTGGTTGAACCAAACCCTTGTATATCCCTTTCTGTGGGTTCTAAAGAAGTAACCTCCACAACCCCTGGTGTTGCTATTTTTTCCAAAATAAGTTGAGCAATACATTCATGTTTTTGAAGGGAAATATACTTATTCGTTGTATTATAAGCAATAGTCTTTACCTCTCCCCGATAATCTTCATCAATAACTCCACCCAAAATAAGTCATCCACGCAAGGCCGCACTAGATCTGGGTGCTACCCTGGCATAGGTGCCTTTGGGGACTTGAATACATATTCCGGTGGTTAAAAGGCTCTTGTCTTTCTTTGGGATGAATTGTTCTCTATTGATAGCCAAATCATAGCCTGCTGATCCTTCAGTCTTTCGTTGAGGTAGTATTGCTGAACTGCTAATTCTTTTGACTTGTAATAGTTCTTGTTCTTGTATAAGGACAGCAATCACCTGTTGTTGGATTTCTTCCTCATCAGACTGGATTTCTTCATCCTTTTGGTTGTAGCATGGGAGACTTGATGCTGTTGCTACCTGGTAATTATCAAAATGTATTGAAATGCGCCCATCTAATAAATTTCAAGTGCTAACCTCCGTGGGTTGCATAGGGATATGAATATTGGATTGACGAATAATCCAGTTTTGTCCCTGTACATCCCTAGAATTGTATCTTCTTCCTGGTAGCGCTCTCACTCCATGAGTGATCAGATAGTCTACCACATTCTGTATTTCATAAGCAAACCCCACATTGGGGGTATTAGATAACCTTCCAACCATTCCTCTGGTGATTAGAATATTTGCTTCATCATTTTGCCAGCCTTCATAGCCTCTGGCAAGAATAGAGACCTGTATGTTTCTATAAAAATCTGAAATTGTCAACATCGTGTCAGGTATTACATATACCAGCTGGCTCCCTTGTGTTAAGTCCACCTCCATGGTTGCGAAGATAGCTTGATCTCCTTGCCACCTATTGTCTCGAAAAACAATTAATAGCAGCGTACCTTCTTCTTGTCTATGCAGTATTTGGATTCTGACCTGAATAACTCCCATATGGATAAACCTCATTCCGCTTCTCTGTAGTTGTATAAAACTCTCTGGTTGAATGAGTGCCTTGTCTATTTGGTTTGTTGTAACCAAAACTGCTTCTTCAGAGCGATATATGTAAACTCGATGATGAGCGTCATCTCTCCGTGAGTGATATAGTACCTCAGCTGGTACTATTGATGCCCTTTCTTGCATAGATAATCTTAATTGCGTTTGAGGGTCAAGTTGCTGCTCCAGGGTTTGCTGAAAGGTTCCTCCAGTCAGGCTTCTGGTGATCCTTTGTAATCTCCTTTGAGCATTGTACCTTCATCTTTGTCCCTGCCTATATCCCCTTATTTGATCTTCAAATAATGATTCTTCTGTACTTCTGGTGAGGGTTGTTACAGGCGGGTTTTGAATTCTTGTACTGGTACTCATTATTTGCCTTTTTCTCGAGCTTTTTCCTCTTTGAATAGAGTGAAGGGATCAGTGAATACCCTAAGCTTCCCTTTTTGCTCTTTGGGTTTTTCCTGTATTCTAAGACTTCTAATTTTCTCAGTTATATTATCGATGACTGTTTCTGGTAAAGAAGGGACTCCTGCCTTTTGAACTATAGCTTCTAGTCTTTTCAGGCGGTCCTCAAGAATTTCTAATTTCTCAAGGATAGTTACCAATAATTGTATTTGAGTGTTTGCTTGTTTAATGGTAGCTACAGAGCTGCTAACAGCTCCTTTATATTCGATTGGTCTGCAAAAGCCTAAAGAAGGCGCTTCTAGGCTTTCAGTTGCTTGGAGGGCTTTCTTATAAGAATTTGTAGCCTGGGTATTAATATAACTCATTCATGAAGATGTCCAGGTCTCAATTCTATGCAATAAAGTTTCAACCCTATCTAGTTTCCTTCTTAATTCTTCAGATAGCTGTAGGGTCCGTTCTTCAACTATTTTAGGTTCCTGACTGATGTTCAGAATTACCTCCTTTTGCTGTTTTTCTGTAAGAGGTTTATTTTCCGTTACCACCTTTGTGAGATTTGCTAAATTTTTGACCAGTTTCTTGTTTTCTTCTTTGAGGATTTCAATTTCTTCCTGAATTTGTTTAAAGTTTTTCAAATGAACCCTACAAGATAAACAAACTCGGTCATAGATTACTGAAAGGTTATGAGCTAGTTCTTCTTGGGTTGACTTTTTACTAGTCTTTGCTAAATCAAGGTACTTAAGGTTAGTGATATAGTACCTCAGCTGGTACTATTGATGCTCTTTCTTGCATAGATAATCTTAATTGCGTTTGAGGGTCAAGTTGCTGCTCCAGGGTTTGCTGAAAGGTTCCTCCAGTCAGGCTTCTAGTGATCCTTTGTAATATCCTTTGAGCATTGTACCTTCGTCTTTGTCCCTGCCTATATCCCCTAATTTGATCTTCAAATAATGGTTCTTCTGTACTTCTGGTGAGGGTTGTTACAGGCGGGTTTTGAATTCTTGTACTGGTACTCATTATTTGCCTTTTTCTCGAGCTTTTTCCTCTTTGAATAGAGTGAATGGATCAGTGAATACCCTAAGCTTCCCTTTCTGCTCTTTGGATTTTTCCTGTATTCTAAGACTTCTAATTTTCTCAGTTATATTATCGATGACTGTTTCTGGTAAAGAAGGGACTCCTGCCTTTTGAACTATAACTTCTAGTCTTTTCAGGCGGTCCTCAAGAATTTCTAATTGCTCAAGGATAGTTACCAATAATTGTATTTGAGTGTTTGCTTGTTTAATGGTAGCTACAGAGCTGCTAACAGCTCCTTTAAATTCGGCTGGTCTGCAAAAGCCTAAAGAAGGCACTTCTAGGCTTTCAGTTGCTTGGAGGACTTCCTTATAAGAATTTGTGGCCTGGGTATTAATATAACTCATTCATGAAGATGTCCAGGTCTCAATTCTATGCAATAAAGTTTCAACCCTATCTAGTTTCCATCTTAATTCTTCAGATAGCTGTAGGGTCTGTTCTTCAAGTATTTTAGGTTCCTGACTGATGTTCAGAATTACCTCCTTTAGCTGTTTTTCTGTAAGAGGTTTATTTTCCGTTACCACCTTTGTGAGATTTGCTAAATTTTTGACCAGTTTCTTGTTTTCTTCTTTGAGGATTTCAATTTCTTCCTGAATTTGTTTAAAGTTTTTCAAATGAACCCTACAAGATAAACAAACTCGGTCATAGATTACTGAAAGGTTATGAGCTAGTTCTTCTTGGGTTGGCTTTTTACTAGTCTTTGCTAAATCAAGGTACTCAAGGTTAGAGGTATGAGATTTTGTATACCACTCCTGAATTCGTTCCTCCCATTGCCTTGACATAGACACAATTTTAGCCTCTTTTCCTTTGCTATCTTATTGCTTACGGCTTAGAGGGTTCTAAAGGTTTTCATGCTCACATAGGTGTGCCCTTGGATTGTGGCGGCTTCAAAAGCCTTCTGTTACCAAGTTAGGACCTATTCTTTTGCATTCCACCCGTCGTTCCCCGGTCGCCTTATTACAAGAGATAGCTTTCAGAAAATTAGCTAATAAGACACTATATCAGTTCATGCTTTTGCTATAACTGGTCAACAGTTGCAATTCGCTAGGCATGCCTGCAGGAGTTGTTATAACTGATCAACAGTTGTAATTCACTAGTCCTGAGTTTTAACGAAAGATGTCTGTTATTGTTTTAGAAGGATATAATTCTTAAGGTAGTATATTGTAGCTCAGGGACCTGCCTCCTTAAGTACCTTGTTGTAGAATTTAGTTAGCCATAAAACTAGCTCTGATACCAAAATGGCGGAAACGTCTTTTAATCAAAAGTCTAGATAATGTATACAAGAACTAGAAATAATATACAGGACTAAGACTTTTGATTAAGAACTAGAATTCTGAAATATAGAACTTACAAGCTTAGAGCTTCTCAAAGTAAGACTTGTAGCAAGATGTGTTGTGTGTCTTGCAATTGAGAGAGCCTTGGGTTTTATAGAGTTTAGCCGGTGAACTGGGTGCTCATGGGGCCCCATCAATATTCAGCCGATGCTTATCCTCTTAAACCCATCAAACACTAGAATTCATACAACTTTTACACAGATAAGACTAAAGTGGATTCCCTAGGTACCCTAGGTACTCCATTATTGTTCTCTTTCTGACTAGGCATCCTTATCCTTTGAACAGATGGATGGTTCAGGGATAAAGTGCCTTTGGATTTGAGGGTCCATCATGCTTCCTTTAATTATGGTGGTGTGTCTTTAATATGCTGAAGTATGCTTTGCATTCTTAGAAAGGCCTCCAATAATTCAGTCCTAGTGCTGGTTACTGTTGCTAGTGTGTCTTTGAAGTAGAGCCCATGTTTCTGGATGCTTCTGGCCTTGAAATCATTTTCTTTTGCTCTGCAGATAAGCTCAAGTTCCCTGATACTGTTGATGACGTTCCTTGAGGCTGTCCATTCAATGTCCTCCATGTGAGATCTTTTGGCGTGTTCTTCGGTGTGGAGGATCCTTGCTCCGCAGGCTTGGGCTAATTCTTCGTACTGCTCCAGGAGATGATAAGGCCCGCTAGGTGCTGGGATGCTGTTATACTTGGCCTAGTCTTGAGTTGATTCAAGATTTCCTCCACTTGTGTGAGTATGAGAAGGTCTCCTCCGTATGCGTCCATGGACCTGTTAGAACACAAAGTAGGCGGGATAGAGCGTCAGCGAGAAGATTGTCTTTACCTTCAATATGTTGAAAATGGACGGGAATGCCCAAGCCAGTGATAAAATCTGTGAAATTTATCCATCTCACTCGGGATGGCTTATTTTGTGCAGATTTATTGAAGAAGCTAATTATAGCCTGGCAATCTGTTCTAATTAAGAGTTCCTCCTTGTCCAAATAGTATATTTTGAAACTATTCAGGCTGTTCATGACAGCATGAATCTCAGCATCAATGGTGGACTTAGGTGGTGAAAATTTGCCACTCGCATAAGCACATATCTTCTCGTCTGTTTTTGAATCATGCTTTTGAAATTTCCATTTGCAAACGCCACCCATCCTTCCATACAGCCGTCAGTCTCGATGAGCACATAGCACTGGGCTGGTGGTATAGTCAAGTCAGGCAGTTCCTTGATCATTGCTTTAACCTTGTGCACTAAGGCCCAATCTTGTGAATTCATCCTTTTCTCACCAGTCGGGCTCGTCTTTGAATATAACGGGCCAAGTATTTTTCCCAAATTAGGTATATATGACCTAGCATAATTGAGAAGCCCTAACCAGGATCGAAGCCCTTTTGTGGTCTGTAGTTCTTTGTCACTGAAATCAGCTATCTTTGTAATAATATGAGTTTGGAGTCTGATTTTTGATGCTCCTATTGTTGCTCCCAAAAATTCAATGGTGGGGCTTCCAAGCTTCATTTTTGTCGGGCTTAGTATTAATCCATTGTCCTTGCAAATGTTTAATAGTACCCTTAGGTGTCCTCTATGCTCCTGTTCAGTTTCAGAGAAAACCAGGATATCATCAATATAAACTGCAATGAAATCTTCAGTACCTTTGAAGCAGTTGTCCATCTTTCTTTGAAAGACTGCTGGGGCGTTCTTTAATCCGAAAGGCATGACCAACCATTCATAGAGCCCATCAGGGACCCAAAATGCAGTCCAAGGACTGACTCTGGATCCATTGATACCTGGTGAAACCCGCTTTTAAGATCAAACTTAGAGTATATCTTACTTCTGCCCACCTTGTTAATAATAGTGTTGATGCCTGGAAGGGTATACTGATCCTTGTGGGTATTATCATTGAGACGCTTATAATTGAAAACCATTCTTTCCTTCCCTTTTGTCTCCTTCCCAGTTACAGGGTCGACTGTGGTTCCGGAATGCACAATATTGCTGTGGTCCTGTGCCTGCTGACGCTTGGTCTGATTACCTTTAGCTTAAGCAGCACATTTATATGGGATCGAAAAGCTTTTGCATCTGGGGAGTAACATGCTTTAATGGCCTGTCTTCAATAGTAAGATCAGGATTTTTAATTTCTAATTTGCATGTAATTTTGTTTTTGTCCCAATACTTAGTGGGGTTATCCCCAATATAACCAGTATCAGTGAGTTCATTGATCAAATCTTGAAGTATAGTACCTGACTGCCATGTGCATAATTGTTCCTGAATTTGGTTATACTCTTCCTCTTCTAATTCGAGTTCTTCAATGGTGGATGCTGTAGCCACAGTTTGTTGAGTTTTTATTGTGGTATATTCTTGTAGAAGGTTACCTCGTCTCCTTCTATTCGAATGCCTCCATAAAGGGATCGGATAAAATTGCATCCGATTATCATAGCAATATTTCCACCAATTGTTAGAGGAAAAGCATACGTATATGGGATTCTGAAAGTGTGTTCCCCAATCTTCATATTTCCGTACTTCAGCTTCTTGTTGGCCGTTGTTTTTGAATTTATTCCGCTGAAATTGACAATAAAAGTGTTATTTTCAATAGCTTCTGGTGGGATAGATACCTGATCTATACAGCATGTTGTGGCTCCAGTGTCTAGGATCGCATTAACTCTGAAATTCTTTACCCCTGGTATATTAAGTTCCACGATAAGGTTAAAAAGGCCATTTACTTTCTTCTTTGGGGAGATTACTTCAGAGGCTGAACAACCTTTTTCTTGTCCTTCAGTGATGAACATATAAACTTCTTCTTATAAATCTTGATTTTTGCTTTGAGATATTTGTCTTTTGAGGTCTGCATTTTCTAATTCAAGAAGATCCACCTTCAGACGTAGTTCCTCATTTTCTGTGTCAGCTTCAAGTTTATCGCTGAGGTATTCCTTATTATCTCTTCTCTTTGTTCTGGAATTCCTTACTTAACCGCTCTATTTGTAGGATGGAGAGCGCTTTGGTTGCTTCCACTTCTTGCTTCAGTCGAGCTATTTCTGCTTCGGCCCAATTTATATACGCCTGCTGTTCTTGGACTAAGCTAGTTGGGTTGTATGGGACAGGTGCCTTTTGCTGGATGGGAATTGCTGTATTGAAATAATGTTTGGAGCACATACCACATGATGTTATTTTGCATGTTGAACAATGCATACGATGCTTTTGCATGGTCATTCTTTTGCAGCAATGACATCTTTCATAGGGATATGGAATTTCATCATTGATCATCCAGATATGGCTGCAGTCATGTTGAGTTTTGCTAACCCGTACCATTGGTTGCCACCCACTTTCCTTCCCAATCATATAACAGTTCTTTTCTTCTATAAACACAAATAAAGATTCATTAAGATTCATAAGTACCTGGTGGTCTTCTCCTTCTGATATACTATAAATTGCATCAGATGGCTCATCCCCTTCCTGGACAGACATTATTTCATAATCTTCTGGTAATTCCAGGCCTTCAAATATAGCAACCCTTTTCGTATTTCGGTATTCTTTTGGGCAATCCCTTGCAAAGTGGCCTTCCTCTCCACATAAGAAACATTTGCACTTTTTACTTCTAAGGAGATGCTTCTTCTTTTCTATCCTGGCGTGGGAACTGTGAGGCTTCCCTTTATAGGTAGTCGATTTTCGTGCTCCGAATTTCCCCTTCTTCTGATAATAGCCGGGTATAGGTATTTGGCTGCAGAAAGATAGGTCCTTTAAGGACCTATTAAAGGCCGCTCTTTTGCATTCTTCCTCCAAATATTTGTAGGTGAAGATAACTCTTGGATGAACTCCAATAGTATTCCCTCGATACCTTTCTTCAAATGCAGCCTTTACTCTTCTGCCAAGGTCACCTGGCAATTTCAACCAAAATTTTTCAGAAAGTTCGGAACCAGTGAATAATCTCCCAGTTTTTGCAGCCAAATTCATATAATCATTTAAAAATGGAAGAATATCTTTAATTTGGGGGCAGGATATCCTCTCGAGGTCTCTATAAGCATTGTCCTGCATATCAGTGGATCCTTGGAAGGGATCTTCAAGAATAAATACCCTTCTGATTTGAGATAATATATTCTGAGTGTCATTTCTTCCTTCAGTTGAGTTTACCAATTCTTGATATTCATCGGGGTAGGCCATTCGCCATTGTATCCACGTCAATCTTTCTGCTTCTCTCAAAAGAATTTCAATGAAATCTGCCTTGTCTTGATTATCAGTAAAGTTCTGCAAGGCAACATAATTTTTAGTAATACCCTCCCATCTTAAAAATATGTCCTCTACTTTACCGAGTTGAGTAGGTAGAGTTAAGATAACGCCTGCTTGCTGGTATGCTGATGGCAAATTCCACCATTCAGATGTGTCTTTGCCCTTAAAGGTCTTTACTTTTCCTGGTTCAATTGGGGGCACAATACTGACAGGTTCAGTTTTTGCTCTAGCAGTTGGAGGGTAACCCACAGGGTTCATTGTTACATCTGCTGGAGGTCTATACTGTGAAACGGCCTCTGTTGAATAGATTTGCTCTGTTAAGGCCTGAAGTTTGGGTAATCAGTGACCCAATCTGCTTCCTCTGCATCATCTGCTTCCTCTGCAACTGCTGCAATAACCCCATCACCTTCCGCGAAGGGATTGGTAAATTCAGCTTTGGTTGTTGGATGACAATCCTGCAAAGCTAAATACTGAAGATAACTGACATAATCGTCAATGTCAATATTATTGGTAATAACTGTGCAAAATTGGTTAGACGAAGAAGATCTTGACTTATCAAGCTGTTGCTGTAGCTCTGTTCTGTAGTCTTTAGACTTTTGCAGAATCCTTCGTGTATCTGATATAGCAATTTCCATTGGATCTTCCTCAGGTGTCATGGCCCTTTTTTGGAGCCAGACATATTCTTGGTAAAATTGCTCATAGTTATGCAAAGCTTCATCGAATGTTTGCTTTTGTTTTAAAGATGGAGGCACATCTTCTTCTTCAATTGGGGGTGCAAATTCACTAGGATCAAGGTCTTGATCTTCTTCTTCAATTGAGGCGACCGGGGAACGATGGGTGGAATGCAAAAGAATAGGTCCATCAGCCTTGCGTCTCTCGGATGCCTCTCCATCCTTCACGCCTTGCCTTCTAGAGCTTCCTTCGGCCTCGGTCCTTATTGTCGGGTCTTCCATTGCCAAGATGCCACTTGGACTTTTCTCCTTTGTTGTACCTATATCTTGCATACTCACAATGCATATTAAATACAACAGTAATCCTAACTTAAACCTTTTCCCAAACATCAAAACCCAAGGTTGCTCCAACAGGAGGGGGGAGGCGGGGGCGACCTCAACCCGGCTCTTGATCGGCGTAGCAAAGGGAGGGCTCGGAGTACACTTTAGACGACGCCTCCTCGTAAGAGGTTGGTCATCTTCTTCCTGGGGCTCACCGAGCGGACTTACTGGAGCATCATTGGATTCAACAGGCAGCTCGGTCATAGGGCCGAGTGGAGGGGATCCATGACCCGTTTCTCCAACTCCGTGGCCACCTGTGACTCTAACTCCGTGTCGTCTAGGCCGAACCCATCTTCCAGAGCGGCGACGAACATCATGGTGGCTGCAAAATAACAGAAGCTTAGTTATAAATGCTCAACGGCAGGACAAGGGAGCTTACCGAGTGAGGCAGGTCGAAGAGTCGGTGTTTGGCTTAAACCAAAGGGGTGGAGGATCTCCTCCTGAAGGAGATTCACCCCGTGAAAATGCCGACCACCGATCTTCGAGATGGCAAGCTGATAGGTGGGTGAAGAACGACAGATTTTGGAAGAGAAGGGGCGGAGGCAGGTCCTCTATCCAGGCCATCGGCCGGCTAGGGGTCGGGGTTGTGTTGATAAAGAAGAAGCGATCTTTCCAACTTTGTTGGAGGTCGGGAGCTTAGCTAGAAAAGAAGTCTTGGCTCGGGCCTGAAAAAAAAAATCGCCTGGCTCTTGTTTTTTGGGGTAATAGAAGAAGTGGAAGATTTCTGGTCGGAGGGGAATTTTGTACAAGACGAAAATAATGATCGACCCGCAGATATGGCGAATGGCGTTCGGGGCCAGCTGGGACAAGGGAAGTTGAAAATACCGGCACACCTCCGAAACAAAGGGGTGAAGGGGAAAGCGGAGGTCGGCCTGAAGATGGTCTCGGGAAAGGGTTATATAGCTTAGAGGGGGTCTCTCGGGTCGGTCAGTAGAGCTAGGGAGCACTAAACGATGGTCGGAAGGAATCTGGTCCTCCTCTCGGAGGCGATCATGGTCCCGAGGACGCAGCTCGAAGACGGCGGTGGCATACCATGGGTCGGGGGTCGGGGTGGAAGAAACCATGAGTCGATGCTAGAAACATAAGAGGGGTGAATTAACTGAAAGGGAACGAAGGTGGTCCGCCGGAAAAGGTGAAGGCCGCGGAAATCTGCCGTCTGTAGCAGAGGAGTTCGCCGAAACCCTAGCAGAGCATCGAGACGAGGAAGAAGCAAGGCAAGAAGTGGGACCGTGAAGGGAGGAGAGGCGATATTTAAAGGGTCGTGTGGCGCACATACGCCGTCCGATGACAATCCTGTGAAAAGGCGGGAATGAATCGAGACCACTTATTTCCCGCTATAATGAGCGTGGGGAAACCGCAATGTGGGCGCACGTGGGCTCTGACACCGGAATGCTTCGTTACTCGGAGATACCAATCAGCATGGGACGTGTGGCACCCAGCAATTAATAAGGGGATACGAATCGATCCTCCAATCACCTGGGGGCAGCACGTGGAAGTAATAATGGGAGAACAGTACTGACCGTACCGGAGTCGGTCTGGACTAGCCGACATCGCTAGATAGCTGATGTCGGGCGGCTCACTGACCGCTAAACAGACAGTCCAGTCAGTCGGACTCGTCGCCTCCTTCGACTAGACTCGAGGGGGATGCTTATGATCCTGCCATAGCTGAGGACGTGGGTTGGCTGGCGTGGCACCCTGAGGTGGCAAGACGGCCCTAGGACTTGCTCCCACGGATGGCGTTGAGGCTCGACAAAGGGGCAACATGGGCCTCAATGCCCCTGCCCTGGGAGTCCTGGTCCGGCCGACTCCGCTTATAAATCCAGTCGTTCCCTCGTGATGGCCAAGCTGCGGCAGCCCTGCTAGTTAGAAGAATGCCCGAGCCCGGGTTCACAACCCCGACCCCGTATGGCTCCCGGTCGGGAACCGCTGTTCGGAGAGTCCCCGACTCGAGTCCCGAGCTTGTCAGACCTCGACTAGCGCTACTCGACCCTGGGATGCTCATATTGCACTCCCGGGGTGGGAAAGCTCCCTATCGGGAGACCAGAGGGTGAGACCATATGGTGCCGATCGGCGTACCCCGAGTGAGCTACGGCTCAACACTTCACATTCCTGTTGTCAGTACTCGTACAAATTCTCGGACGCCCAGCAGGCAAGGATGGTAACCGCGCCAACATCCACCGACTTGGACCTGACACCACTCGTGCCTAGAATCGCAGAAATCTCGCTAGCGTCGTACGATTTCTAACGGGCTAATGGGCGCAGTGAGTGAAGCCAGGTCGTACTACGGAACCAACAGCAGATGTCAGAAAACGCGAGCCGGTCGGCTGGTTGACACTGTTCACTGGCTTTGTCCTCGCATATGACAAAAAGGGGGACACGGTCGGTCGACCCTCCCAGCTATATATAGGGCCCTCCATCTCTTACGTGGGGCAGAAAAAAGATTTCTCACGCTACAGTATTCTCATTTTCGATTCTTCTTCCTCTCTACCAGCTTCCGACTTGACCGTCGGAGGGCCTTGATGGGAGCATTCCCGGCGGATTGCTAACTGTCATTTTCTTGGCAGATTCGGAGCCAATCACCTGCCGGAGTCTTCGACTGCATGCATGTCGCTTGCCACTCTCCTCCGTCGACAATTGTTCCCCGTCATCGTGTTGGGAATCCACCCCACTCGCCGACAGGATCAATGGACTAATAGCTTATATATGGTGACTAGAAAATTTCATAATTCTACATGGAATCCACTGATGTAATTGTTCACGTGACTGAATTGATAGGGTAGGATTAGTGATCCGTTCGTCTTCATAATGAGTAAGATTCTTGAGATCACGATGCCAAGTAGCTACTGTTCATCCCCTTCTCATCTTTGTGATGAGTAAGATCCTCAAGATCACAATTTTGGGAGATCGTCCTCTTGTTTTAAATGACCTTTTCTTAATCATTTGGAGACCGTTCTAGAAGCATAACAAATTTTCAAGCTGAGCAGTTATCATCAACCCACTTCCATGAAGTGGATTTTTGTAATGCACTAAATTTCAACTTCAGAAAATTAATTTATGGTCTGATTATTTTTTATTCAGTCACCTATGCTATATCATTTATTGGCGTATCATGGAGATGATAGTGTTCCATACAGTACAATACTTAATGCATTTTCTCATTTTCTACACCATTATTACTTCCCGACTACTGTCCTTATTTGTGATAAGATTCTTATAATTCATCTGTCAATGCACTCTCCTATATTCAGGATGGCATATGAGCAGTCAGCTTTTTGTGACATTTTTCACCAGAAAGAGTCTGGGTGGAGGGAATGTTGTTCCTGTGGTAAGGTACTGAGGACTCAAAAGCTTGGGCATAAATTTCCAACTTTCCTGGTTCATAAACTATTTCTGCATTCTGACTTTTTGTTGTAACTGTTATTTACAGCACTTACATTGTGGGTGCATTGCTTCAAAGTCTTTCTTTGATCTACTGGATACTGGAGGAGTTCAATGTATTAGCTGCATAAAGAATTCAGAGGCTTCTCTTGTAAGATTATATCTCTCACATGAATCACATAATTTACTAGAGAGAAGCATTGTTGTATGTTTAAACCTTAGATTTATGCCATGTGTCTCTCTCATAATCATATCTCATTTAGTTGCTTAATATAGGTTGTCAAATCGAGGTTCGTATCATGAATCATTTTGATGAATTTTTTAAACGGGAAATATTGAATCATGAATCTTAAGCTTCATATAATTTAGAAAATATGTTAAGAATGGACCCTATTTTGTTCATAATATTCATAATAGTTTTGATATACCCAATAGTGAGCAAAAGAATATATTATTTTATTTCCTAGCATGATATTATAAATGGTGTAAATTTGAAAGTTTTCAAGAAAAAATATCTTATTCATTTCAATAACTGTGTCTCCTCTATATACAAGTCACATACTCTTATTTAAGGAATCAAAATCTCCTAATTAATTACTGAATATCTCCTAATTACTTGTAGTAAATCAAATCAAATCTGCAATAAATAATAAATCTGTAAAAAATCTGCCAAGCTTGATTTTTTCCTTCCAAGATTGATTTTCCACACTCCCCCTCAATCAAGGTACTAGATGTTTTGCAACCCAAGGATCGTGTTCATCTCACTTAGATTAGGTCTGAACAAGGCCTTGGTTAGGATGTCATCTTCTTGATGCTTTGATGGAATATAGTTGAGTGTGATCGACTTACCTTCAATTTTCTCATTGATGAAATGTTGATCAATCTCCACATGTTTGGTACAATCATGGTGGATAACATTCCTGGCAATTGTGATAGTTGACTGGTTGTCGCATGAGATTTGAATAGGGTATGATGTTTCAACTTTGATATCTTTTAGCGGCCGTCTTAGCCATGTCCCCTCGCAATACCTTAGGCTAGTGCTCTAAACTCAGCTTTTGCACTACTTCTAGTAACCACAGTTTGTTTCTTGCTTCGTCATGTCACTAGGTTTCCACCAATGAAAGAGCAATATTCTGACATAGACCATCTATCATTTGGAGATCCTACCCAATCAACATCAGTATATACTTCTAAAGATTTGCTACATGATTTCTTGAACATAAGACCCTTCCCTAGATCTTACGATCCATTATGTCCATGTGATTTATAGATGGATTACTCAGAAACTAACTGACTCGACTGACTGAGAAACTTATGTCTGGTCGTGAATGAGTCAATGTTATCAAATGGCGGTCATGGCGGCGCCATGACATTTTTTCAATAATTCGCTATTTAATTTTCATGACGTGGCGGATTTGTGTGGCGGGCCATGACGGACGCCATTTGCATGGTGGAAATGGCGGCCATGGCGGAAATTTTTCTGTTGAACCGAAAACAAGGGGTTGGGTCTTCTGACCCAACCCAAATCCAGTAGACCCAATTCATAGAAAGCCTAAACATGAGTTGTTCTCTTCCCCCATTCACAAAGTTGCAGTTGTGCTCCAAGCCTCCAACCTCTCAACCTTTAATCTAGTGAACCACTTAGAGCACTTTCCTTGTGGCCGGCGGCCACCCTTCTTCGACAACCTTCCTCCGACGATGACCCTCTGGTAATCAACAGCTCTGACGAATACTATTTTCCGGTGAGCAGCCCTGTTTTCTCACTTTTTCTCCCTGTTTTCTATACCCTCTGTTTTTTTAGAAAATATTCTCCCAGCAGTCATTTTCTTCCGACGACCACCCTTCACCGGCGACCACCCTCCTTTAGTGACCAACAACTCCGGTGAACACTGTTTTCCAGTGAGCAGCCATGTTTTCTCACTTTTTCTCCATGTTTTCTACACCCTCTTTGTTTTCACACAAAAATATTATCCCAGCAGCCATTTTCTATCCATTTTTTTAATTCCTCCATATCTTTATTTATTTTTAACATTGCTGCCATGTATGGAATGGTTTCAGCAGCTGTCATCCAGTCTTCCTCTTGTTTTTAGCATGACAAATAAAGAACAAGCTGCATCTAATTCTTCAAGGCCAGCTAACAGGGCTGATCCAGGGTGGAAGTATCGTCATTCATTGACAGAGGATAATACAAATAATATTGTGTGCAATTTTTGTGAAAAAATCACAAAGGGAGGGATCACTAGAGCACAAAATCATCTAATAGGATAGAAGGGTAATGTTAAAGCTTGCCCTGTCCAAGTGAAGTTAAAGAGGAACTTAAGGCATATGCAGCTATAAAAATGAATTAAGGCAGCTTTTAAGCCATAACATCTAAATATCTTCAATTTTTGTAGCTCAATGTTAGTGAATGTATGACCATTCGACTCCAAATGTGCATCGACTAGCCATCAAAATTTTGAGTTTGACATGTAGTGCGTCTGGATGTGAACGCAATTGGAGTGTGTTTGAGCGAGTAATTTTCGTTATCTCATTTTTCTTTCGGCTAAGCCTATTACTTTGTAATAGAAATTAGGAAGAAACTAATTAATACTTCCTTAATAATATCAATGTTGCAGATTCATTCAAAGAAGAGAAATAAGCTTCAGTACAAAAAATTGCACGACTTGGTTTACGTGAAGTATGACCAACAACTCAAACAACGGTATAATCTTAGAGATGTGATTGATCCAATTACACTCAATGATATTGATGTATGTAATGAGTGGTTGGTTGGAGGGATGGACGATGATATTGAAGAAGATGCTGGGGATGAGATGATGTTTGATAATGATAACACTTTAAATTGGGCCACTGTTTATGAGGCTTCAGGGGCTAGAGTGCCTAGAATATATACTCGGCGAAAATCTATGACAAGAAAGGATCCCTTAAGTGGTATTACAATTGCAAGAACTTCTAAGAAGGGTTCAAGTGCAAATTCAATTTCGAAAGGAAAGGAAAAGCAGTTGTTGTAGATGATGATGATGATGAACCAATATTTGAAGATGATTTTGAAGAATCGGAAGAAGAACAATTAGAAATTATTTTTGAGGAGTCAAAAGGAGAAGAAGAAGAGGATATGCTCCAGTAGAAAACAATGAAAATGATTATGTTGGAGTTGAGGAGGAAGATTAGAGTATTTGATATTTAGATATTTTATAATATTTTATTTACTTTGATATTTTGGGTTATGTATGAGACTTATTGTGGTATGAGTCTTAAGAGACTTATTGTGTTATTTTGAGATTTTTGATATGTTCTTATGAGATTTATGACTTTATTCTGTGATTTTCTATCAATTAGGTTTCTTATTCTGGTTATATGTCGTTAGAATTTTTTTTGTAATATTATGCAGCTTTTATTTTAATTTTTGCATATAATATATATATATATATTTTATATATTTTTTATCATGACTTCTGCCATAGTCCGCCACACCATCCGCCATTTGCTTATGGCGCCATAAGAATTTTGGCTTTCCGCCATGATCTGTCATCTGCCATTAACAACACTGGTATGAGTTAGGTAAATGAGCTTACCTACTAAACGTTGGTATTGCCCCTTATTTGCCGTTAATTCATCTGTTTTAGGTATAAGCTTTGTATTGGGATCCATAGGGATTTCAACTGGCTTGCACCCACTCATTCCGGTTTCACGCAATAGATCAAGAACGTATTTGCGTTGGGAAATAGATATGCCTTTGTTGCTTCGTGCTACTTCGATTCCCAAGAAGTACTTTAAGTGTCCCAAGTCTTTGATCTCAAATTCTTTGGACATGAGGGATTTGAGTCTTCAACTCTTCCAATTTCATCACCTAGGTTTCTTGTAAGGACAATGTCATCAACATACACAATCAGAATTATGATTTGTTTATCTGAGAAATACTTCATGAACAAGGTGTGATCAACTTGTGACCGAGAGTATCCATCTTTCTTAAAGACTTTTGTGAATCTGTCAAACCATGCTCTTAGTGACTGTTTCAGCCCATACAAAACCTTTTTGATTTTGCATACTTTTCCTTATGTATCACTCATCTCAAAACCAGTTGGGATGCCTGTGTATACGTCTTCAGTCAAGTCTCTATTAAGGAAAACATTTTTCACATTGAGCTGATAAGTTATCATTCCAAGTTCCAAAGGTCTCCTGATAATCAATATCATACGATTGAGCATATCCTTTTGTCATTAGGCATGTTTTGTACCTGTCTATGCTTCCGTCTGCATTTTGTTGAACTGAGAATAACCACCTACCCCTCATAGTTTTTTTTCGTGGTGGTAGCTTTGTTATCACCCATGTGGCGTTCTTCTCTAGTGCATTATGCTCCTCGAGAATTTGCCTTATTCCATTCAAGAACTTTAAGAGCTTCATACACAAAGTTGGGAATATTGATTTTGTCTAGAGAAGTCACGAATGCATGAGATGATGGTGATAGCTTCACGTAGGAGATGCAACAGGATCTTATACCTTTCCTATGTGCAATTGGTAGATTTAATGTATAATCCAGTTGTGGACTAGAATCTATCGTCTCCTATTGTGATTCAGGTTCAACTTGGCTCAGGGAATTCTCTTGGCAATGTTGAGGTAGTGCAGGTCCTTGATGTTTCCTTCTTTCATACACCTATAAGGGAGGAGGAGGAGGAGGAGGAGGGAGGGTGACTATTAAGGTTTGGAGATGGTGAATCACTAGTTTTTGGAAAAGGATGAACAGATGACTCAAATGATGATGGCTCAATAAGGGATGTCCATTCCTGATACTGCAATTCACTGGCATTGTTCATCCCCTGAATTGTAGTATTAGAGTAGTAAGGGATACTATCAAACAATATAATATCTATAGTATTGTAGAACTTTTTGGTGACCGTTGCATAATATTTATATCCTTTTTGGTCAGAGGAATAACCAAGAAACATGCATTTATGAGCCCTAGCATCAAGCTTGCGTTGGTATTGAGAATGAATGTGTACAAAAGTTGTACAACTGAAGAGTTTGAGAGGAAGGGTTGGAGATAAGGTGAGACCGGGGAAATATGTTTTGTAGCATCTGCAATGGAGTGTTGTATTTGCAGACTCGAGAAGGCAGGTGATATGTGTTGGGACCGATTGGCGAGCTAGAGGGGGGGTGATTAGCTCCGATTTGCTTGTAGACGATTTGTCGCGGCGGAAGACTTCAAGCAAACGCTAACACTTGGATTTTACTTGGTATCCACCCCGGTCGGGTGACTAATCCAAGGATCCACTCTCCTCACACTCTCATACACTATGAAAGTCTCCTTCTTGAGGTGGAGAAACCTCTTACAAGCTTGTTACAAAGATACAACAAGAACAAAGCAAATACAAAGAAAATCTTACAAGATTTACAATAAAAGAACTCTCTTTGCTTTCTTTACTATCTTAAAGCTTGTGATTGCCTCTTGGACCTTGGAAATGCAGCAGCACTAAGCTCCAAGGCTTCCCTTGAAATGACAATGAAGTTGGAGAAGAAGAGAGGAAGGAGTTCCGCTCCAAACCTGCGCGAAAACACTTATACCCGACGCCTAGGGTTTGGTAATCGATTACCACGTAGGATTTAGCCGTTCAACGGCTAGTTTTCGAACCGTAATCGATTAGCCAATCGATTACCAGTGCCCTGAATCGATTACCCAATCGATTCAGAGCTTCTCTGTTCTCTCGCGCAAACCTCCGTGATCGATTGCCCCAATCGATCAAGAGACATCTTAATCGATTGGAGAATCGATTACCCAATCGATTACCCAATCGACTCAGCTACCTTCTGTCCTCTCGCATAAACCTCCCTAATCGATCAACTGATCGATTCACCCAATCGATTACCCAATCGATTGAGTCCAACCTAACTTGTTTCCACAAGTCTAGGATCCCCTACCAAGTGTCCGGTCAACCCCGTTGACCAACTTGAATTTCTCCTGCCTAGCTCCCAGCTCGAACTTACCCTGGTTCCCAACCAGATTTGCCTAACCCTCGAGTTAGGTCTAGTCTCTCGGTAGACTTCCACCTTGCCAGCATGCGATCTCCCCGATCCATCTGGACTTCACCTAGTCCCACTAGGTCTTTTCCCATGCCAGCGTACGATCTCCCCGATCTACCTAGACTTCACCTAGTCCCACTAGGTGTGCCTAGTCCCACTAGGTCTTTTCCCTTGCCAGACTGCAATCTCCCCGATCCAACTGGACTTCACCTAGTCCCACTAGGTGTGCCTAGTCCCACTAGGTCTTTTCCCTTGCTAGCCTGCAATCTCCCCGATCCAGCTGGACTTCACCCATCATGACCACTCAAACATCATTATCAAACATCGAAACATACGACCTCAAGCTCACCCGAGCTTTGTCAAACTAGGTCAACCCTGACCTAACCAAGATTGCACCAACAATATGATATATAGCAGTAAGGATTGTTTCTCCCCAAAAAGTAGTTGGCACATTAGTTTGAAACAGTAGGAATCGGGCCACCTCAAGAATGTGGCGATTTTTCGTTCGATCACCCCATTTTGTTGTTGTGTCAACACAGGAGCTTTGTTGGACAATTCCATGAGATTTGAGATATGAGCTGATAGGGATGAGTAATTTGGGAGAACACGTGGCATGGGAAAGCCACGTGGCCGTACTGACCAGGCTAGAGACCTGAGATCAAGTCAGGAGGTCGAGTCCCGAGACCATCTCGAGAGAATGGAGGAGGTCCCGAGACCAGGTCAGGAGGCCAAGTCCCGATACTATCTCGGAAGAGTGGAGCCTATAGAACAGTTGGGGGAGAAGAGAACGGATGGGGAATCTCTAGGCTTCCCCCCTTTTTTTCCAGAATAGGAAATTCGGTAGGTAGTTATTGCCTGTAACGCATGGTAATGATGGACTTAATAGTCGTGGTGGTCGTTACCGACCGTAGAGGAGAACAACTGTCAGGTAGCCAATAACCATTAAATGCGAGGGGGAGGTGGAGACGTGGGGGAGGAGAGACATCGACTATATAAGGTGCTTCGACACCCAGGTGAAGGCTCTCAAACACAGTGAAAACTAAACTCTAATACTTTTTCTCGTTTCCTCCCTACTATAGAGATTTCTGACTTGAGCGTCAGAGAGGGCTCCACCGGAACTTCTTCTGGTGTATCCCCCTTACGCTTGTGTTAACTTCGCAAGCGCCGGCGTCCTCCTCTCGTGGTTGTTATCCTGGGTTGTGCTTTGGTGATTCGTCATCCACGTCGTTCTCTTCCGGAACATGAGCCAAGATCAAAATTGAAAAAATCTTTGGTATGCCAGTCTTGAGTATTTGAATATTAACTTTGAATTGGTTTTTGACCATGACATTGAAGCTTTGGAAGATATACTTTGCTTCTGATTTGTCTTTCATTAGGAATGTCCAACATAGTGTACTGTGATCATCAACCAACAGGGGGAACCACTTTGAACCTATGAGACTTAGTACGAAATGGTTCCAAGATGTTACCATGGGTGAGAGAAAAAGGATGTGTGGGCTTATATAGTCTGGGAGAGTAAGTGTTTCGAATATGTTTTGCAATTTGACAAACCTCACAATGAAACAAACTTAGATTTGTATTAATAAAGAGTCAAGGAAACAAATACCTTAGATATGAAAATTAGGATGACCAAATTGAATGTGCCACATCATAATATCACTTTCTTTAATGTACTGACTACGATCACTAGGACTCAATTGATATTTTTGACTAACCAAATGACTTGAGATGGATATGCATTCGGAAAGTAAAGGCCTGCATGACACTCAACACTGCAATCGCTTCCTGGGTATCTGAAATACATGAGAGTTAGACAAAATTAATCTCACAGTTGGATCCTTATTAATCTACTAATTAGGAAAAAAATAGCACAACATGGAGAGTTAATGTGCTTGAGAGATGAACGTTCTATCCAACCACTTAGCATAGCCATGATACCACTATTAGGACTTATGAAATGAAAGTATCTTATTGTCATTGCTGAACGAATGGTTCCAAGATGTTACCATGGATGAGAGAAAAAGGATGTGTGGGCTTATATAGTCTGGGAGAGTAAGTGTTTCGGATATGTTTTGCAATTTGACAAACCTCACAATGAAACAAACTTAGATTTTTATTAATAAAGAGTGAAGGAAACAAATACCTTAGATATGAAAATTAGGATGACCAAGTTGAATGTGCCACATCATAATATCACTTTCTTTAATGTACGGACTACGATCACTAGGACTCAACTGATATTTTTGACTAACCAAATGACTTGAGGTGGATATGCATTCAGAAAGTAAAGGCCTGCATGACACTCAACACTGCCAATCGTCTTCCCGGTGCTCAAGTCCTGAAATACACGAGAGTTAGACAAAAATTTAATCTCACAGTTGAGATCCTTATTTAATCTACTAACAAACACAAGATTAGGAAAAAAATAGCACAACATGGAGAGTTAATGTGCTTGAGAGATGAACGGTTCTATCCCAACCACTTTAGCATATGTCCCATTTGTTATACACACTAATTAGGGTTTTTCACTTAATGAAAAAGTGGAGAAAAGTAATCTATCACCTGTCATGTGCTTTGAAACGCCAGAATCCACAATCCAAGAGGAGTGGGAGATGTGTGCATTGCTGATGGATGTGATATGTTTGCCTTTTGAATGAGTTGTTGAAGAATATTAAGTTGTTCCTTGGAGAAAGGAACTGAGTTGTCACACTATGTCGTGGGTGTGACTATAGCATTTCCCCCTTGCTTCATGTTCCTGGAAGGACTTCCAATATGTTGGTTTCCCATGAAGCTGCAACATTTGTCTTTAGTGTGTCCTTGTTTTCGACAAGTCACACCAAGGACGGCCCTTCTTTGTGTTGTAAGTGGGATTCCTGGCAACTAGAGCACTTGCTTCAGTTGACTGGAGAGGTAGAATTTCAGGGTTTGGATGTCCCAACATTATCCGGCTTTCTTCCCTTCGAATTTCTGAAAATGCCTCCCGAAGACTTGATAGTGGTTTTGTGCCGAGGATTCTACCCCTTACTGCATCTAGGGACTGATCAAGTCCCATCAGAAACTTAAAAACTCTCTTGGTCTCCACATATTTCTTGAAATATATTTGATCCTTGGAACATTTCCAGTTATGGATTTCAAAGAGATCCACCTGTTGCCAATAGTGAGTGAGAGTTGTGAAATAAGTGTCACTGGATGGTTACCTTGCTTGAGTCTTGGAAAATATTTTCAATGTGAAATAATTCAGCAATGTTGTCTAGATCGGAGAAAGTATCCCGAATGCCTCCCATATATCTTCGGCTGTTCTCAACAGAAAATTCTCACCAAGTTCTGCATTCATAGAACTGATTAGCCATGACATAACAAGATTGTTTTCGGCTCTCCAGTCTCGGTACTCCGAACTGCTTATTCTTGGTTTTGGAACACAGAGATAATCATCTTTTCCTCGCCAGTTGATGAACATCATTATAGAGTGTGACAATTGAAGATACGTGTGGCCATTCAGTTTGTGAATGGTAATTGAACCAGAGAGTTTCTGGTTGAATTGGGAATCGCAGCATCATGGGGAGATTTGGAGCAGAATTGATTGAGGAAGAGCTCGCTGAAGTCTGCTCGGAGTCCGACATGATTTGCTGTAAGTAGAGAAGAGACGGATCTCGAAAGTTGTTTCCCTTAGATGAAGGTTTTGATAGCGGGAGAGATGGGAGCTGGCGGCGATGGCTGGGCAGAACTAGATTTAAGGTTAGGGTGGCTCTGATACCATGAAAGTTTTCAAGAAAAAATATCTTATTCATTTCAATATCTCTGTCTCTGTATACAAGTCACATACTCCTATTTAAGGAATCAAAATCTCCTAATTAAGTACATAATATCTCCTAATTAATTAGGGCAAATCAAATCAAATCTGCAATAAATAATAAATATGTAATAAATTTGCCAAGATTGATTTTTCCTGCCAAGATTGATTTTCCACAAAATTGATGTTGTTTGTTAACGAAAAGTATTTTATATCTTGCATTGGCAATGTACAAACTATTATTTTTTCAGTCCATTGTTAAAATTAAAATAATCATATATGAAATATCTTCTGTAAATGATTTTGACATAAGAAAATCATTTGCAACTTCACTCTTTCCAAGACTCAATGCTGGGTAGCATTAACCTACTACATGCAAAAGAGGAATGGAAGATGACTTTGACTTCTAAGTCGCCATTGATTTGTCTAAATTACATTCTATATATTTATGTGACTTGTTCTTCTTAGCCATAGTTAGGTGAAGAATTCACCTTGGCTGTTGCTGATTGTCTTGGTAAGATTTTCTTCTTCTCATTGTTGATTTATAGATTTCATTCACCTTGCCTTAACTAGTCATACAAATATGGGGAGTAAATCAATACATACAAAATCACAATCAGGGTAAAATTGATGGTGACTTAACTGAATTGTGAGTGATACGATTCTGATAACTATTCTCACATTCTCTCTTCTAGACTCTTCTTGGATTGTCCCACCTTCCTCCCCACCCACTAAATGGTTCATTTGGCATGGCACAATGCACAACCACCTCGTAACTGTGCTACAAAGTAGTATACAACAACTACTACTACTACTACAAGATAAATAGGACTTTTAATGATACAACAACAACAATACCAGTGTCATTCGGGTCACTACTTCAAATTACTGCGCTGTGGAAATCATTAAATTGTACATGCATCTATTTCCCCTTTTTTGTTTTGAGGCATCTGTTACCTTCTGAATTGATTTTTGTACTATATGAACATATATTTCGAGGAAGCATTTCATGGAGTCTTCTGAATATTTTCCTTTCAGATGACTAATGGAATAGTTCAAAATTTTGTGTCTCAAAACCATCAAAGGGTATTAGCTCTTTCAGCTAGGACTTTTAAGGAAGATACTGATTCAGCAGTAACAACTCATGCCTGTGAAATGTCAGCTAATACCGCTGATTTCAAAGTTGATGGTGGAACTTTTTCAAAGGGGAAATGCACGAGTAAACTGGATCTTGAACATAGTGATTGTGGAATCAGATCATTTGCGCAAATCAAATCAGAGCAACATTCACCTGATGTAGCGATTGCAAGTTTGTCAAACAGATACCAAGGTCCATCGGCCTCCTCCCAAATCTCTCCAAGGGATGAGAAAGCTTTAATGACAGATAATTCTTTATGTGAGCCATTAACCCAAGGATGTATTAGCATAAACTTGGGAAATACAAACCAAATTGGCGATAGAGAAGTCTTTAATATTGCAGAAAGGTCATTTCTTTCCCTTCCCATGGCATGTTCTATATCTGAAGTAAAGGATGAAAGAAAAGTACCTGCTACCTTTCAGCAAATGCAAAGGCCTCGTTCCTTTGTTGTGAAGTGTCCTAGGATCAGTAATCAAACATTCTCAGATTTATCTAAGAACTCACTTCCATACATGCGAGTTGCAAGGCCACCTGCTGAGGGCCGTAACCAATTACTTCCACGTTATTGGCCAAGAATCACAGACCAAGAACTACAACAAATATCGGGAGAGTATCCTTAACTATATGACCATTTTATTCCTTCTTTCGTGAGTTGTTGTCTTTAAATGCATGTTTCTTGTGTATCAAATATATTTCTTTTTTTCCTTAATCTTTGACCTGTGAAGTTCAAATTCTACAATTGTGCCACTATTTGAGAAGGTTTTAAGTGCTAGTGATGCAGGTCGTATTGGGCGCTTAGTTCTTCCAAAAGCTTGTGCAGAGGTAATATTCAGATTTACTTGATTTGCATAAATATATATTTACTTTTAACTGAATTTCTTAAATAAGTGTTCTGCATTTTATGATGCTAAGAGGATCAGTTGAGAATGTTACAGTTGCACATATCATGTGTCTATTTTGGTTTGGTTTGTTTTCTTGGCAATATATGGATAAAGTTAGCTCAGTCTAGATATTTACTTGTGCGTATTGTTTTAATGTTTCCTTTTTTTACATTTTCTTTGTGGAATTTCTGCTTAGGCATATTTTCCTCCAATTTCTCAACCGGAAGGTGTTCCATTAACAATACAAGATACAAAGGGGAAAGAATGGCATTTTCAATTCAGATTTTGGCCAAATAACAATAGCAGAATGTATGTTTTAGAGGGCGTTACTCCTTGCATTCAATCTCTTCAGCTGCAAGCTGGTGATACAGGTTATATCTTGCACACATTCCAAGATATTGCTCTGTCTAAAGGCTATAGACAATGATAATATTGTTTTTCAAGTTAAATTTGCAATGATACTTATTTGAGGACCTTTGATGGGATGCTCTTTCTGTTAGGAATGAGTTTCAGGTAAAGCATGCCTTAATACCGATATGTTTAGTTCATGGAAATTTGAAGTTTTGAATTATCATGTAAACAGATTAACTCGACAGATTTTCTAGTAATCTTGCACAAGGTTTAAAATTTCGAAGCATGCTGAAGTTTCGATATATGACCAAAATGATACACTTTCAGTTGTATCATACCGTGCTAATATGATTTGGTTTTTTTTTAAATATAAAATATATTAATTAAAAATATTTTATTAATATTTGATCGCTATAGACGCTTATTAGTGTTATATTTGAGATATTGAATTTTGAGTTTAAGTTTTGATATTATCATGTGAAATGTTTGAAGATTATTGAATAAAAGTCTATTTAGGTTAATAGATTTAAGTTATATTTAATTTAGATTTATTTTGATCCGTTTAAAATTAAATCCAATTTATGTGTAAAATAATTTAGTTTATTAATAGTAATATATTTTATAAAATTAGAAATTATATTATATATATATATATTATTTTTAGATTGTCAACCAGTGTTAAACTAAGGCAAATGTTCAATAGATGTATATTTTTATCTTTCTTAATAATTTGTTTCCTTAAAAAGCTTTTTTCCCTCTATTTTTATCTTGTGGATGGAGAAGAAGTAAAAAGAATAATCATCTTTAAAGAGGTTAAGAGATTTTGTTTTTCCTCTATTTAACTTAAGTATTTTTTCTCTCTTTGTTTATTTAGGGGAGGAAAAAAATAGTGAATGAAAAAGGAAAAAAAATGGATAAAACTCATAAAAGAGAAAAAAAATTAAGAAGAAAAAAATTAATAGGGAAAAAGAAATACTTGTTTAAAAAATAAAAATTGCAACCTCTAAAATTAAAATTAAAATTAAAATAATAAAAAAAATTATGGTTGCTATCGCGAGTGTTGTGACGTCGTGGGATTGTGACACCCTCTGCGATCCCACGGTGGCCACCGTGAGGGTCGCACTGCAACCCTGCGGAGGCCACCGCGAGGTGGTGTGGTGTCGTACGGTGCCAAGCGGCGGGCGAAATAATAAATTCCACTTATGCCCTACCAACAAGGTACAAAATTTAAATCATTGATCTTGCATTGCAAGGTTGGTTACATGAAACGGATCCTATTAAAAAATTATCAACAATATTGCAAGATGGCATGTTTAGTATGACAAACAAATTACTAGGAATGTTGATTCATTTTTGTAAACATCCTCAAAAAATAGAATCAGTCACATGAGTATTTTATAGAGTGAACAACAAATTACGCAACTAAAGTAAAGACATTACGGGAATTGATTCAATCTCAATGTATAAATAGATACAAACAAAATTTGATGAGATATTTCTTAAAAGGATAAATTAAAAATATATATAACACATATATTGTAGGATAGTTATGTCAAGATCATCAATATTACTCCTATTGTTAATATAAATTATACTTCTAAATATAATGTACGAATCGTACTGACATAATCCAAAATGATATACTAGTAAGTCAAACAATCAATTTTATATTTCAATACTAGTGTAAGATTAAATATATATTGAATTAAAAGAAACTAATGTGTTGTAATGATGAATACGAATAGCCACTAAATTTGTTGTGGTTATTCTTGGTGTAAAATGCTATTACTGTATTAGAGGATTTCATCACCTTCACTGGTAATTCAGATTTCTTTCCAATTCTTGGGTCACCATGTCAAAGATTATCTAGAAAACAAAAACATAATCAAGCATGGGACTCAGATTACTACCATTTAAAATTTTCTTAAATTGTTCCTTTTATTTTTTTACTTGTATACATTTATCAGCATCTTGTTGCTTATATGTAGCATGTGTTGGTGTTGAAGGAAATGTTATAGTGTAGGTGCAAAAAGACGCATGAATTTTCTAAGAACAAGCATGAGATGACCCTTTAACATGAATATTTTCCAAAATAAAAATGACAATCATGAAAATAGAGTATACTCTATAAATTAAATCTGTCAAACAAATTTGGTGTAATTAGCATCGACAGATATGAGAAAACAGAAGGTGATTAAACTTATGACATTTGGAGATAATTGGATAGAATATTGAAAAATACAAATAATCTAGGCTTCACCCACTTGGTAGCTTTACACCATGGAATTAGCCCATTTTTGCTTTACACACTTATGATCATAGAGTTTGAATTTTCAGGGGATAGTTGCCTAAATTGTGTGATAACTAAAGATGTTTCTTGCAACATATTTATAGCTACTTAATGGACCCAAAATTTAGAAATTGCAGGCACATAAATGAAGCCGTGAAAATGTTTTGGCCAATGAACACTATTTCAATAAACTTATTTGTCTTATGTTCAATATCATATTGCAGTGACTTTTAGCCGAATAGATCCTGAAGGAAAACTTGTCATGGGTTATCGGAAGGCAACAAACACCGTTCCGCTACAGGTAAGAAACTTGTGTCTGCTGTTAATTCCTGGTGGTAATGTTCTCCTATTGTGTGTTTTAGTTTTTCTCTTTTTCTCATTGGTTTGGACTTTAGAGAGTTAGTGTCAACATGATATATATTGAACATTTTTCTCAGTTTGACTAGATTTTATATGCTTCTTGATTGGAGCAGGACTGTCAGATTTCTGCAATTGCTAATGGTACTTTTGGCAATGAAACATTGTTCTCTGGCATTGATGAGAACATGACCATAGCAAATGGCTATTCTGGACTTCTTCAGTCAATGAAGGGAGCTATGGATCCATATTTGGCATCTCAACCAGAACATCTGAATCAATCTGATTTAGAAGTTAGTTGGCACAAAGGAGGAAGGTCAATTGAAGGATTGCTCTGGCAGCCATTGCAAAGTAGTAGCCGAAACATTGGTTCCAAATCTAAGAGGTTGCTCATGGACACTGAAGATGCACTGGAGCTCAAGATGACTTGGGAAGAGGCTCAAGAATTGCTTCGTCCACCTCCAAGTGCTAAACCTAGCATTGTCACAATTGAGGACCATGAAATTGAAGAATATGAAGTAAGTCCAATTTGTCAAAAAGCTTGGTTAATATTGCTGCATGTCATTTAGATATGCAATGTTCATGGAGGGTTTCTCCCGTTTTCCCTGTACACTTCTGATTCAAGTTGACAATATTAAGGTAGCCTGGTACCAGATCAATTAGTTCTGTTTTCTTGTTTTCCTATTTGATTGAGATCTTTCTTCTTCATGGACACAGCTCATACATTCTTCATGCTACGATACACGTCAATATGAATTCAATTTTTTTTTTTTGTATTTTGTGTTCGCACAATATACTAGTGAAATTATACCATTCCAAACAAGATAACCTTGCCTATACTATGTATGTATAGAGAACTGGGAAGTTACTTCTTTGTTTTTTGTATGAATTCTTGGTTTCTATGTAGTATTTTTTTTTTTGTTGCTTGTCAAAATTGCGTTGATTATAGCCATACACAATTGTGAATTTGTAAGAATTTTACCTTACTAGGTTACAAATACACCTGCAACTGATGCCAGAAATTATGTTACCAGCAGTTCTTCATTAGCTGTTGCCATTTATTTTCATTTTATGTAGAACAATTGACCTTAAGGATTGTCAAAATTGGCCGATCTCCACCTGGCATGGATTATGTTGAGAAACTGGATATCCACGGGACTCCTTTGGGAACTTGTGGAAGACCCAATCATGTGAACTCTAAAGAATCAACCAGGAATCTGTCAAAAATAGTACAAGATGTAACGTTCAATCTTACTATTTGTACCAATATTAGAAATTGTACTGGCATCTTATCTATATGGTATTATATTGGTCTTCCATGAACAAAAGCAAATGTCCAAACTGGCCTCAAGAATTCTTTAAGTCACAGTTTCATTCCCTGATGTTCCTGAAAAGTTGTAATGGAAGTCTATTTTACTTTTGCAGAGTTTTCCATCCTGACAAACTTATATTGCTTTTAGGACATTACTATGTTGAAAATTTTCTTTCTACTAAACTCTTTCATGCTTGGCTGTAGGAACCCCCAATTTTTGGCAAGAAAACCATTTTTACAGCTCGATCTTCAGGGTAAGCTTATTTGTATTGCGAAAGAGAAAGAAAGATATCTGTCTGCTGGATCAAAAGCTAGTAAAATTAGTTAAACAGGCTCATGGTTGATAAATATTACCAACCAAGAAAATGTTGAAGCATATCATCTTTTTCAACTCCTAGATACTTTTCTCTATTGATTATGTAATGATCATCATCACCTGAATTATCTTGTAAATGGTAGTACATGCTTTGTAGTCATTGAAATAGTTCTGATCTATTACAACAAATTTATATCGTTACAATGCTTTTTTCCAAGTATTTCAATTACTTTTATATTGGTAGACAAATGACTATTCTGATAATGTTAGAGGAAGCTCTTACTAGGTGGAAGTATTGATTATTTTATTGGTATCTTTCAACTTTTCTTTGAATCAAAATATTACAGAAAATGGATCTTTATGTTTATTTTTTTTCTTCCAAATATCATTTAGAGAACAAGATCAGTGGGTTCAATGCGATGATTGCTTCAAATGGCGTCATATACCTGTAGATGTTCTTCTTCACACACGATGGAGTTGTGTTGACAATGTGTGGGACCCTAAAAGGTATGAGACAGATTTTCAACTTGGACGAGACTTATTACTCTTATTATGTAAAGCCTCATTTTTGACTTGATAATCAAATGTTTAGTATCTCAATATTTTTAATAGACCACTGAGTGCCTCAATGAGCTATCTCATCGGATTGCATCCAGTGGTATATTAGAGCCCGCTTGATCCTCTCCTTTTGTAATGGTTCAAAACAACCCACTCATGCACCATCCATGCTAATCTCTTGTATCATTCTCTCGAACCTCTCCACCACATACACTACTATAGCCATCTCACTGCCGCATACCATGTTGCTTTCCTTAAACTTGTAAAATCACACTCAGTGGTAGACCTATACCAACCTATTGAGCAATCCTCATTATAGCTGACTTGGTAATCCCCCTCCCAAAATAAGACCCCATGACATCCTTCTCTAGCTACCCGGATGCCCATCATGCATCGTTTTGTCAATGCTTTCATCAACAACTTTAACTTAGCTTGCTCATCTCATGCGGGGTCCATGGCTTTTGCAATGCATGAAGCAACAACCCTACAAAGATTCTCACAATTCTCTCATCCATCATTTCCTCACTGAAAAGTTTCTTCCATTTCCTCGCATGGCATATCTGGTTCCCCCTACCGATTTAAACCCTATATCCCATACTTCTCCTTCATCTTCTTTTTACTGAAACAACCCTAGTAGTACCCTCTCTAGAGCTTTACAACTGTCCCCTTTTTGTTGGCCATCCACGCTACTTTGTTCCCCTTATCATTTTTATCTACTCACTCTTTGTCATGAATATGCATTGCCTTTCTTCATCAGTTAATATGGTAGAGAGACGATGAATGTGTGGGTTTGTCCAGTGATATGAAGGCAATGATGGAGGATTGAATATCCTTAATATAATTAACATCCTAGATTAGTCCCAACCTTGAAAATTGTGGACTTATGAAAGGTGTTTATATATTTATAATTTTGGATTAAGGCCTAACAAAGTATAATCATAAGCATGGTGAGATATTTAGAAAGAATTGCCTGGCTATTGAACCTCACATGTTGTCAATTAGGAATGATGATATTGGGCTATGAGTTTGAGTTAGGATCTTGATGGGATTTTCAAATCTTAAATGGTGGAGACAATGACATGCTAATTTAGTTTTCACATGAAAATTTATGAGCTAATAATTAATTTATGGACTATTGAACTTAGATTACTATGAGTTGGGCAAGCATTTCGGGCTAGTGGTTGGACCTAACATTGTTAATATGTTAGTGCTATCAACTCAGCAGGTTGTGTCAGTTGCATTCACATAATCTGCAGCTTCAAAAAAACTATACAAACTCATTGGTACTTTTGTGGTGTCCCTTGGTACTAACAATAATTGGCCATCACTTTACTGAGTCCTACTTGATGGCACTCATGCAGGTCTTCATGCTCTGCACCTGATGAATTGAGCCAGAAAGAAATGCAACTTCTTCTCAGGCAGTACGAAGGTTTGCATATTGTTTTAGAAAATTACTACAAAATAATGTTATGCTGTTGCTGAATGAAGGTTAACTAGTTACTCAGTTTTTCATTTCCATTGAAATATCTACTTTCTAGTTGTCACTTTTTCATTCCCACTGAAATATTTACTTTCTATTGATACTTATCATGGATGTTTCTGCAGTTTATCTGTGTTAATTACCCTTTCATCCCCTCTTTTCAATTCAGTTCATAACACAAATTTATATTGCCCAATGTCATACGTCATGTTCCCTTGTATTTATTTGGAAGGAGATGAAAAATCTTCTTGGAAGCTCATCTGCAGCTATTATTCATCACTGGTTATTTATTCAAGATTTTCTTTTAGTTATTTTCTAGGCGATCCATTCTCCCTGTCCAAAACTCATACTCTTCACTTTCTACTCCTACACTTCAACAAGGAGAGTGGAAGCGAAAAGAGGGAGGAGGCAGAGAACAGAGCTTTAGGAGAGAGCGAAGAGGAAAGAGTATTAAGAGAACTGTTGATTGGAAAATGATAAACAATAATACTTTGATTAAAAAACTGTTGATTTGAGTGTCCCAATCAACTGTTCATTTACCCCTATCAAAAAGTTTGATGAAGCATTCAACTCTATACACTTTTGGAAGTTAACGACAAAATATTATAGCAATAAGGTTCATGTAACTAGCATCACAAGGCACTTT
Source organism: Boesenbergia rotunda (assembly GCA_024364735.1). Classification (NCBI taxonomy): domain Eukaryota; kingdom Viridiplantae; phylum Streptophyta; class Magnoliopsida; order Zingiberales; family Zingiberaceae; genus Boesenbergia; species Boesenbergia rotunda. Next base: position 93,614 of record JAGFNQ010000373.1, on the reverse strand, counting down.
TCTACTTTGGATGGACATGCATTAGACTCACACTTTGCCAAGGTTTAATTTGTATTCTTTTGCTCTGTAGAGCTTCTGTTTGTTCTTTCTGGGTTATTGTTATATTGGCTAGTTCCACCGAGCCGAGCTGATGATGTGCCCTCATCTTATGCATTTTTCTTTTCTGCTAATGAGCTTAATGCAAACTTACAGCAACTGTAAGCATCTGGGAGTCCTGTTTGGATATACTATTGTTTCAAATTTCTTTTTGGAATTGCAGTTAGAGAGAATGAAGTGCTTATGAAACTGACATATATAGATGCTACTACTGAATATATGTTCATTTCTTACTCATTCAGTGTAGAACCTATGCTACCTGTTGGCTCCTTTTACCTATACCTTACTGTTGTCTTCGGATTTGTTGTCTGATACTGTATCGTATAGTTACAGAACTTCGACAGCAGAGTTCCTGTGCAAGTTGGAAGCATGCTTCATCAGAGCTAGCAGCATCTAACCTTGATGCCTTTGCCACTGTCACAGCAGCTGGGGATGTAGGAAACCAAAGTATGACCACATATTCTACTACCACTAAGCATCCACGGCACCGGCCAGGTTGCACATGCATCGTCTGCATCCAGCCTCCCAGTGGCAAAGGTCCAAAGCATGATCCCGCATGCACATGTAATGTTTGTATGACTGTGAAACGCCGCTTCAAGACTCTTATGATGCGTAAGAAGAAACGGCAATCAGAGCGCGAGGAAGCTGAGGTCCATAAGAGGGTTGTGTGGAGCAACAAGGAAGAAGCTGAAGGAACTAGCAGCTCTTCAAAGGGCTCTCAGCATCCAGACCTTCACCAGGAAAATGAATTTGGCCATGTGGGTAGCAGGGCCGTCATTGAAAATCCTGAATCAAGCAAGGAAGGCATAGACTTGAATTGTGACCCTAGGCGCAACGAAGACTCGCTGACGACGAATGCCCGATTTAGCATGATGAGCCTTCTCCAGAATGCACAACGACCTCTGGAGATGTATCTAAAGCAAAATGGACTTGCAAGCTTGGTCAATGAACAAGGCAGCCAGGAGAGTCCCAATTCATTAATTCCTGAAACTGTCGGTGAAACTGAAGGAAAAGCAACAGATGAGAGCCGTTGTACATCTACAAGTAAAGAGCAAGGTGCTGTGGTTGATGAAGTAGATGCTAAAGCAGAAGTAGATACAAGCGAAACATCTTGAACATGTTTCTTTATGTTTGCAACAACAAATGACTTCTCCAAAAAGAATGCATTCCCCTTCTCGCTGTTCCGTGAAGTTGTAACTCTCTTCCCCCCGGCACATATCTCAGAATTTTCGAGGCAATTTGTATATCATCGTCTGGTGCACATGTATCAGTAGTTTTCTCTCCCTTTTAACAGTGTTGTATTTTATGCATATCGGCCACCAGTTTGATCTGTTCCACTTCAAGCAAGGTTTTGTGTTTGATGTAAGATGGTCTGTCTAAAGTTTGTGTTCTATGGTTCCTGTGGTATAAATTCTATTTTATGGTTTCTCTAAACTCTCAATGAGTAGAGTGTACCTTTGAACATTCACTTAGACAAGCAACCTAAATCTGTGCTTAAAATTTTTCATAATTATGCAAGCTAACTAGTGATTACTTCCAATTCAAAATTCAGATTGCTGTAGGTGTAAAATAAATTTGTGGCAGAATAAACATTCTCTCTGAAGGCTAATAAGAAAGAGCAATTGATAATTTAGAAAATTGTTGTTTGTGGACTTGTTTTTTCTGTTTTGTAGTAGTGTTTTTCACTTGTTAATAGTTAAATGGAATTTAGTTATGCTTATACGAGAACTTGTATGTGCCAAACTTATTCATATGTTATGGACTTGGGCCAAGATCAAACAAGTGGAATTGAATTTGTACCATTTGTGAACAAATACGTTTTTATAGTGTAACCTAGGTATATAATACTAGGCTGGTTTCCTTGGAAAATTTTCATATGAAATTTATAATTTTAGTATAATAAAAATATATATTGATATAGGATATAAATTCCATATCATTCATTGGAAATTTTAGTAGGGTATTGATACAAAACTGTTTATATTGAAATAGTCTATACCGAAATTATTTTAAAAAAATGATATTTGCCTAATTATCCACTAATTATTAATTAAAAAATAAATCATCTTAATAAAGGGGAAACAACGGTTATTATTGCATGTTTATATATTAATTGATATGAAGATTATAAGAATTCTAATGTAGTATCAACCGAGAAATTATTCGATTTTTCTAGAAGTAGATTTGTGAATAGCCAGTATATCAGGAAGATTAAAACAAATATTTCAGAAATTAAACTTATTTTATATACGTTCGTTCCTTCAAAGAAAGGAAGAATCCTAAAATATCTATTTTTTTTAGTTGTTGAATCTCTATGTGATCGATGATGGGATATTCTGATTCTTTATGGATCAAAGAATTCTTTGAACTGTTTTTCTAATAATTCTTTGGTTTGGTTGGCTTTGTCATGGTATTTGAATCAGAAATGTTGTTTTCTCAGGCTATTAATAGAATCATATTCATCATTTCATTTCTTTTTTCAAAATAGAGAATTTCAAGTGGATATGTAAGCAAATGCTCAGGAAAGAGTTTAAAAGAAAAAAAGAAGACATGTCTCTTTAAAAATTCTTTAATTCTTTAAAATAATTTTTATTTTGTATTATTTTTATTCAATTAAATAAGAACATTGTATAAATTAAATAGTCATTCATATTATTCTTCACATGTTTATCTTACTAAGTATCATCTAATTAACAATTTCAAATAGTGTTTTTAACATCTTATGTGTTAATTAAATACCTCTAATGAGGTCAAATATCGACTATAGAAGTTTCTCAAAATAACACAGATAAATATAAAAGAGAATCAAATCAACTCATCTAGCTAATATCTTTAAGATCGCCATCTACTTATCTAATTCTTAATCCAACTAGCACATTTCATCATTGATTAATTAAGAACTAATTCAACATGTCAACAGAGAAATAAATAAAGTCGACTAACCATTAACTTTTGAAAAAACATAAATTAACAAAATGTTTGAATCTAACAAGCAACACCACCACACATTCATATCGTCAATAGAATCAAATCATCTAGCCAGCTAGTATCTTTATATATTATTACTCATATCATTCACACGTGATTCACGTTAGAGTTTAATAAGAGTTCATCGACCCAAGCATGCATGCCACCACAATCACGAATAAATATTCTTGGCATGCATCTTTGGGCAAGCAATGAAACGACAACCACCTCATTTGACTAACTTGAAATTAATTCGAGTGCCAATCATATTCCAAAGTGCATTTGCATGATCATTATAATAATAACATAAACTTATCTTCTTAAGTTCTTTATCTAAACTTTGCTAATTGATCTAGTCCACGAATTGGGGATTGGTGGGGTCCTAGCTAGCTACTAGGACTTCCTTTGTGGTGAGATCACACTCATACCAATCCATGGACCACAATGCTGTTGGACCTCCTCCATGGACCACAGCATCCGAGTTAGTAGCCCGTGATTTATCTCTTTCGTGTTGGCCCTGAGACAGATTGGCAGGGACTGAGAACGAGTGAATCGCCTTGTTGCCACCAACAATGCTGTTGGACCTATCTTTTATCGCATCAATGAATCTTATGATGTGCAATAATCATGACACCTTGAAGTGGCCACTTGTATTACTGATCAAAATGTGTATGATGATGATGATGATTAGTGATCATCATCACAACTTTGCCCAATGCATATTATATATAAACAACTTTATCCTGTCTTTGGTACATCAGGAACTTGTGGTTAACCAAGATATTTATGATTCAAATCTCAACTACGACGCACTGTAGAGTATTTATTTTCGGTAGAATGATAAATCTTAGGAAGTTGAGTGCTCCGGATGGATAATCACGAGTTTTGCCCGATCTACTTGGTGGATAAAATGCTAGGTGGATCACGCATCTCGAGATTAGTAGTAAAAATTAGATATGTGATTGGTTTTGGTCCACAAGATCTGCAAGGATTGGAGGTCCCCATGACAATGCCCTGGTCATCACTGTCGTGATCGCCAATTATCAAGTCCACCGCATCATCATGGACACAGACAACACGATAAACATAATGTACAAGAGGGCTCTTGACCAATTGCAAATCGAGTCGTCCCAGTTGGGACCAAGTACAGCTGATCAGACAGATACGTCTGGTCGTGTCCCTTGGCGAAGAATCCATGAAGAGAACTAGGTGGTCCACCTTCCTAATAGTGGATGTGGCCCTCCGCCTATAACGTCATTTTGGGACGACCGACCCTTAATGAATTTCGAGTAGTAGTCTCAACTTTCTACCTCAAGATAAAGTTCCCGGTTGGCGATAAGGTTAGAGAAGTTAAAGGGGATCAATGAATGGAGCGCGATGCTACGTGGACGGCGTTCGGACGGAGAGCTAGAAGTCAAGGCGAACACCCACCAGCTGCAACATGGTGCAGGCTTCCCCTTGGGCGGAACCGCACGAGGACAAAGAGGAGGCCCAGTTACTCCCCGATCGAGCTGAAACCAAAGTCAGGATAGCAGCAGGCTTGCTCGACAAATTAAGGCAACCGCTATTGGATTGCCTTGCACGGAACAGGATGTGTTCACCTAGTCAGTAAAGGATCTCTAGGGGGTCCGGCCGGAAGTAGCCGAGCACCATTTGCATGTGTATCCGAATGCTAGACCTATCAAACAGCGAAAGAGGGATTTCAGTACAGAGCAAAACAAGGTCATCTGGGCGGAGATCGAGAAACCGTGGAGGCCGGACACATTAGAGAGGTCCAATTCCCAGCCTGGCTAACTAATGTGGTCCTCGTGGCCAAACCTGATAACAAGTAACGAGTCTGCATCGACTTTTGTTACCACAACCGAGCTTACCCGAAGGACTGCTATCCCTTGTCAAGGATCGATCAGATGGTCGACTCGACGGCTGTAGCGAACTCATCTCTATGTTGGATACGTATCAAGGCTACCATCAAGTGCCTCTAGCAGTCGAGGATCAGGTGAAGGACAGCTTCATCACAGTAGATGGTACGTATTGTTATACTGTCATGTCGTTAGGGCTCAAAAATGCATGTGCTACGTATCAGCGCATGATGAACAAAGTCTTCCGGGCACAAATCAGGTGGAATATTGAGGTGTATATGGATGACATTCTCATCAAGACCGACCGAGCGCCGAGTTGGTGCAAGACATGGAAGAAACCTATCGCACATTGCGTAGATATGAGCTGAAGTTGAACCAGGCCAAATGCTTTCCAGAGCGCGGAGCGGGAAATTCCTCGGATACATTGTGACCGAGAGAGACATTGAGGCAAACCCGAGCAAGGTCTAGGCGCTGCTCGACATGCCACCACCACGAAATCTGAGGGAGGAGCAGAGACTCACCGGAAGGATCACGACATTGTCTCGGTTCATCTCCTGATCAGATGAGCGAGGATTACCTTTCTTCAAGACTCTTTGCAGGGCCACGAAGTTTCAGTGGGATGCTGACCGCGATAATGTCTTTGAAGAGCTGAAGTCCTATCTGGTAGAGTTACCTATCTTGGCCAAGTCGGAGCTGGGGGAGCCCCTATACGTATACTTGGCGGCCTCAGTTGGAGCGGTTAGCATGGTGTTGGTAAGGCAGGGAGAGGTTGAACAACAGCCAGTGTACTTTTTTGAATATTTATTGAAAGGTGTCGAGTACCGCTACACGACGCTCGAGAAGTTGGTTTACGTCTTGCTGTTAGCCACCCGATGGCTCCGACCTTATTTCTTAGCACATCCGATCGTGGTCTTGACCAACAGTAGTTTGGGTCAGGTAATGTCAAACCCGGAAGCTTCAGGGTGGTTGATCAAATGGATGACGGAGTTAAGTGAGTATGACATATAGTATCAAGCCCGCTCGACCATCAAAGCCCAGACCTTAGCTGATTTTCTCAGTGAGTTGCGTTCAGAGGAGGCCGAGGGTGCCTGGCAGATTTATGTAGACGGGTCGTCTGCCCGGCAGGGAAGTGACATTGGTATTTTGATAATCTCCCCCAATGAAGAACAACTGCATTTGTCTGTGCGGTTGGAATACCGAACCACTAATAATGAAGTGGAGTATGAGGCACTCATTGCTGGGCTGCAAGCTGCTAAGCATGTGGGGGCCGCTCAGGTAATGTTGTACTTGGATTCACAGCAGGCCACTCAACAGCTCGCAGGTCATTTCGAAGTTAACAGTGACCGACTGCAGGCGTATGTCGAGACATACAGAAGCTAAAAGTCGGATTTCAGGAGTTCCAGTTACAAAAGATCCCCAGAGAAAATAATCTTCTGGCAGACAACTAGCAAAATTGGCTAGTGCGGTAGGCTCCAAGGTGGTTCCTCGACCGATGAGTCAGACAATGTTGGTGATGCACATAGAACAATAAGCGGAGTTGGAGCTCGGGACGAACTGGAGAGCACCTATAATTGCCAACTATATGAACGGGGTGTTCCCGTCCGACCGGGAGGAGGCTAGGCTCTTAAGAAAGCAAGTGGCTGAATATTCCTTGGTCGGGGATGCGCTGTATAAAAGGGCCTTCGCCCGATCGCTGCTCAAATGTCTGGGCGACGAGGACGCTGACTACGTGCTCAGAGAGATGCATATAGAAATCTCCAGTAGTCATGCTGGAGGAAGGGTTGTGGCTCGGAAGGCACTACTCTCGGGTTATTATTGGTCGACCTTGCAGAAGGATGCTGATCGACTGGTCTCTACGTGTCTGTTATGCCAGAAGCATCACAACCTTCCCCATCGACCAGTTGAGATGATGAAAGCATCGGTAGTCTCTTGCCCCTTCGATCAGTAGGGAATGGACATAGTGGGACCTTTTCCTACAGCTCTTGCTCAAAAAAGATTTTTATTAGTGACTGTGGACTACTTTTCCAAATGGATAGGGGCGGAAGTGTTAGCGTGTATCACTGAGCAGGCGGTGATAAAATTCCTATGGCAGAGCATACTTTGCCAATATGGGATCTCACAAGTTGGTCTCGAATAATGGACGACAATTCCAGGGCACGAGAATTAGAGAATGATGCTCGGCTCACGACATTCAACAATCGTTCACCTCCGTTGCGTACCCTCAAAGTAATGGGCAAGCAGAGGTTGCCAATCGGGAAATCCTGAGGGGGTTGAAGATGAAGTTGGATCACGCGGGTGGCACGTGGGTTGACGAGTTACCACCGTCTTGTGGGCCCAACGGACCACACCAAGGGAGACAACGGATCACACGTCTTTCCAACTGGTCTATGGAAGTGAGGTAGTGGTGCCAGTGGAAGTAGGATGTGAGTCTGATCGGAGGAAGGCATATGACGAAGAAAACGCGGAGAGAAGACGCTTGGAGCTGGATCTGGTCTAGGAAATCCGGGAGAGAGTTGCCGCATGGATGTTCGCTTATCGCCAAAGAATGAAGCAAAGATACGACCGAAAGGTGCTGGCTAGAACATTCCAGGTCGGGGATCTCGTATGGAAGAGAATAAAGTCGGTCGGCGATGTTAGCAAGCTGGAGCCCCAATGGGGAGAGTCTTTTAAGGTAATCCAAAAGTTGACCTCCGGAGCATACTATTTGGAAAACGAGCAAGGAAAGAAGCTGGACCGACCCTGGAGCGTCATTCATCTCCAACCCTATAGAGAACCACAGTGATGTTGTGTGAGCCTGCTGTATTACCCTACTTTGTGGTGGTAATAAATTGCCAAGGTCCCCATGACATGTGCAAGCATTCCAGACTCTCGCTTCGCCAGCGAGTTATAAGTGGGCATGCCCCCACGCCACTACTTGACTCGGTGTCCCCGATCGGACGCGTGGCGGCCCACGCTCCTTAGAATCGGACCGACCAATTGTCCAGACTCTCGCTTCACCAGCGAGTTATAAGTGGACATGCCCCCACGCCACCATTTAGCTCGGTGTCCCCGATCGGACGCAATGCGGTCCATGCTCCTTAGAATCAGACCGGCCAAGTGTCCAGACTCTCGCTTCGCCAGCGAATTATAAGTAGGGATGCCCCCACATCACCATTTGGCTCAGTGTCCCCAATCGGACGCGTGGCAGCCCACGCTCCTTAGAATCGAATCAGCCAAGTGTCCAGACTCTCGCTTCGCCAACAAGTTATAAGTGAGCATACCCCCACGCCACCACTTGGCTCAATGTCCCCGATCGGATGCATGGCGGCCCACACTCCTTAGAGTCGGACCATCCAAGTGTCCAGACTCTCGCTTCACCAACGAGTTATAAGTGGGCATGCCCCCACGCCACCACGGGGCTCAGTGTCCCCGATCGGACGCGTGACGGCTCACGCTCCTTAAATTCGGACCGGACAAGTGTCCAGACTCTCTCTTCTCCAGTGAGTTATAAGTGGGCATTCCCCCATGCCACACCACTGGGCTCGGTGTCTCCGATCGGACACGTGGCGACCCACGCTCCTTAGAATCAGACCGACCAAGTGTTCAGATTTCCGTTCAGCGAGGCTGTCCCCATGCCTTTGCCCAACTCATGACGTTTATAGAACCCCGTGCTCTTTAGCATAAGTGAGGGTAAAGCCCCCCGGTTGACCTCGCGAGGGCCCAATTGGCTGAATGGGACCCGAATGCAAACAAGGCGTGTAATAATTCTCCAAGGCAGGGAAATAACACAAAAATACACATGTAATGTATAAGAATGCGAAATATATTAATCTGGTAAACTCATTACAAAAGTGAGGAAGCATCCTCTACAGAAAAAACAACAGACTAAGCAAAAATCCCCGGGCCCTCAGTCGAATGGCCGGCGAGCCTCCTTCGGTAGCTGCTGAGTTAGGCCAGAGAGCTTTACCGTGTTAACTGGGAGCTGAGGAGGAATGTGTCCGCCCTGCTTAAGCTGATCAAATGTGCTGGTAAGCTGCAGCTTATGCAGAGGGTTCACCCTAGCAGCGAGCTGCTTACTGAACGCCACTGAGTTGATATACACCACTCGGTGGGCGTTCAGTCGCACCGCCTCGTCCGCCTTGTAGGCCCGGAGATCCTCGACCTCTACCCTGGTAGACTCCCACTCGGACCGCTGAGCGCGAAGCCGAGTGAGATCCTCGGCTTAGGAGTTTAACTCTTGGTCCCTACTGGCCAACTGGGTAGCCAAGGAGTCCGCTAGCTCTGCTCGGGTCACTAAGTCCTTCTCTTTTGCAGACAGCTCTACCTGCAAGGACTCGTAGGACTGCGACAGTTGAGGAGCTCGACCTTCTTCTTATTTGCTTCCTCCTGAGCCCTAGCATAGAAGACCCAGGCCTTTCGCTTGGCATGCTCCAAGGTCCGGCTTTGGGCATGGGCCACTGCAGAGTCGAGGAGTCCACCTGGGTCTTGCCACCTCCAGTTGCTCCTCCGTGGTCGCCAGTCAGTCTTGCAACCCGATAATCTCCGCTCGAAGGTCATTTAGCGTTTCCTCGTTGGAGACCAGGTGATTATGGTGGAGCCGAGTCTCTAGCTCTTGGCCCGTCGCTCAGCCGCCACTCAGCTTGAGCGTGGGTCACCACAATCATTGATAGGTTGTGGCATGAGCTCCAGAACTGCACACAAGATGGTTAGTAAAATGGTGAGTTAAATAAGCTTCATGACTGAAAAAACGTACCTGGGTGATCTCCAAAAAGAAGACTTTCATCTTGCTGTTGGGCCCCTATGGTAGGACTCCTGGACCCCTTGCAGGTAGCAATCCGCCACCGGCCCGTAGAGTTGCAGCTCTTGGGTTCGATACGGCGGTTGCCCGGCCAGTAGCTCTAGGCGAGGGTCAGCAAGAGAAGGGATCAGGATGTCGAGTGGAGAAGGAATGGCCACAACCTCCACGGGCGAGGAGCCCAAGTCCAACGGAAGCCGGAGGTTGGGCGCGCTCGAGGATGGGTCGGGGCGAGAAGAACCGCCCGAGGTAGCTGCTCAGGCGGACGTCTCCGTGTGCGTCAAAGGCGCCGCCAAAGCCCATTTCTTCTTCTTCTTTGGTCGAGAGGTGGAGGTGCCCCGACCTGGATGTCGGTAGATAGAGCTAGGGCATGGCTGGGGACTCGAGCCCGATGCCGCCTCAAGGCGAGGGGTTGGTCGTCCTCCTCCATAGGCTCGGCGTCGGGGCTCAGCGTAGCTTCAGGACGGCCGAGTGGCAGCTCAGGCGCAGGAATGGAGCTGAGTGGATCCACAGCCCGTTTCTCCAATTCCGCACCCACGCGAGATTCCAGCTCTACGCCATCCAGTCCGAAGCCATCTTCTAAGGCCGCGGTGAACACCATGGTAGCTGCAAAATAGTAAATCTTAGTTAGCTATAAATATTCAGAGGGGAGATGAGAGAACATATCGAGCGAAAGGGGTTGGGGAGTTGGCACTTGGCTAAGGCCAAAGGTATAAAGGATCTCCTCCTGTAGGAGGTTCACCCCGTGGAAGCGCCGACCACCGATCCTTGAGATTGCAAACTGGTAGATGGGCAAGGAACGGTGGGCTTTGGGAAGAGGTGGAGAATGTTGGATCGTTGACGCTTGCTAGAGGGGGGTGAATAACAATTTTCAGTTTGTTCTTCCTACGTTGTTAGTGCGCAAGCGAAAATACAATAAAAACTAAACTAAAACAAACAAACAATGCTAACAAACCTATTTACGTGGTTCGGAGATGAAGACTCCTACTCCACGATAGTCCGTGAGGTGGACGATCCCTTGATCCTTCGGCGGATCACTCCCCGGATGCCCTCCGGCTAGCTCGCGTAGCTCCTTGTGGGTGGAGAAACCTCAACACAACCTTGAGTACACCTCTGAGCTCTAGAGACTACTAACACGCCTTAACTAAGCTTGTTTCGTCAAGAGCTCCCAGCCCAAACCAAGTTCCTTTAAATATAACTCAGCTGGAACCCTCGCCATCAGTCGACTGCTCCCAGGGCAGTCGACTGGTCCCAGCCAAACAGCAAGCTAACGGCTAGCTGTAACAGCTAGTTTTCGACTTTATCAGTCGACTGCTCCCAGGGCAGTCGACTGGTCCAGGTCGAAAACTCTCTGAGTTTCTGTGACCTTTATCAGTCGATTGCCCCCATGACAGTCGACTGGTCCACTCACACACCTAAGGTTCCCCTTCCCGAGTACACTTCTCTCAGCACTCGAACCCTAGGATTTCTCGAGTACAATCATCAGCACTCGTACCCTCACGACTCAGCTGACTCCTCACCAACAGCCTCGATTATTGCCTTCGCGCCCTCTTCATCTTTGGCTCCCGTCCCTCGGATGCACACAAGCCTTCATCTTGCCTCCATGTCATCCTTCACGCATGCCTCGAAGTCCGCTCCCCTCAGCTCATCGTCCCTACTATCCATGGTCCCTCGGGTGCACACAAGCCTCCAGCTTGTCTCCATGCCACTCTTCACCATACCGAAGCCGTCCAGCTAAGTCAATATGTGTAACCTGCACATCCTGCACACTCACATACACATATCAAATACACAAAGGTAAACCTAACTTAAACTCTTTGCCCAAACATCAAAACACATGGTCACTCCGGACCATAGATTGCCTCAACAGCGAAGGGACCCTCTATGAAGATAGTGGGTCAGCTCGGGGTCGGAGTGGTATTGATATAGAAGAAGCAGTCCTTCCAACCTTTGTTGGAGGTCGGAAGTTTCCCTAGAAAGAAAGTTTTAACTCAGGCTTGGAAGAAAAAGTCACCCGACTCTTATTTTTTGGGATAGTAGAAGAAGTAAAAGATCTCGGGCTATAGAGGAATTTAGTATAAGGAAAAGATGACGATCGACCCGCATATTAAGCGAATGACGTTCGGGACCAGTTGGGAGAGAGGGAGTTGGAAATACCGACAAACTTCGGAAACAAAGGGGTAGAGGGGAAAGCGCAAGCCGGCTTGGAGATGGTCTCGAGAGAGGGTTATGTAGCTGAGGGGAACTCCCTCGGGTCGGTCAGTCGGGCCAGGAAGAATTAGTCTGTGGTCGGAGGGGATTTGGTATTTCGACCGAAGCTGGTCGAGGTCTCGAGAACAAAGTTCAGACATCGCGGTGGCGTACCACGGGTCGGGGTCGAGGAAGAAGAAGTCATGAATTGATGGGACACAGCAAGAGATGAACCAACTGGAGAAAACGAAAAGTCACCGGAGAGAGTGCGGGGTTACAGGAATAATTGTCGCCGGAGAAGAAACCGGAACCCTAGCAAAGTACTAAAATAGCAGTGGAGCGAAGTAAAAACTGGGACGGTGAAAAGGAGAGAGATGATATATAGAGAGCCGAGGGGTGGATATCGGTCATCTGATAAGGATTCGGTTAAAAGGAGGGAATGGATCAGAGCCATCTATTTGCGCCATAAATGAACCTCAGGAAAACACGCAGCGTGCGCGGTGTGCGTTCGCAGGGTAGACAGCGGACGCTTTGTTACTCGGGAAAATCAATAGCTAAGGGGCATGTGGCCCTCAGCAATTAATGGGAGGATACGAATCGATCCATTGAGCATTGGAAGATAAGACGTGAAAGACATGACGAGATAATGAGGTTGGCCACGCCGTGTGTCAGTCGGGTAGTTGGTGTTGGCAACTGGCCAGTCGATCGGCCCATGCAGTTTAGCCTGACTTACTCAGTACTAATGGTTCAGTCAGTCAAACTCGATGCCTTCTTCGTCTAGACTAGAGGGGGATGTTTATGATCCCGACCTAGCTTATGTGTAATCGGGTCGGCCAACATGGCACCTCATGAAGATAGGTCATTGCCACGGGAGTTCCGACAGCCCAACGTGGCAGGGCATGAAACGTTGCCGATGGCCACGGGAGCTCCGACAGCCCGACGTGGCAGTACCTACCCCCTGACACCACACTGATACATGTAGTACCAGAGTCGGCGCAGGTTGACTCGGGACTGACACCACTCGTGTCCGAATTGCGGATATTTCGCTGACATAGTACCTTCCTGACAAGCTCTGGCAACCCGTACCACGGCACCCCTTGCGTATGTCAGGATGAGATGGCACCAGTCGGCGAGCTGATAGTGGTCCCTGATCCTATCCCCATATGAGACAAAAATGGGACAGAGGTTGTCGACTCCCCCGGCTATATAAGCCTTCCTCCCTTCATCTATAGGTATGCGTAATACATTTTCTGGCTACAGTTATTTCTTCTCCAGTTTCATCTTCTCCACCGGACACCGACTTGATCGTCGGAGGGTCTTGCCGGGGAATTCTCTTGGTGGGTTGCTGATGGTCATCTTTTTTGTAGGAGGGGCGCTAGCGGGAGCAGTTCTCAGTGTCAACCATCCTCTTCCATCAACAAGTCAATCTCGTCATCAAGTTGGGAGTCTACCTCGCTCTTCGACATGGTCGGAATCTGACCGCGATTGATCGCGACGCTACGTCTCGAATCAATTCGAACTGTCACGACGTGCCTCAATCGATTGAGGCTGAGGTTTGGTGCCTCAATCAATTGAGGCATGCACCCAATCATAGTGTCAATCGATTCACCAATCGATTAGGAGACGGAAACGTGTGAGCGCGCGGGGTAAGACGTACAATGTGTGTGTAATCGATGGGATCGCGCGAGCGGTGGGGGAAGACACGTAGTATATATATATATATAGAGTTTTACTATGCTAAAGATCTTACCGTGTAAACTCCGTACAAATCTTAACTATTTTTTTAGTTTGAATTTTTTTTTGTTTTTTGTGCTTAATATTATAACCCAAATGGAAGACTAAACCCTAAGGGTAATCGCAAGCAAAAAATAAAGAAAAAAATGAAAGAAAAAATAAAGAAAAAAAAATCAAATACACTAGATGTGTACGAGTTTACGTGATAAAGTCTTAGTATAAAATTTATATATATATATATATATATATATATATATATATATATATATATATATATATATTCCTGATGCAATCAGATCATCGACTTTGGGGATTTGCTGCTGGCAATTATTGAGCAGGAATAAAAAAAATGGACATCAGGGGGGCGTTCATCTGGGGAAGGAAGAAAGGAGGGAGAGGACAAGGAAGAAGAGGCTTGTGTGAGTCAAAGTTTGTAGCTGTCCGAGTTGTTGCACTTTCAATTATTTATTTATTTATTGTTGTTGTTGTTTAATATTGTAGAAGGTGGCATTAGTGTTGACTGTCGAAGGTGGCAGATGATCTGAAATCCGAATGAAAAGTTACGTAGATAAATAAATAAAAAAGGCCTAAACATTTTATTATTATTCTTAACTTTCTTCTCTTTTTCTCATCCATCTCTTCCCCTTCTCTACGATACTTATTGTTCAGCTGTACTTGTAGCTCACGAATGTAGTAGGTTATAGGCGAGTAGTTGCAAATGGTGCAACAACTGCACTTGTTGCAATTCTACAGTCTGTTAGAGTTGTCTAGTTGCGAATCGAATTATAAATGCTAGAACTATTGGAGCACCTCTACACTGGGAGGCGTCTTATTAGATCATAGATGCTACTTGTGTGCTACCAAATTATGTTCTACATTGTCCTATAGATGTTATTATATATAAAAAACATATATATATATATATATATATATATATGTGGATTGATGGCTAACGTATGAGACGTTGATAAATTCTGACAAAATCAGGTGTCTATTCTCCCTTATGCGTTAGTTACTGCCCGACTAACTAGTAGTGCTCGTGATTTATCTCTGTGTTGACCCTAGGATGAATTGTGGGATGAATTGATAGGACGTTAAAGCGAACGACTTGAGAATATATATATTTAGAAAGCATATTTATAAAAGAAATTTTATAATGATAAATATATGATTCCATAATTTTTAGATGTGTTTATTTATTTTTACATATAGCTCCTTTAAAATGTTGCATTTAATATTTAAAAAATTAGAAAAAAAATGATTAACGAAGTTTTTTTTAACCTCGGGCAATCGACTCCGGCCCCACGAAAGTTTTCCATCGATCGCTAGGGTAAATCAGGAATCGCTCACGGCGAGCAGTCTAGAAGGTCAGCGTCCCAAGATTCGTGCTCCATTTGAAAAAAAAATTCCTACAAATACGTCGTAGCTGGGCATCGAATCACGGATGTCTAAGATAGCGACTAGTTATCCTACCGCTACACCATAGCCCGGGGGCATATTTAAAAAATTAGAGTAACTTATATTAGTGGATATTTAAAAAAATAGTCATGAAATCTAAAATGCTTTCAATGTTTTAAATATATATATATATATTAAAAAATTCTCCTAAAATTTTATTTTTGTCAAAATATCTTTATAATTTGTTGATAAAATAAATATTTTCATAGTAAATGAAACTTCAGGAGTATTTTGATATTGACCA
The DNA here is from genome assembly GCA_024364735.1 of Boesenbergia rotunda. Lineage (NCBI taxonomy): Eukaryota > Viridiplantae > Streptophyta > Magnoliopsida > Zingiberales > Zingiberaceae > Boesenbergia > Boesenbergia rotunda. Next base: position 78,292 of record JAGFNQ010000373.1, on the reverse strand, counting down.
AACGTTAGTACGTAATTTAAAAATATATTAAATTTTAGGAGGTCTGTCGACATTGTTTGAGCTAAACGCCGTCGGAGCTGGCTGCCTTTCTGGAGGTCTGTCGACATGGCTTCTTCGTCTTGGTGTGCGATTTGATTCCACGGCAAATGGGCAATGTCGGCCTCGGAGGAATGGATGATTTGCATTTACTTTAAGGAGATCCATAGAACTCAAGCTTTGATTTGGTGGAACTTTCAGTTGTCGTATTAAATATCATAATGGGGGGTTCAACTCAGCTCAAAGATACCAGCTTTGCTTTCGTCAATGCAATGGTAAAGTCTCCATCTGTGAGATCTGGAGTGTACTAGCCATTGCGGGATGCGTTGCGGTAGGCATGCAGACAAAAGTGAGGGGAAAGCACTAGGAATAGGGGGGAAAAGGTGATGATTTCGAGGACTAGGGTTTGGTCGGTTTCTGAGCGGTAAGCGTGACGGGTAAAGATCGCTTTCAGCTCAGCACTTAGGCAGCAGTGCTCCACATGGTTTGGCCCACACTGACTTCTCCAATCCGACCTTTTCGAGCCACATGGCGGTTTGTGCTTCCCTATCGCATTGATGGCATTGTTTCCGAGTAAAAAATGTTGTAAAAAAGGCATCTTCCCATTTGTTCTACGCACATTTCTTAATTTCATCGTGTTCGAGTTTGACAGAGAGCCGTCTGTGAAGAGGATTAGAGGATGAAACTGGCTCTATAAGTAGAATTTAAGACGAATTTTGCTGTTGGAAAAAGTAGGTTTGCAGTGAAATTCTTGTTTCTAAGTTAGCTCAGTAATGCTACCACCAGTTCTAGGTGGTGGTCGTGCTTGACTGGGTTGCTCCTTGTGCTTTTGCCCTTCTTCGCGGTATTGTCATGGGCCAAGCGTCTTTTACTCGTTATCCCTCTTTTTGGCCATACTTCCCTTTTTTAACTGTAAATCCACTTGCTTGATGATGATCTTTCCGTGGAGATGATAGCATCTAAGTTGGGCATGTCGAAAGCACACTTTGAACTGTGTGTTGATAGATTTATTCTTCTCGTGATCTTCATTTCTATCCACATTAATTTTTTTTGGCTTTTAATTAAATTGCAGGTTAGAATGGATTTTCTTTGCCATATGTTTAAGAACAGAGGAATCTTGAAGTGCCAATTTTGGAGGAAATTGACCTTCAAGCGCAGGTATATGAGAGGATAAGCAATTGGTTTATAGATGGATGTCTTTGCTTTCAAAACAGTCTTCTGAAAACTTCTTGTTTCTCAGCTGAGGGCCCTGCGAGAAAGTAGTATTCTCTTGAACAACCTGTGAAAGTAGCAACCAACAGGATATTGCTTGTGAAGGAGTCGCTTTGAGTGGAGAAATGGATCCAGAGACTGGAGGATTTCCAAAATCTCTGAAGGTCTAGATTTGTGATCTGATAAGGCTGCATTGTTTGTGACCATTTTTCATATTTCTTATGATCCTAATAATTCTTTACGAGGCTGCAATTTGCAAGTGGACATGACAAATTTTAGTGAAATATACTACACTGTTTCCTCTTTGAACTTTGACTATCATGCTGAAAGATTTATTTTGTGTTTAGGGTAATTCTTGGAAAGCCACCTTGGTTTTAGCATACCAGAGCTTGGGCGTTGTTTATGGAGACTTGAGTATATCTCCCCTATATGTCTTCAGAAGTACATTTGCAGAGGATATCAAACATTCAGAAACAAATGAAGAAATTTTTGGTGTCCTCTCCTTTGTATTCTGGACTCTTACACTTGTTCCGCTTTTTAAGTATGTCTTCATTGTTCTTAGAGCCGACGACAATGGCGAGGGTAAGTTTATGTGAATTTTAAGATATCTTTTCATGTTAGCGAATTTGATAGGTATTAATTATCTGCTTCATCATTATGCAGGGGGTACTTTTGCTTTGTACTCTTTGATTTGTCGACATGCGAATGTCAGCCTTTTGCCTAATAAACAGGTTGCAGATGAAGAGCTATCTACGTACAAATATGAGTGCCCTCAAGATACAGCAAACAGGTCAAGAATCAAAGTTTGGCTCGAGAAGAACAAAAGACTTCATGTTGCCCTGCTGATTGTCGTAATGCTCGGTACCTGTATGGTAATTGGAGATGGAATCCTAACTCCTGCTATATCGGGTAAATCAATTCAATATATGCCCTTCTTTAATCTAGGGATAAATCAATGTCTTGTTGAGAGAGGGCATTCCCCTCTACATACGTAAATCCTCCACTAGGATCTTTGGCATAGCATCCTAATGCTTTGACTTTTCTCTTTGTTGATCTAAATACTATTATTTGTAGCAAGATTTCTGCTGGCTCTATAGTAATATAATCATAAAAAATTACTCAAAATACACGTGTGTCTTCAGTATAAATAGTTTATAGATGTGTTATTCAATTACTTAATCAATAAATGACAAACAACACTTAATCAGTAAATGTGACCTATGTTCTAGGTTATTCATCACTATTAAAGAACAGGATATAAAATGCATTTCTTACAAATTACTATTTATCCATAATGAATAAGCAATAATTTGGGTCTTTGAGTCAGAATCACTTTATTCACTATCACATGCTGTGCAAAGTCTCATGCAATTATGCTAATTGTATCGTTTCTTCTCCAGTTTTCTCTGCAGTTTCAGGGCTTGAGTCGTCCATGTCCAAGGAGCACCATGAATGTAAGCTCACCATTCAAATCATGTTAGATATTCTTGGTTTAGAGAAGCTCATTTCTATCTCTATCTTCTTTCGCTAGTTTTTTTTTGTGATGGGAAAGTGTGCAATAATATTATCCAAATAGCTGAATTTAGTTTTGCTGCAATTTATCTATACCTTTTGTTGAAACAATCAACAGATTGCTGATATGCAGGAAGTTCATTAGCACTGAGCCTACTGTCCCCATGTATGACATGCTCTGTCTGTGCTGACTTTTTGTAACTGAATCTAAGCTAAATGAACGCATGAACACAACTCTCTTAGCTTCAGGCTGCAGTTATCCTTCTGTAACAAGTTAAAGTCATTTTATTATGAAAAAAAAAACTATTTTGTTTAGCTATGTCTTCAGAGTTTTTGTTGTTCCTGATCATATTTTACATAACGGGTGTGGTTGTCTAATCATAATTTAAGGTTGATCGCAGTTATCTTAAACATTATTTTCTGCCAGGTATTCATCTGAGTGCAGCACTATGGCTAAATACCACATGGACTGAAATCACAGAAAATTTAGAAACTAATATTTCAAACCTATAAAACCTGCACTAGTATTGATATGTCATGAACCTGAATTAAGATTTCTAGTGAACGATTCTTCTAACAAGTTCTATTTCTACCATACTCTTACCAAGCTTTTGTTTCTTAGACGATGACCGATAACAGATTTTAGCGACAAATCGGTTAACAACTGGAGTAATCCAGGCTAATGGGAACACGAAGACTTCATTTGACTCATCATTTAATTTTTATCTTGTACTTAGACATCAAATACATTATGCATCAGAATTTGATTCCAGTGCTTGGTGCAAGTGCAGATGCTGTGGTTCCTATAACATGCTTCATATTTGTATGTTTGTTTGCACTTCAACACTTTGGAACTCATCGGGTTGGAATCCTCTTCGCACCGATTGTTATGACCTGGCTATTATGTTTAAGTGGACTTGGAATATACAATGTTCTTCACTGGAACCGACATGTATATCAAGCACTTTCCCCATATTACATGTTTAAGTTCTTGAAGAAGACCAAAAAAGGTGGCTGGATGTCTTTGGGAGGCATTCTACTTTGCATGACAGGTAATTTTTTAAATGGTAGTTCTTTTGTAGATAAGCTAGGTTTAAATGTTTTGATATTTTTTAATATATTCATTCTAGTAAGAATTTAAGTGTTGATCTTGTAAAAAAAAAATGGAGAGATACACAAAAAGAGATGAAAGAAAGAAGCACCTAGGATCAATTAAGAAAATCTAATGTAAGAAATTCTGAAAAATATTTAAGCTATAGTCCTCTTATATTCTCTAGGTTTTATAAAGGTATACAAACAACATGCACACAAATCACGACATAGTGTATATGTTTGTACGTGAACGAAAATACGAAATATATATTGGATGACCATTACTAAATTATTTTAACAGTGGAACCTATGGAGCCTAATTAATTTTTGATAATCCATAAATTGTGTACTCTTATCACAAAAACAAAATATAAAATAAAGCAAATAAGTTTGAAATTTGTAATACTTATCATTAGACAATACATGGTAGCACATATAGGGGTGGAGCTAGGATCAGCAACAATATAATATAATTAATAAAATATAAAATATAAAATCTTATAATCATAAAACACCACATTGAGTCTTCATATTTTGAAACCTTTGCACAATAACTTCAGCAACTGTTAGAAATATATCTTTCTCTACATAGATAATAAGATTATCATTTATCCAATCATCACACATTCCATTGCGCAAGTGTGTGTCATACATATAGTTGATATAAATTTATAGCCATTGAAGGTTCCTTGAAAGATCATACCAAATAGTGTATACTGTGAAAGACAATAAGATTGATATATATTAGCCTCATGTGTATTTTAGACAAGTAAATATGATCAACTTCAAATCAACCCAAAAAAGCGAGGTGTGCATGCTTAAAATGCCTCTGAGGCTAAGGTGCAGTGGTTAGGCCCTCCAAGCGATTAATCAGACATCTAAGGTTTGAATCTTAACTGCGGCACACCGTAGGATTTTCTTCTAATGGAACGACAAACCTAAGAACGTTGGACGCTTGGATGAGCCTCCGCGAGCACTTCCCGATTTATCTTGGTGGCCCGTAGGAAACTTCCGTGAGGCGCCAGTCCAGGATTAGTCGGTTCAAAGAGATAAATACCTAGATTACCAAAATAAAATAAAATCAACAAGATATAGTACAATTGAAAAGATCCACAAATTGAGGAAAAAATTGCAATAAACTTACATGGGCCCAGTGTGGGCAGACATAAAATCCAATAAACATATTGGTCATACTTATTTATGCCTAGCCTTTTCGTAAGATATCAAGATGAGTGAATTAGTAAACTAGCTTGGTCTAGGTGAGCCAATTGAAAACTAAAACAATGTATGATTGCATTAGCATATCTGGGTGCAAATGCAGTCATATAGACTGCTTTTTTGATGGTTCCACTTTCCAATATACAATAAACATTATGGAAGTTCTACCATTTACCAGCACATTGACTAAAATTATCGCTGATAACAGGATCAGAGGCAATGTTTGCAGATCTTGGCCACTTCTCATACACTGCAATTCAGGTTCTTTTGTCTGAAATCCCTTTAAATATCAATTTTCTTCATCTTTCAGCCATGAAACTGATGCCTAATTTTATTGTTGTAGATTGCTTTTACTTTCCTAGTATATCCCTCACTGATATTGGCATACATGGGCCAAGCCGCTTTTTTGTCAATGAACCATAGCCCTTACACCAGTCACCACCCAATTGGATTTTATGCATCAGTTCCAGGTTCACAATCTTAATTCACATACTGGAGTGATGATTTCTTGTGATTATGCAACTTCATTTTCTGTTGCTGAATTTTTCTTATTTTATGGAGAATAAGATTTTAGTTGTGATTGTTTCTGCAGAATGCATAAGATGGCCTGTACTGGTGATTGCAATACTAGCTTCAGTAGTTGGGAGCCAAGCAATTATTAGTGGAACATTTTCAATTATTAATCAGAGTCAATCCCTTGGATGCTTTCCAAGAGTCAAAGTAATTCACACATCTGAAAAAATTCACGGACAAATCTATATACCAGAGATCAATTGGATGCTTATGATCCTCTGTATTGTTGTTGCTGTTGGATTTAGGGACATAAAGCACATGGGAAATGCTTCTGGTATGCATATATAATTATATTCCCTGTCTCTATTTTTATAGAACCCATATTTTCACCCCAAGAATTCCTTCTCTACTGATATTGGATTAAATATTAGTCTGCAAATGCCTGGGTTGATTTGCATTCTGAGATACTTGAACAAAGTATTTATATAATCCTGAGTTCTATATTTGTTTGATTGTGCATCAAAAGATTGGTAGTCTATACTATCACGACTTATCCTTAAGGGCAATGAATTGAAAAGGCAACATGCAGTAAAATTATGTCAATTTATCAAAAAATATGCCCTAGGTTTTCAATTTTTATCAGAACACGCTTGTTTTCCAAATTTATGATAGCACATTCTTAGTCTTTTTTTCTTCCCATTCTACGCTTCCAATTGCACAAAATCTATTTTTTTAGGATTATCGAAACATGCCCTAGGTTTTCGATTTTTATTGGAACGTGCACTTATTTTTCAAATTCACCTGAACACGTCCTCAGTTTTTTTTTCCTATTCAACCTTTTCAATTGCACAAAAATGGTTTACTAGCTGATCTTGAAATCTATTTGTTGCATGATTTTCACTTGTAAACTTGTATATGAGATCAATTGCATCTTAAATCTATATTTTGAGGATATTTACATAGTAATGGTTCCTTGATAACTTGTCTTGGCCCCAACAAACTAATATCAGAATCAGGTTTTGGGGGGCAGAATGACACAGAATGGTTAATGAACTGCTTTTAAAATCAACTTGTAACATCGCTTTCACATGAAATCTTGCATGAGAGATCATTTACACGTACAATATTCAATATTTATTTCGAGTGTATTCATAACCTAATGGTGTCTGAGAAACTCATAGTAATAGCGATAGAATTGCACATATGGTCATTGGTACCTAAAATGTATATTTTGAGAGTATGCACGTCCTATTGCTAAGCATATTGGCTCAACAAGCTAATTTCAGTGTGTAGGAGGTGTGATTGCATTTGTTGCATCATTTTCACGAGAATTTCTTGCATGTGGGATCAGCTGTACCTAAAATGTATATTCCGAGGGTATTCACATTCTAATGACGTCTGGACAACTCAATTGTTCTGTGCAATTAGGATGTTTGTGCTCTAATAAATATGGCGTGTCCCGTAAAAGCTGGAAACCTTAGCTTGTTTCAGTAGGTTGTCTTTATTCTGTCATTACTTTGATAGGTATGCCTGAAATCCTCTTCCACTGGGTATGGGATTTCTTTGAAACCTTTACACATGTGTTCTTCATGCCGAACAACATACAGTAACTTAAATATGTAATCATCCTAGATAAGTTTTTGATAGATCTCTGTGATTGTGACTTGTGTTTTTGTTTGCTCATAATGCAGGACTGGCGGTCATCACCGTTATGCTAGTGACCACATGCCTCACTTCCCTAGTTATGATTCTTTGCTGGCAGAAGCCTCCATTGGTAGCTCTCACATTTCTACTCTTCTTTGGCTCCATTGAGATTCTCTATTTCTCTGCCTCCCTGATCAAGTTCCTCGAGGGTGCCTGGCTTCCCATTCTACTCGCTCTATTCCTCATGACAGTCATGTTTGTTTGGCACTATGCCACAATCAAGAAATATGAGTATGACCTACATAACAAGGTCTCCTTGGACTGGTTCCTTGCACTCGGTGACAAGCTTGGCGTCGTCCGTGTTCCCGGCATTGGCCTTGTTTTCACCGATATCATATCTGGAGTGCCTGCTAACTTCTCACGCTTTGTCACCAATCTCCCTGCATTCCATCACATCCTGGTCTTTGTTTGTGTCAAATCTGTCCCTGTTCCATTTGTGCCTTCTTCCGAGAGATTCCTGGTCGGACGTGTTGGACCGCCTAGTCATCGTTCTTACAGATGCATTGTTAGATACGGCTACCGTGACGTTCACCAGGATGTCGACTCTTTTGAATCTCAGCTCATTGCAAGTTTATCCGACTTCATACTGCTCAAAGCACGATCCAGTGCAGAAACATCTAGCAAGTCAGAAAACAGTTTCGAGAATCAACTTACTGTCGTTGGAAGCAGTATGCAAATGCACTATCCCGGCCACAGCACCCTACGGTCGAGCAATGCATCTGAGCACTCCGGCACGGGGAGCACAATAGAGTTGGCCCGCGCAAGTGCAGGAAAGAAGGTCCGGTTCCTCCTGGAGGAAAAAAGTAACTCAGCATTGGCCGAGGCCGAGATGGAGGAGCTGGAGGACCTGCTGGCCGCTCGCGAATCCGGGTGTGCATTTATACTGGGGCATTCTCACGTTCAGGCGAAGTCAGGGTCATCCATCATGAAGAAGTTGGCCATCAATGTTGCTTACAACTTCTTGCTAAAAAATTGCCGTGGACCGGATGTCTCTCTGCGTGTGCCTCCTGCGTCTCTTCTCGAGGTTGGGATGGTTTATGTTCTGTGATCTAGTCGAGAAGGTCGATCGGAGGAGGAACACTAACAGCGCAAATAATCTTTTGTGTATGAGACTCGATGGTGTTTGATGGATCCTTGCACTATTGTTGCAGTTTATGTTACGCAACTTTCATGTACATACAAGTCAAATATATTGCATGTTAGTTATTCTCCTGGGTTTCAATGAGTTGACTTTTTTGCATAAGTTTATGTGAATCAGGAGAGGTAGTTGAGGGATTTTTGATAAGACAAGTTTGGTTTGACTTTTTTTTTACGACTTCCTTTTTAAAATATAAAAAGGGAGTGGAAAAAAAAATGGGGCATTCCGAGAATTGAACTCGAGACCTCTCGCACCCTAAGCGAGAATCATACCACTAGACCAAATGCCCATTATTAAATGTGCTGCGGATATGACTTTCCACAGCATGTTATTAACAGCGCACAATTATAGTGTGCTGTTAATAATAGTTTTTACGGCGCGCCTAATTAAGTGCGCTGCGGATAATATTTCATATTTTACAATTAACATCGCACAAATAATTGTGCGCTGCGAATACTATTTTTCGCGGCGTGCAAAAATAATACGCTGTTAAAAAAATTATTTATAAATTAAAAAATTATTTTTAACAGCGCAGTTATGTGCGCGCTGTTAAAAGATCAGGCAAAATATTTCCCTGTCCGCGCAAATTAGGCGCTCGGGCTCTCGGCAAAAGTTTCGGCAGCTAGGTTTTTTCCGCGCAAACTCGCTGTCTCGGCACAGTCCTCGCGCTCGCGCTCGCCATTCCTCGCTCGGCGCTCTTCTCCTCGCCCTCGCTCGCTCGACATTCCTCTCCTCGCGCACGCGCGACTTTCCTCTCCTTGCGCTCTGCGCTCCTCTACTCGCGCTAGCTCGCGCTCGGCATTCGCTCGCTTGGCGCTCGCGCTCACTGACGCTCCGTTCCTGCTCGGTGCTCGCTCCCGCTGTTCGCTGCTCTCCCGGTTCTGCTCGTCCGGTTCCTGCTCGTCCGTGATCGGGCATCCGAGGTTGGTCTTCATGTAATTTCTTCTTAGTAATCCCAAAATTTCAAAAGTTATCCAAGTAATTTCTTCATGTAATTTCAAAAGTTACCCAAAATTTTTTCATGTAATTTCGCTGGATAGTCCTTTTCAAAGAAGTAATGCACATTCAGCTTAACATTTTCAGTTTCATTTTGTATTTTCTGAAATTTTTTATAGAAAATTATTATCTTGTGTCTTCTAGAATTTTAGTAAAAATTTATTATATGTACACCAATAACATTGCTATTTACATCTCTTCCAAAGCAAAAAAGTTGACAATATATGCCTTGTGATCCTGTTCGTGGAGTGTTGATTGATTTTGTTGAGGTTATATGTCCGTTATCTTTAGGTGTTATGACTGTTATGCTATATGTAATAACAAGCATTGCATTAGTTCTAGAAATCTGCCTTGTGATCCTGTAAGTACAAGCATTATAAGCCCTAGGGCATCCTTGTTAGTACTGATTTACTTAATTTCAGCATTGAGATAAATCACTTGAAATTTTTATTTACATTCTTCAGATTATCAAGAAAGATTTCTTGTCCAGTAAGAATCAATGGAGCATGTTTATGGACATATTCTGTCTTAATATGCTTGCAGTTGTATTCTGAAATTACAACAATATGATTTGGGGCTTAATTTTGTTATTTAAATTTCAATCTGATTCAGTTCTGAATTTATCTAATAAAATTAATTTTGTTTAATATTTATATTTTATTTGTGTGGTTTGGATGTTATTAGTAAATGCCAAGGTTAAGGTTAATATTGATTATTGACCAAATGATAACAAAATCTACTTGTTTAGTTCTCTTAGTGATTCTAGATGAGTTTTTGGTCAATGTTTTATATGTAATTTTCATTACATGCAAATCTCAAACATTTACCCCATTTCTTGACTTAGCAATGAGAAATGGGCAATCTCCAACTGAATGAAACTGGAATGATTTTTTACCTTCAGTTGGAAGGAAGTAAGGAACTGGTCTTTAAGTAGAACATTATGTTTGTATTGATTGGATGTAAAACTAATTGACAGACTTAATTAGTTTTTGTAAATTAGAACTTCATACTGTATTAAAACTTCTTACTGCATTAAAACTGATAAGTTTTTGTAAATTAGTAGTTAATGAAATTAGTGCATATCAACCTTGTTCTTTTACTTTTTTTTTCTCATATTGTAACTTAGTTGTTAATTGTGATTTTTGTTATGGACAGACTCTTTATTTCTGCATTCCCTTTCTAGTTATTTATGCATCTACACTCCTTAAATAAATAGGAGATAATACGCTATCAATTTTATGTATTTTAGCAATGGATTTTAACTTTCATTTTAGGGTTGTAGTCATTTACGAAATGGATAAGGAATGGATGCATTTGCCTTCAAGGCTTGTATCGGAATACGAAGAAGGGGTTCAAAAATTTCTTGCACAAGCTAGGGACTATGCCAAAACTCGTGAAACAATCTTATGTCCTTGCAATCGTTGTCAAAATAAGAAGTATATGAAATTTGACCAAGTGTACGAGCACTTAATTATTAAGGGGATAGATCCTTCTTACACTATTTGGGTCTTCCATGGTGAAACTTATACATCACAATTTCAAAGTGAAGGTAGTTCAAGAAGAGTTCAAGAAGAGGAGGGTGAAAGTAGAGAGGCATATCACTTATATAGAGATGTATTTGTAGCAGAAGTAGAGGCTGGACATATTATGTCTGAAACAAAAGACTATGAGTTTGTTGATTTATTAGAAGATGCAGAAACTCCTCTTTTCCCTGGTTGTACAACTTACACAAAGTTATCAGCAGTTGTCACATTATACAATTATAAGTCACACTAACACTAGTTTCAATGAGCTGCTTAAGATCTTATGTGGCATGCTTCCAAAAAAAAATACACTTCCAGAAAATGTTTACTCAATGAGAAAATTGTTGAAACCATTTGATTTAGGATACGAGAAGATTCATGCTTGCCGAAACGATTGTTGTCTATTTAGAAAAGAGCTTAAAGATTTGGACTCATGCCCAAAGTATGGTTCCTCAAGATGGAAGGTTGACAAAATCACTACTAAAGTTCATAAAGGAGTTCCAGAAAAGGTGCTTCGGTATTTTCCTATGATACCTAGATTGAAAAGGATGTTTAAAATAAAAGAAAAGGCTAAAGACTTGATTTGGTACTCCGACCATAAAAGTCAAGATTATATGATGCGTCATCCAGTTGATTTAGTAGTTTAGGATACAATAAATCATAAGTGGCCAACTTTTGCATCGGATCCTAGAAATCTGCGGCTTGGTCTTGCAACAGATGGATTCAATCCTTTTGGTGACCTTAGTTCCAGATATAGTTGTTGGCCGGTTATTTTGGTTAATTACAACCTTCCTCCATTGATGTGCATGGCGAAGAAAAATCTTATGCTGACATTATTGATTCCAGGGCCAAAGCAACCAGGAAATGATATAGATATATACTTAGAACCCCTTATGGAGGAATTGAAGGAGTTGTGGGACACTGGTGTGGAGGCATATGATGCTTTTAGTAAGTCAATGTTCAATCTAAAGGCTATTTTGATGTGGACTATTAATGATTTTCCAGCTTATGGAAATCTAGCTGGATGTGTTACAAAAGGTAAATTTGGTTGCCCGATATGTGGTAAAGACATATGTTCCATGTGGCTAAAATACAGCAGAAAGTTTGCATACTTGGGCCATAGGAGATTCGTTGCTCCTGATCATCCATTTCGAGAGAGAAAGAAGTGGTTTAATGGGAAAAAAGAGAAAAGGGAAACCTAGACCTTTGACTGGATTAGAAATTTTTAATACAGTGAAAGACATTGAAAGTGATTGGGGTAAAAAACAAAAGGGTGAGACTAGCAACACTACAAAGAAAAAGAGGAAGAAGCAGGAGAATTCAAAAAAGGTACAACAACCAGTTCAAATGTGGAAGAAAAAGTCCATCTTTTTCAATTTGCCATACTGGAGTGTAAGTTAATTGATTATATTCCTTAGCTTTTAATGAATTTGTTATAATATTGAACTAATACTATAAAATGTATTGATGGTTACTTACAGGGGCTTTTGTTACGTTATAATTTAAATGTGATGCATGTTGAAAAGAATATTTGTGAGAATATCATAGACACATTGTTAAACGTGAAGAAAAAAACCAAAGATGGTGTTAATGCCCGCAAATATTTGATGGACTTAAAAATTAGAGAAGAATTACATCCTCAAAAAAAAGGAGAAAACATGTATCACTTGCCTGCTGCACCATACACATTGTCTAAAAAAGAAATGGATATATTTTGCACTAGGTTGAAAAAAATCAAGTTACCAGATGGTTATAGCTCAAATATTGGTAATTGTGTTTCTTTGGAAGAACGTAAGTTTATTGGATTGAAATCTCATGATTGTCATGTACTGATGCAACAATTGCTTTCAGTTGCATTGAGAAGTCTTTTACCCAAAGGGCCATGCAATGCTCTATTTCTGCTTTGTGCATTTTATAATGAATTATGTCAAAGAGTGTTAAACAGGAACCGTTTAGAACAACTCGAGGAAAATATTGCTGAAACTCTATGCATGTTAGAAAGGTATTTTCCACCCGCTTTCTTTACCATTTCAGTTCATTTGATAATTCATTTAGCAAGAGAGGCTCGCTTGTGTGGACCAGTCCACTTCCGCTGGATGTATCCATTTGAAAGGTAATAAATATTATACAACAAATTATATTTTGTTACCAACAATTGTTGATTGTGATTTTGTTTTTTAATTTAGATTTATGAAAACACTAAAAGGGTATGTGAAGAACCTAACAAGGCTAGAGGGTTGCATAGCTGAGTGTTATCTCGCAGAAGAAAGAATGCGATTTTGTAGTGCATATTTTCAAAAAGCTTCTAGTATTGGTGTCCGTTCTGATCGGAATGAGGATTTGGAGAATGACTTAGTGGAAGGTCGTCCAATTTCTAAAGGAAAAAAAAGGATTTTAGAAGACTCGGTATTGCAAGCTGCACATCGATATGTATTATTCAATACTGTAGAAATTGAACCTTATTTACAGTGAGTATATGTGATTGCAACCCCTATTAGATATTCATGGTCTATTACATAATTCCGTATATTATAATATTCACCTTTGATGATTTTAAATAGGATGCACATTGAGGAGCTTAAACAAGCAGATCGTCGTTTCATATCTAATGAAACATTATTACAAAAGCGGCATATGGAAACATTTACGGAGTGGTTATCAAAACATGATCTTAATAACTCCTCAGGCCGAATTCAATGGCTAGCACATGGTCCAAGAAAGCGTGTTATATCTTACACTGGTTATATTATAAATGGGCATCGGTTCCACACAATTGATGTTGGAAGGTCAACACAAGATAGTGGCGTTTCAATTGAAGCTGATACTATTTGTCAATCTAGTGCTCATGATTATTCACATGCAAGAGGAAGGCTCTCATATTACGGAGTTATACAAGATATTATTTTACTTGACTACTATTCTTTCAAAGCGCTTGTGTTTAGATGTGATTGGGCTAATATTGGAACTGGTATTAAAATGGAAGATGGTTTTACACTAGTCAACTTACACCAAGGGCTAAGAACTTTTGAAAGTGATCCTTTCATTTTAGCATCACAAGCAAAGCAAGTATTCTATGCTAGGGATAATGATGAATCAAATTGGTATGTGTTGCTAAAAGCGCCGCCTCGAGGTATTCATGACATGAACTTGATTGAAGAGGAAGCTTATATATCAACAACACCTCTTGATGTATCTAGGCTTGATATTAATATTACTGAGAAAGAACCATATGCAAGGAATGAGTGTGATGAAATTGATGTGATTGATCCATGACTGCACTTTGTAAGTGTCATTATATGTTTTTATTGCAAAAGCATTGTGTGCCTCTTCTTTGTGTTTGCCTTATCATAAATGAAAAAGTAGTACTTTGCTTTTTGTTCTAAAATATTTTGGAGATTTTGTGTTGATTCTGTTCTTGCATAAGGCCAGTTTTGCATTGTTTAAACTGGAAGAGAATTCACATTTGCTAATGCATTTTCAAGAGTTCATTATGGTTTCCTTAGCAGTCTGTTCCTACATCAATGCTTTTCAAGAGTTTTCATTATGGATATTATTTATGAGCAGGTTATAAAAGACGTAAAAAATGGGAAAAAACGGAGCAAGTCATCTGTAGATGAAATTCAGGTGATATTGTATTTTTTTTTTTAAATCTTGGTTTACTGTAGTAAAGTATAGTTATATATTCCATTTTTTTATGCTATTTTGTAGGCTAATATAGTGAATAGGCTATCAGGAGTGGGCTCTAATACTTCACCTAATTCATCAGAGGATTTGCATGATAAAGAGTCAATTGATCAAGACAAAATTGATAAGAAAAAGGCATGAGGTGCATCAAAATTGAAATTAGCTAGTGGACTATTAATGCCCAAAGAGCTGGAGCGTAATGAGTTCAGACAACCAATCGGGGTTAATTCTATAAAATATGCTTCTTTTCTTGGGAGCATGGTAAAAGAATTTGTGCCATATACATTAGATGGGTGGAACGATGTAAATGAAGATGTGAAGAATAGGATGTGGAGTTGTCTTCAGGTAATGTCTTTAGTTATTGAGTTTATTAAATTTAATTATAACAAAAAGTAGATGTAATTTTGTACTTCTTCATGTACAGGTGAATTATAATGTTGAGGAGTGTGACAAGAAAATAATATTTCAAAAATTATCTAAGTTGTAGCGTGATAGAAAGTCCAAACTGCAAATACTTGTACGAGAAGCTAATACTGGTCAAGTAGCTTCATGAAATCTTAATATTTTGAAGCCTGAATTTATGGATGAACAACAGTGGGAATTGTTTGTAAAGAAAACATTATCACCTGAATTTCAAGAAGTATTAATTAAGTGAATTTACTTGTAATAGATTTGGTTGTATTATAAATACTCATAGGATTATCGCATTGGATATATTTTGTGGATTGAAATATATAATCAATTATATATGAATATGTTAGATATATTTTTATTCTCAGGAAAAGAGTACAAAATTTAGAGCAATGAGGGTAAATCAAAATTACATTCACACGATGAGCCGGAGAGGTTATGCCCGATTGGCTAGCATTATGGTAAGTGTTATTATTTATAAAAAAATTAGGATTCCAAAATTTCTACAAATCTTCTTATATATATTATTATTTGCTCCTAACAATATATATTTATATATGTCAAATACTTAAGGAAAAAGCAGCTCCTGCCGGTACAACAATTACAAGGTCACAAGTTTAGATTGAAGGTCACAAGAAGACAAATGGGCAACCTATTAGTCAAGCTATTGGAGATACAATAGTAATAAGACTATCAACCGCTATTATATCTACAAGTTTTCATACCTATGCTAGCACTAATAATCAAAATTTTCTATTTTACAAAATTTGTATTTTGCTATTTGCAGAAAGAAATAGAAGAATGTCCGCCCGAATCTTTAAACACAACTAACATTGCCGCTGATGCAATTAGCATTGTATTTGGCAAGGAATCTCGAGGTAGAGTGTGTGGAATGAGCTTTGGAGTTAAACCATCAAAAGTTGGAGCTTCTGTTGAAAAAAATGCAACTGTTAAGCATCTTCAAAGTGTAGTGCATAATCTTTCAGCAAGAAATGCAAGAAATGAAGGCTTTCTTTCAAACTCTAAAGTTACAAAAGGAAAAAAGAACAGGTTAGTAATGTGGCTATTTTCGTAAGTCTGCATTCTCCAGAGCTTCCATTCCTAGTGCCGTTGTAATCGATCGAGAGTGAATACTGCCTATAGGGAGCATTCCTCTAGAAAGTGGTAGATCTATTGGGGCTTGATCATGTTGAAAAAGCAACATGGGGATAAAGAGTGGTGGCTGAGAATTCCTATGTGTAGAGATTCTAAACTGAGTCCTAGATGGAGGTGGCTGCTTGCGAGATTGCAGCTGGTTGTAGGTCTGTACAGAGGAATGAAGTAGCTATTATCAAACTTATCATTAAAATTTTCCATCTGCATTTGTTTTAATCTCTGAGCTATTATCAACTGCCATTTGTATACTATCTTACAGACTATATTTCTTTTGTATTATACTAACAATAATTAATTTACTTGTAAAATTAGGTTGCTAGTGGTGAAATTGGTAATGGTATTGGAAATTTTATTGGTGGCGATAGCAATGTTGCAGCTCAGGTAACTATTTTGATACAATATTTTACTTTCTCCTATCAATCATAACATGCTTTATTTTAAAAATTTGTTTGATCATTAACTATTTTTATTGTTATACAGTCAAAACTAAAGAATGTAAGTGATGGAGATATCAGTGTTAATGCTAAATGTAAGTTGTTTCATTGGTTTGTTGATGAAGCCATTGCAAAAGGTCGAATTGCATCCACGGATCCAAAAGCAAAAGCACATCACGTTCCTCTTGGTGGATCTTGTTGGAAAGTTTGGATTGATAAAATTTTTGTGGAGAAGGTGGAGCTAATTCAGCCAAACGACGAGATGTTTTTTCTCGAGGATGCATTAGGAAGCACAGTAGCTTGGGCATCAAAGTTTATTGTTTTGTCTGACTAATACAGTTGCTAATGATTTGACATTTACTTTTTGTAGTAAAGATGAATTTCTGTGGCTAGTTTGGATTGTTTTATGTGACTAAATGAATGATTGTTTTGATTAAATGTGATGATGATGGTTTTCTAATTTGGTGTATGGTGTGTTGAATTATAATTGTGAATGTGTTATTATAATTTTGTATACAATATTTGTATGTCGGATTATAAATATTAGAGCTTTAATATTTGTATATGTGATATTTGTGTGTTGAATCTTTTGCACTTCTTCCGCAGCGCACATCCGTGCGCTGCAGAAAAGGCCTTTCACAGCGCGCGGATGCGCTCTGCGGAAGAGGTGCGGAGGTTTAGAAGACCTTTCGCAGTGCGCATCCGCGCACTACGGAAGACGTGATCCGCGCGCTGCGGAAGACGTGATCCGTGTGCTGCGGAAGGCCTTTTCCGCAGCGCGCGGATAACTTATGACTTTCAACATCTTTGAATTTCGCAGCATACAATGTGCACTGCGGATAGCATAAATGTGCGCTGCGAAAAGTCATATTTCTTGTAGTGATACGGCTACCGTGACGTTCACCAGGATGTCGACTTTTTTGAATCTCAGCTCATTGCAAGTTTAACCGACTTCATACTACTCAACGCACGATCCAGTGCAGAAACATCTAGCAAGTCAGAAAACAGTTTCGAGAATCAACTTACTGTCGTTGGAAGCAGTATGCACATGCACTATCCCGGCCACAGCACCCTACGGTCGAGCAATGCATCTGAGCACTCCGGCACGGGGAACACAATAGAGTTGGCCCGCGCAGGTGCAGGAAAGAAGGTCCGGTTTCTCCTGGAGGAAAAAAGTAACTCAGCATTGGCCGAGGCCGAGATGGAGGAGCTGGAGGACCTTCTGGCCGCTCGCGAATCCGGGTGTGCATTTATACTGGGGCATTCTCACGTTCAGGCGAAGTCAAGGTCATCCATCATGAAGAAGTTGGCCATCAATGTTGCTTACAACTTCTTGCTAAAAAATTGCCGTGGACCGGATGTCTCTCTGCGCGTGCCTCCTGCGTCTCTTCTCGAGGTTGGGATGGTTTATGTTCTGTGATCTAGTCGAGAAGGTCGATCGGAGGAGGAACACTAACGCGCAAATAATCTTTTGTGTATGAGACTCGATGGTGTTTGATGGATCCTTGCACTATTGCTGCAGTTTATGTTATGCAACTTTCATGTACATACAAGTCAAATATATTGCATGTTAGTTATTCTCCTGGGTTTCAATGAGTTGACTTTTTACTTAAGTTTATGTGAATCAGGAGAGGTTGATGAGGGATTTTTGATAAGACAAGTTTGGTTTGACTTTTTTTTTTTGAAAGTCCATTTTAAAATATAAAAAGGAAGTGGAAAAAAAAAAAAAAATGGGGCATTCCGAGAATTGAACTCGGGACCTCTCGCACCCTAAGCGAGAATCATACCACTAGACCAAATGCCCTTGTGGGATTTATTTTGAAGTTTATTATTTATACAAAATCTAGAATTAACCGCCTGGCTCCACAACTAGAGAAGCATCGTCTAAAACCCTCTCTGCTCGTGCAAGGAGCAGCGGCGGCGGCAACATGGCGGAGGTTGAGCATGAACCTTCGAATCGGGCGCTTACCGCTACTCGTTTCTCGGATATGAACCCTTCTCTCTCCGTGGCCGTTCTCGAGGCCCTAGCCTTCGCTGGATTTCACTTTTGCACGCCGGTTCAGGCCGCTACCATCCCCTTGCTCTGCAGCCACAAGGACGTTTCCGTCGACGCCGCAACTGGGTCCGGAAAAACCCTCGCCTTCGTTGTACCATTAGTCGAGATCCTACGACGATGCACCTCTGCCCCTAAGCCTCATCAGGTGCTTTCATCTCTCTTATTCTATGCATTTTTCGTGAGAGGTTACCTAATTGTTGTGTAATAGTGGAGTCGTTTCTGTACTCTTGGTGGTGCTTCTCTTTAAAATGGCGCGGAAATATATGAATACCTGCTTGGCTATTCCTTTTTGTAAAGAATATTGTTTCTATGGTCGCAATGTATTGATTCTCACATGAATTCTAGTTCATCTTCCAAACAGAGGCATTGAGAATATATTCCCCTACAGGTTAATTTTAACCAAATCAACCATTATAGTTGTTCTGTTTGATATTAGATCGATAGATATGCTTTGCTTCCAATATGGTAACACATGCTCCATTCTCTTTTTTGCGAGATGGAAAGAACAGAAGTTCTTATAGCCTAAAATCTAGGCATGTGTAGGCTTACTAATTCTGATGATAATTGGCAATCTTCAGTAGATGTTGGTAGTCATGGAATTTTTATTTGTTGTGATAAGTTATGTTTTTGAATGGGAAACGTATTTTCTCTCTGTTAGTTTGCAGCATTATTATATTCTACAACAGCGAGATTTTCAAAAAACAAACACACACATTTTTGTATTGCAGGTTTTAGGGATGATCATTTCTCCAACAAGGGAGCTGTCATCACAAATATACCATGTTGCACAGCCTTTCTTCTCAACAGTTAAGAATGTCAAGTCTGTTCTTCTTGTTGGGGGTCTAGACATAAGGGCAGATAGAGAGAAAATTGAAACTGAAGGCGCCAACATCTTAGTAGGTACTCCAGGGAAGCTGTGCGATGTAATGGAGCACTTGGATGTACTCGATTTCCGAAGCCTTGAGGTATTTCTATTTGAAACCTATGTTATTTATTTTATTTTGGATTTGATTATATGCCAGTGCCTTTGGTTCTAATGAATAGATTCTTTTGAAATTTTATCTTTTCTTATAATGCAACTTTACTTTTGGAAGCTTTTCTAGAAGATACATATATTGATCTTAAGTATCTTTTAAAGTGAAATCTGAGTCTAAGCAACTTAGTCAAATATGAGCTGTATGATGTGTGATGGAACAGGCTGACTGTTATGGTTATCACTTCCAGATGTGGTGGAAAGTGTACCATCAACCATGAAAAGAACCGAGTAAAGAGAGCTTACAACTTCTACTATGCATGATTGTGTGCAGGAGGTGGCATCCAGTCTGACAATAAGATCATCCAGTCTTACAACTTCTACTATGCCCATATTCCCTCATTATTGTAGGCCAGGTGGCCTTACTTTTACAAAAGTAACTTTAAATAAAGTTATAGACCAAAACAAGTGGCCTAAACAGTGGCTAATAAAAACAAGAAGGAATAGCCTCACGTGGCTTAATTCCTTTCTGAACGAATAATTACAAAAGTTGCGGGTAAAAGCTTTGCAATTGTCTTCCCCAAAGTGGTTTTAATCATGGCAGTGACATCTTTAGTCTCTTCAATTGAGCTGTCCACCATCTTTAATAATTCAATTTGCTTTTCCAAAGATTCTATTTCCATGGTAATGTGGTGGATGAGCCGAGACAAAGCATCTGCAAGTTCATTGTTTACACCATCAATATGTTCAAATTTAATTTCCACCCCAGTACCTGTTATATAATCTATGAAGGAGATCCATCGAACCCTTGATGGCTTATTGCTGACCGTTTTGTTAAAAAATTTGATTATTGCATGACAATCTGTCCTCAATGTGATTTCTCTCCGGTTTAAATAATGGATCTTCATAGCAGTTAGAGCCTCCATACAAGCATGGATTTCAACATCTATTGTGGACTTGAGGGTTGGAAATTTTCCACTAGCATAGGCGCAAACCTTTTCTGTATTTCTAGGATCATACCTGGATTTTTTCCATTTACATACACCTCCCCAGCCTTCCATTGAACCATCAGTTTCAATAATGATATAGGCTTCAGGTGGTGGAAGCTCCAGGTCAGGAAGTTTTGAACAAGTTCCTTGACTTCCTTAATTATTGCCCAGTCTGATGACTTAAAACGTCGATCTCCATGAGGTGAGGTCTTGGCATATAAAGGTCCCAATAATTTGCTAAGATTGGGAATATGTGATCTTGCATAATTTAGTATCCCAAGCCAGGATCTTAATCCTTTCAATGTAGTGAGTGTCTCCTCATTGAAATCACTGATTTTCTTGATTATGTGCTGCTGAAGCCTTATTTTTCTGTTGCCAATAATGACTCCCAAGAATTCAATCTCAGGCTGAGCCACTTTCATTTTAGTGGGTGATAAGACAAGCCCTTCCTTCTGGCATATATCTAACATTTTGCACAGGTGTTGACAATGTAATTCTTCAGTCGAGGAGAATACCAGAATGTCATCTATATAGACAGCTAAAAATTCTTCACAGTCTTTGAAGCAATTATCCATTTTTCTTTGGAAGACCGCTGGTGCATTTTTTAAACCAAATGGCATTACTATCCATTCAAATAAGCCCTGAGGTACTAAGAAGGTTGTCCATGGGACTAACTCTGGATTCATCATCACTTGGTGAAAACCTGATTTCAGATCAAATTTGGAAAAGATTTTACTATTTCCGATCTTTTTCAGAATAAGGTTAATACCTGGAAGAGAGTACTGATCTTTATAAGTATTGTCATTGAGGGATTTATAATTAAACACCAGGCGCTCCTTTCCTTTCTTTTCTTGGCCCGTTACTGGGTCAATGGTAGTGCCTGATTGCACTATGAAAGCCATTGTCCTGTGTCGGCTCTTACTGGCCTGGATTACCTTTAAATTTAGGAGGGCTTCAATATGAGTTTTGAAAGAGGCTTCCATCACCGGTGTTACATGCTTCAAAGGTTTATCCTGGATTGTAATGTCCGGGTTAATGATGTCCAGGGTACATGTTACCTTATTTTTTGCCCAGTGTTCTAGAGGATTATCCCCAATGAATCCCGCTTCCTTCAGTCTCTGAATTACTGGTGCAAACTGCATCTTGAAATTTACTGTTAAGGCTTGTTGAGTAGCCATAAATAACTCATCATGAAGGTTTATATATTCATCTTCATCTAAGTTTAATTCCGGTATTGACTTGGCTGCAATAACTACTTCAGGAGAGGTATTGATTGTAGTAATTTCTTTATAAAATGTTACCTCAGTTCCTTCAATTCGCAGTCCCCCAGCCATAGCTTTAATAAACTTACAGCCTATTAACATCTGAATACCATCTTTCAAATTCATGGTTAGCTGATAAGTGAAAGGAATCCGGAATTTGTGAACACCAATTGTCATAAAACCATTTTTAACTTTCTTGCTGAGAATTGATTCCAGAGAAAAGTACCTTATAATTAATTTCTTCGAATGCCTCTCTGGGTAATGCATTTTTGCAAATACAGCAAGTAGTTGCTCCTGTGTCTAATATGGCTTGCACCATTGTGTCTTCTATTCCCGGGATTTGCAGTAGGACTTTCATATTATATAACCTGTTTAGCAGTGGTCGTCCAGCTGCCGCAAGAATTACTTCAGTGTTAATTAATGGATGATCCCTTGTAGTAGAGCCAAATGAACCCTCTGCTCTGGATGTTTCTCCCAGTTCTCCAACTTCAATAAGTGGAGTCATAATCTTCTCAAATATTATTTGAGCAATGCAGCTACCATGTTCAAGGGAAAGAGTTAGATCAGAAAAATTATACACAAGTATCCGTACCTCCCCCCGGAAATCAGAATCAATAACTCCGACATTGATAAGAACATTTAGTCGAAGCGCCGCGCCTGATCTTGGTGCGATCCGAGCATAGTAGCCTTCTGAAAATTCTATGCTCAAACCGGTTTTGATTAGGCTCTGTTGCCTGGGTAGAATATGAACTTCTTCATCGGTGAAAATATCATACCCAGCTGCTCCAGATGTTCGCCTTATTGGTAGCTTAGTTGAGGATGTTAGCCGTCTGATTTTTATAATATTTTCTGCTTCCATTTCAGAGTCTTCCCGTTCCGTATTCTCCTTTTTATTCAATACACTTCGTAAATATTGCGTATAGTCCAATAGATCTTGGATCATTTGTTCCTCCTTTTCAAAAGGTGGGATTACCTCATACTTCTTCAAGGTTAATGTCTTGTTTAGGTAGAATGGGCCGCAGGCGGGCAGACCGTCATCCTGCACAATAAACAATGGATGCACATAGTTTCTGTAGTAATTAACTTACAGAGGGTGCATCATACATATTTGCTGTCGGTTATAATCTGATTTTCTTCCCATTCATGGCTGCAATTTTTCATCTTGTCACCGACAAATACTTGGCTTCTCCAGCCACAATTTTCAGCTCCCAGCATATATCCTGTTTCCTGGATCCATGGTGTGTCATCTAGAGCCAGGTTAACATAGCTTGGACCCATTTCTCCTTCTGAAAATGAACATATTGCATCTGAGTCTTCTTCATTAAAGTCTACCGAGAGTACATCATAGTCAGATGGTAAATCTAATTGATCCATAACAGCTGCCCTGACAATATTTCCAGTCTTTCTTTTGCAATCTCTAGCAAAATGACCTGGTTCCCCACATATGAAACACTTACATTTCTTTTGCTGATTACCTTTCTTTTTCTTGAATACCCTAATATGGGAATCATGGGGCTTGCCTTTATATGTTTTGGATTTTCTCAAGCCATACTTCTTCTGCTTGTTATAGTATCCTGGAATTGGTATCTTGTTGCAAAATTGTGTGTGTGTGTGTGTGTGTGTGTGTGTGTGTGAAATATTCCAAAAAAAACACACACATAACTAGATATCTTCTATAACTTCACTAAATCCAATTTTACCAAGGTTTGCTAATGTTGTCTTTGTTCTGTGTGTGTGTGTGTGTGAAATATTCCAAAAAAAACACACACATAACTAGATATCTTCTATAACTTCACTAAATCCAATTTTACCAAGGTTTGCTAATGTTGTCTTTGTTCTTGTACAATAAAATTCCAATAGATGCACCAAAATACTGAAATTTTATGTGTTAATTGTTTGTTATCAGAAATCTATATCATTTGATCGCAATGCTCCATTTAAGCAAAGACCTATTTACTTTTCCTTTGATCATCTTTGTTGGCATTTTTCACAAAGCAGATCCTGATTCTAGATGAGGCAGATAGACTTCTGGAAATGGGATTTCAAAAGCAACTCACTTATATAATTTCTCGTTTACCAAAGCTCCGAAGAACTGGGCTTTTCTCTGCTACACAGACAGAGGCTGTTGAAGAGCTCTCAAAGGCAGGATTAAGGAATCCTGTGAAGGTTGAAGTTCGAGTACAAGTCAAAGCACAAGGTGAAGCATCAACACAAGAAGTAGCTTCATCAAAAACACCTTTAGGGCTACATATTGAGGTATTATGGTCTTTATTATATTTTGTGTGCTTATGAGATCTTAGGTGCCACACTTAGTGCGATAAAGAGTTGGTTGTTATTGTTGTTGTATGAGATCTTAGGTGGCTGGCTTTCATTTTTTGGCTGCTGCATATAGTCGCCGACATGTAATGTTACTAGTTATTAAATAAAAACAAGGTTGAACTCCTTTTGGTGCAATTTTCTTCTTTCCTATTACAGTTGTAAAGTATATCGAGCACTATTTTTTCCCTGATGAGAGGCCGTCCTTGAGTTTCTTCATGGAAAACTCTTGATTTATTCTATCACCGATCATTCTTGGAGCACTATTTTTTCCCCTGATGAGAGGCTGTCGTTGAGTTTCTTCATGGAAAACTCTTGATCTATTCTATCACCGATCATTCTTGGAATTGGATTGTACCTATTTTCCTAATCCTTTCCCCAAGAAATCAATAAAAATCAAATTCTGAAAAAAAAAGGAAAGGAAAACGCTTGATTTGATTTAGATGCACATATTCTCACATTATTTATGGGTAAATTTTATTTTCACTAGTCAAACTTCTCAATGCTCTTTTTTATGTTACAGTACATGGTATGTGAAGCACAGAAGAAGTCTACCTACCTTGTTGATTTCTTGGCAAGAAACATGTCAAAAAAGATGATAGTGTAAGCTTCATATTCATTTTTAGTGATAATTTACTGGTGTTTCCATTGGCATTATAATGTGTTTTCTTGATGATGTATGGTTAATTTGTATGACTCATCAGTATTCACTAGAAGTTAATGGATTGCAGATACTTCATGACATGTGCTTGTGTTGATTATTGGGGTGTTGTTCTTCCTCAACTTACTGAACTGAAAGGTTGTCCAATAATTTCACTTCATGGAGAATGAAGCAGGTAGTTGTTGGCTGGGTTCTTAAAAAATTCTACTATGGTATATAATCTTTTTCTTTTGCACTATTATCTTTGTAGACAGCAAGGGAGAAAGCATTGGCATCTTTTACAGATCTTTCAAATGGTATCCTTCTATGCACTGATGTAGCAGCAAGGGGGTTGGATATTCCAGGTGTTGACTGGATTTTACAGGTAGGTTTATTTAGTTAGTGAAAGTAGAAATTTTGGGAATAACGATTTGGTGCTTTGATAAATGTGCATATCAAATGAGGAAGAGGAAGATCAAAAAAAAGACTTGGTTAGTAACAATAAAACAAGATAAAATTTATTGAAATATAAATGATGATATAGTAGGGGATAGAGCCCAATGACATAGAAGGATCCATATAGCCGATCCCACCTAGAAGGATAAAACTTGGTTGTTTGTCGGTGTATGTTACCTTTTACAAATCTTTAATTTCTATGCATGATTTTCTTACAATTTCTTTGGAAATTAGCTGACTGTTCTAAAATATTAACTTTTCAACGAAAGATTTGTACTAATTGTTTAGAAAACTTAATTGATGCCTAAATGTTTATCATAATGAGGATTTGCCAATCATCTTTTAACTCTGAGCATCGGTACACCTATGAAAATTAAGTTAGACCAAGCCTAGTAAGCAGTGGTAGACCTCTTAAGCTAACTTTTATTAAAATTTAAAATGGTTTTGTACAATGAATAATTCTAGAATATCTTTTGTGTACATATCCTTGTCACAGCTAGAAAACATAATAGTTAATTGAAATTGATGAGTTACAATGCTGCCATATTTGTTTTGTTCAGTATGCATCTTTTTTATATCTTCCAAACAGGGGTTTTTACCTATTTGCTCAAATATGTTTGTTATTAGCTCTTGATATTTCTTTTTTTTGCAGTATGACCCACCACAGGATCCCAATGTATTTATACATAGGGTTGGCCGGACTGCTCGTATAGGTAGACAAGGAAGTGCGATTGCTTTCCTTTTACCAAAGGTTAGGTTAAACATTCATAATTGTACAGAATTAATATAACAATCATATCTACCTCGGGAAGTTCCATTTTAGTGAATCATTCATTACCCATGACTTAATATTGTATTCTGTGTTCAGGAGGATGATTATGTAGAGTTCCTGCAACTGAGAAGAGTCCCTCTTAAAGAGAGAACATGCTTAGATACTGAATTTGACATGGTTCCTCTGGTAAGATCATCCTTGAAGTGGTCCCATCTTCCATTCCAAGTTTTTTATTACATTCTTACTTGCTTGATTTTTCTTTTGATTAGCAGGAATGATGGATATTTTTTTTAGTACTCAAACATCTTTGAAATTATACTAGGCTATTAGTTTGTCATTTTTTTAACCCCATCACGAGCTTCTTACACTTAGCAACTTCGATTCAATACTATAGTTTTGTTTAAGAAATGTGAAAAAGAAATTTCCATTGGTCATTAGTTTGAGGTTGAATTAATTATTTTAAATTAACTTCTAACTAGAAATAAGGTAGCATTTTACCTAGTGAGACCAGAAATATGAGAAATGGAAACAACATCATCGTTACTTTTCGTGACTCCCTGTTCTCACTTCGATGACCCAATAACCTCAAAAAATAGCTCAGCTGTGATCTTCTAAATTCAACATTTCCTATTGCAAGCCATGTGCTAACAAGTGGGAGCACTGCTTTTCTATCTTTTCCGGAATGGCAATTATCTCAAAGATCTACATCTGTTACAGATCAGAGCTGCAGCTAAAGAAGACCGCGATGTGATGGAGAAGGGGATCAAAGCATTTGTGTCATACATTCGTGCATATAAAGAACATCACTGTTCTTATATATTCAGGTTCCCCTTTACACTTTTTTTCCCATTGATGTTGTACCATCTCTAAAGTGTTTGATGGCACATCCTTAGGTGGAAAGATCTAGAGATTGGGAAACTGGCTATGGGATATGGTTTGCTGCAGATCCCATCAATGCCAGAGGTGAAGCATCACTCTCTATCGATCGAGGGTTTCTCACCCATCCATGACATTGATTTGACACAGATCAAGTACAAGTAAGCAACTTCCTCTTCTTATAGTTGGTGATACTTATAGTATGAAATTCTGGCTCCAAAACATGATGCAGTTTCCATCCTCATTACATGATTGAACATCAAGAACTTGAATCTGCACCTGTACCTTGTTAGTTTAAATCCAAATTATATATAATTTGCAACGGTTCACATCATGGGTTTGTTTATATGAATTTTATTTGACAATATATTATTGCACATTACCTTACGTTTGAATGATTCAGTCGCTTGTTTTGCATACAATCAATAGGAATAAAGCCAGAGAGAAGCAAAGACAGAAGATTTTGCAAAGCAAGCAAGAAGAAGAGCCTAAACAAAAACAAGTGAAGAAGAAACCGGAATCTACTGCCACTGTTATGAAGAAGAAAACAGGCAAAAAGCGTCGTGCCATTCAGACCAAAGAGGATGCAGAGGAGTTGGATCAAGAGTACCGTTTATTGAAGAAGCTAAAGCGGGGGTTGATCGATGATGATGAATTTGATAAGCTTACTGGCTTTGGGGAAGTTGAGGAAGAAAGCCCTTCTGAAATTGATTCGAAACCTTCTGGTGTTGAAGCTCGTGCTGCTTCTAAAAGCAGTAGAATGAAAACCAAGCAAAGAGCGAATGCTAGAAGGCCAGGGAGATCAAACAACAAGAATGCTAAAAACGATAGTATACTGAGGTCGAAGTCGAAGAAAGTTAGAAGGGTGTAATCCACCTCCATTATTTAAAATATAACCAAAATCTTACAATTTATAGATATGCAACATGTTTTTTTGTATCCTATTTTGTATGTCCAAATTTTGAGGTCAACCTATTGTTTCCTAAATCTGAGGTATTTCGTGCGTGATAGATGGATTTACTTTTTCATGCATAATTTTTTGGTTTTTGGTAATCTAGTATTTGGATTTTGCCTGACTAATCTTAATTTGCCTATCAGGTGAATTCGAAGTTAATCTTTAAGGTATTTGTTTTTTAAACATTAATTTTCATATATTATGTCAAATTAATATTTGAGGATATGGGCATAATCAGGAGATAAGACGAATACATATTTGATTTCATGTCATTTCGAACTCTTTAGATCCATTGATCGATTTTGATCGTCGATTTTGATCAAAATCGATCGATGGACCTAGAAAGTTCAGAATAATCAAAATCGGTCGATAGACCTAGAAAGTTTGTAATGACATTAAATTAAATTTCATATATTTGTCTAATTCTTCTGATTATATTTATACTCTCAAGCATTAATTTGGCATAATATATAAAGAACAATGATTTTTTTAATACGAATTAGATTTTTCGAATATATTCATGTTAAAAAATCATTGTTCTCAATATATTATGTTAAATTGACATTTGAGATTATGAATATAATCAAGGGACCGAACACATATGATTTAATTTCATGCAATTCCGAACTCTCTAGGTCTATCAATTGATTTCGATCAAAATCAACTCATGGATCTAGAGAGCTCAGAATTAGATGAGACTAACTCATACATATTCGTATAGGTTTCCTGATTATACTTAAACCCTTAAATGAAGATTTGACATAATATATTGAGAGCACTTGATTTTTTTTTAATATGAATTAGATTTTTCGAACATATTTATATTTAAAAAATCATTGCTCTTCATATATTATGTCAAATTGATGTTTGAGGATATAAATATAATAAGGAGAAATAGACAAACATATAAAATTTAATTTCATGTCATTTTGAACTCTTTTTAAACACGAATAGATCTTTTTTTAAAAAAAAACTATTTATTAAAAAAAATATACTAGTCGATTATAAACTATAGCAATCGACTAGTGTAAATGAGAGGGGGATAAAATAGATATAGGATATATGATTAGGTAATTTTGAAAATTGGATACGTGATTTACATGTTTCCGTAACAAGCTTTAGATAGAAAGTGAGAAAGAAATATCAAAATAATCATCATAATAGACCAATATTTGCTTTATTTAGTGAGTAAAATTCAGACGATTTATATTGAAACTTGAATTAATTATATTTTGTGATAGATTTAATTATCCTTCGAAAATATATTAGTATCAAATAAATCGAGAGCGGTCTTTCTCAAATTGGTTTTTTTCAAATTGGGCGGAAACGTGGAAGCAAGCCATTGGAATTGTCTATTTATTAATAAAAAATTATTTAGGAAATTTATAATTTTAGCTTATGTAAAGCATTTTTAAAAACATCCAATATAATCTAAATTCAGAAAGCATATGATAAATTGAAATAATGAAAATTATTTTTTATTAATATTTAAAATAATTATTATTTGTTTTATTTTAAATAAGTAAGATTAGGATTTTAAGTTAATTTGATTAGTTTATGTTGGTTTAAGTAAATCAAATAAAGCTTTTAATCATATGAATTATTTGAGTATATAGATGTCATCACTTTATTATCATTATCATAACAAAAAAATGCTTATTTTACTAGTTTTTTTTACTGTAAAATTACTATCATATAAGCTTAAGATCATGAATTCTAATCGCAAAAACGGTCTTTTGCAAAATGCAAGATAAAACTATGTACAATAAGACTCAATTTTATCTTTCTCTCCCCTGAAAATTTAGAGTTTCATGCACCAACTATATTCATCTCTTTGCTGTAGCTGGACTCCACAAGCTGGACATGGTTTACTTTGAAACCAGCAATGGAGATGGAGATGAACCCCATTCAATAAAATGTCGGGCAAAAAAGGGGAAAAGAAAAAGAGAACTACTGAGTATCACTAGAAGCAGGCTCCCTGCAGATTGGGCAAGCGTTCTTCATTCCCAACCACTCGGAGATGCAGCAAACATGGAAGTCATGCCCACACTCCAGCCTTCCCAGGTTATCATTATCCTTGTATTCCTCCTGAAAACACGATTCGCGCATCAGTCTTGTTGCAGTTTATTACAGATTAAATAAGTTTCATAGCGGTAGAGACATGCTTAGAGATATTGGTGCTCACCAGGCATATGGTACACTTTTCTTCAACATCTTCCATTTGTTGAGGAGAATGATACACTCTACTCGCAATGCAGCTCTTAACAGCCTCCTTAGACAAGCCTGTATTGACATTTCCTATCCTTTCTGCCAAGGCAAGTAGTTCCTACAAATTAAATACAAAAAAATAAAAAAGTGAGTGAATATAAGAAGTTGTGCTTGTTGAAGCAAGAGAAAAAATGTAACTACCTCATAACTCATGTCCTCAATATCCATTCTCAAGTCTCTGTGCTCATCATTTAAGTCTGTGGGTAAGAGAATGTCATCCGTTCAAACATTAAATCACTCTGCAACATGAATTAAGTACAAGGTGTGAATAAGTAAGATTGAACAGAACATAGAATCATTAACAAATATCAAATATAATACAACACATTTTCGATAACAAACAACAATCCAAATTAAAGACATGCAAGGAAGATGCGAGTTTAGTGTAGCTTGAGAATTTTCAGTAAGGTCTCAAAGTTTTGCAATTAGTATTAATCCAAGTGTGAATCCCTTTTTTATTTGAAACCATCAAAAAGCTGTTTTCTTTACTTAGACCTTGACTAAAACTATCAAGTTTTACAAAGTTGATATCTCTTGGCTAAAACTATCAAGTTCTTGCATTAAATTAAATATAAAGAAAATTGCTTCCTTATGGCTAGCATGTTTCACAAAGTTGGCTTGAGCAAACAAACAAAATGATATGCAATTGGAGGTGGAAATGTGAGTATATGCAAAATGCTATGCGGATGCATTAATTTCTAAAATAATAATTATAAAACATCAGAATGAAGAGATAACAAATGTGAAACTACTAAACGAAATACTTTATAAATCTTTAAGAATACAGACCTCAGGGAACCATCTATTGGAAGCATTATGTCCAAGGATTATCACATCGGATCCATCACGAAGACCTGCACTCTGATTTCCATCAGGGCGTGTCCACCCTATGTTAGGCAATGGCCTTGAATATCTGGAAATTGCAGCTACTTCTACTCCTGCTGGCACTCTAATAGCTCTGCTGCTAGAAGGGATATAAGCAGGATTGTAGGCAATGGAACTTTGGGCTGACACCACTCTTGGAATGCAGGGGAATTGAGGAGCCCATTGATATCTATTTTGATTGAGATGGGGATGATAAGCACTGTTAGTTGCAGTTCTCATATTTTCGACATTGCCACTAGCAGTGAGTTGGTTCAGGTTTAACCTGGGATTAATAGAGCTAGCATCTGCAATTTCCAAACAAAAAAGTAAGAAAAATGAGACATATAAAGCCTAGCAACAAAGACAATGATATGATTACCAGCAGTAGGAAGGTATCCTTGAGAAATAAAGGGTGAAGAAAAATGGCTCCATTCTTGTGTCATTCTGACGCTTGAAGTGTGATGCGGGGTATATGTAGTATAGAGCCTCTCTCTTGAGAACCAAGTTGGGTTGGACTGCAGATGAAATTCTCCGCTGTGCCGGCTTCTCACATTCCTTTGTGATCCTTCCCCAGGAAGACTGCTATCATTCGTGTAGCAGGCAGGCAGGCCCATGGTGTTCAAAGGCCAGCTTTCAGAACGCGGAGGAAGATATGTCCCTATACCGTCAAGGTAAGAGGGTTGGATTGTAGAAGTTCCAGCTTGGGGATACCCAACAACATTAGCTCCAGCTGGCCGAGGAATAGTTTCTCTTTTTCGTTTCTGTGCAACCATTCTGTAGTCCAAATGAGGATGATTACTGCTGCATCGATTGCCAATGATAGGTTGAACATAAGGAGGGTGCCAATGTGGAACTTGAGTTGGAGGAAAGCTTGTAGAACCCCCATTCGACATGTTCATATATGAACTACTTGATGCGCTGGGATTAGATACAAAACAGGTTGGAACTTCCGTCGTTAAAACAAATGAAGAATGACGATTAACTCTAGCCACAATGTCTGAAGTAGTTGAAGAAGCAGCTGCGTTGACTATGACTGATGTGCAAGAACAAAGAATAGGCTTCAGACTATGTTATTGATGTTAATAATTAAATAGCTATAACCAGCAATGCAAAAAAAAAAAAAATTCTAGTTGGTACCTGAGGCTAAGCGAGGATGATTTTGTGCATGATTCCAGACTTCATTATGCTCCATTTCAGGCATCTAGAATCTATTGCAAAGAGTGTGCGAGCAGATGCTGTGTGATTTAAGCCAAAATGATCTGCTAAGAATATGTTTCAGCAACGGGGAATGTTTCCCTTATTATGGAACAAAAGAATAGAAAAATCAGAGAAACTAATTACTGAATATGAAGGGTATTCTAATAACAATTTGTATAACTAGAAACTAATTCTTTTTTAGAAAAAAAAAGAGTCAAACCTTCTCCCAATGCAGGATCCCGAGGAAGAGTATATTGTACACATCCTTACCTTGCTTTGCAAGAAACTATTTCCCAAATTCAAATATGTGACCTCTAGATCACACAACTACTTTACTGTTGCATAATGGCTCCCAAGTATCCCAATGGAACAGGTTTTTCTGTACATGTTTCCATTGCCCAACCACTAATCACCATCATTAGATAGCGTCAATTCGAAGAATGCTACAATATAACTGCTGGCGAAGTTTGTGTAGTTATATTTAAAGTTGCTTCAGCATTCTCATTTATCTAAGTCTACTTTTTATTCTGTTAATGTTCAATCACTAAAAATACATGATCCAAGGGTTAAGTTAAAGACATCAAAGCAGTAGTTAATATTTGTCTTGATTTACATCAAGCAGTAGTTAAAGTCTGCAATGTAATACCAAAGTTGTAAAACCAGGCCAGATGATGAATAGCACAGCAACATTCATATCTGCACGCTCGCTGTCTGAATTAGGTAGCTGTTGAAGTTTTGAAAGACACAAGGTCACACAATCAGAAAATCAGCTATTTGGAATTCCAACTAGAGATCTATAAGACTCAGAAAGATCACTGGAACAGGCTAATGGGAAGGGTGGCATGCTGATTCAACCATTGGCAGTAAACGTCTCTCTATTGACAGCCAGTGTAAGGTTTGTGTGCCAGCTGAAATCATTGAAAATTCTCATTCCAACCCCACATCGGCATCGAATTGGCACAGAGAAAATTACCCCCGTGATCAGTCATGGCTCAAGTCACGACGACCACACTAGGGTGACTAGGCGGTCGTAAGTGAGGCATTGGGTGCAAGGAATGAAAGGAGAGATGGCTAGTGGAGAGGAAGAAATATTAGAACAAAAAGATGATAATATTCATCTTAATTGACTCAGTATTGTCAGTCTCAGATTCTATGCAGACAAGTAAATCATGAAAAATGTTTTATCTTAGTATAATGATTTTTTTACGTGAAAAAAATCATATTCTCAACAAAATATTTTAAGAAAGTGAAAGAAATAGACCGGATGGAAGAGAGTGTGAGATAAAGAGAGACCTACAAGAATACCAGGCTCAGGGAGGGGATCAGCTAGGTGGAGGTGGGGGCACATACGGGGAAGAGAGGGTATGGAAAATCGTGTCAATAATACAGTACCAAAACTCAGTTCCAGCTTGAAGTGCATCTACTTCGACAAGGCTTCCTTTGGCATCATAATACCCCCTCCCATTCCTCTACCCAGAACTAGGCAGCTTAGTGTTACTTGTCATCCTGTGGAGCATGGAGGCCTTGGTATAGTTTATCTCAGGTCCATAAGCCTGTCCTTGTGCAAGTGGTGGAGGCTCTTGATTCCAGGTTCAGTCAGTTTGGGTCCTAGTCAGATATCTTTATTTTGCACACGCCTCCATGCATGTAGCTTGTCTGATGACATTCGTCCTTCCCTTAGAAAGGCGTGGGACAAGTGCGAGACTCCTGCATGTAGCATCAAGGTTTCATCCTTCAAATTCTGGTCACTGCTTTGTTCAATTCTTGTTTTGAGATGTCTGTTTGAATGACTCAGGACCTGTGCCTCTCAGCGACCTTAAGGCGATGCATGACGTTGCCTTTAATTTGCCCCATGTGCAACACACAGATTCAGCTTGCTGGAGGTGGATGGATCAAGGTTCCTTTTATGTACAATCTGATAGTCCTTTGAAGATCACCCAACACTCTTATGGTCCTTTTCTTACTTACAAGGTCTTCATTTGATTTGCATCACAAGGCATGCTTAGCAAGAAAATGCAATATCCAACCACTCATATGTATTGTACAATCTCCCGACTCTAGAGTGTAGAATCATACTTCCATTTACTCTTTCTCTGCCAGATAGCAAGGTTGTTATAGTTGCGCATTTTGACACTTTGGGCTGGCAATGATCAACTGACCCAGACTGAAGCTTGGAGAGTATGGTGTTCATCTGCTACTCACCAGACCAATAGAATTGCCAATACTTGCATAGACACATTGATGTTTGTTGTTTGGTTCAATGCAGTGCGAAACTATCTAGCAGGAAATTACAGCTTCTCAGTCGGATTTCTAGCACCTGTGGGATGCATTGCTCTGTTTATGGACAGCTCGCCTGGCACAGTATCATCAACTGCACTACAGTTAAGTCCTTACAGTCCTTTCAAATATGAGCCAGCTTTGAGTTTGTTGATGACTTCCTTGCTACTAAATTTTAGTATTTTGTAAATGAAAAATGATGAACAAGGGAATAGGCGAATCTGGGACGACCGATCCGATCCTACGAAAATTTTTCACCGACCAGTAAGATAAATTAGGAAACGCCTACGGCGGACAATCTAGAAGCCTAATGTCCTAGGGTTCACACCTTATTTGAAAGAAAAATTTCTATAAAATACACCGTAGTAGTGTTTTGTAAATGAGCTGCTATTGATACTACTCTCAGGTGGGACGGCTTGCATTATTAAGCGCTAGCTTGCCTACCCCAGTATCATCAAATGCACCAAGGAATGTTCTTCTAGTCCTTTCCCATATGAGCCACCTTTGAGTTTGTTGATAATTTCCTTCACCGTATCCTGCAACTAGTTTGTAGTATTTTGTAGATGGGCAGCTACTGATACTGCTCTGAACCTCCTCTGTATTTTGCATCAGGGTTTGTTTTGCTGATAGTTCTGCGGTAATTCTTTTCACCTTTGCAACACTATATCACTACTAATCAAAGTTTAAAATTTTGTCTTACTCGAAATTTCAGCTAACCCGAAAAAATAATACCGTTTGGGTATTTTATCATCCACTTATTTTATAAAAGAATTAAACTATTAATACTAACAATTAACATTTTACTGTAATTAACTATTTATTTTTTATTTATATTTATTAATTAATTTAATCATTTTAGTTTTAATCTTCAGATTTAATATAAATTTATATCTTTGTTATTTGTAAATTGTTTAATTCTTTAGTTTTATATGATTTGCACTTAATATATTTATAAAAAATACTCCCTGTTAATGTAAAGGTAAAATCGCAAACTGGGACAATTTTACTTTTAAATTATGAAACATTGGAACATTTTCAGATATAAAGGCAATGTTTATATAACTTTATGTAATTGCAATTGAAATCTTAGATACAAAATGTGTTGATTATGATATTATTTTTTATATTTTGTTTGATACAAAGTTAAGCAAAACTCTTAAATAAAGTAAAATAATTAAAAATAATGTCATTTAATTTTAATTGTGTGTTGTGTGTGTGTGTGTGTGTGTATATAATATTCAATTCAACTTCAATTTTATTAAATTTGGAAGCTACAAATTTATTTAAGGTTGTTGATGAAATTAAATTTTCATTGAATAGAAATTTTTTATAAAAAATATTATAATATCTCACATTTCAATGAAATTAATTAAAATAGAAAAATAAACAAATAATATTTATTTAAATAAAGTTTAATTTAAGTAAATGTCATGTCATATTTTAATGCACAAAGCAAAGTTGAGATAAAATAGGTATACAAAACTCTAATATTTATATATTAAATTTTATCTATCTTATTCTTTATATTTTAATTTTTTAAAAAAATAATACTAATTAAATTAATCAAATTAATATTTAAGTTTTAAAGGCTGAATGGAGTAATATTAGATAGGATCTATTAAGATAGCTATCACAACTAATAGAAACTAATTTTACTCTTTCTTCATTCTTTTATTGAGCTCTTATTTCTGGATTCCTTCTCTCCCTTCTCTATTCCTCGTAGACAACTATACACCCATCGTCCATCGATTGTCGCCGCCCTTATTGTCGTTGATATCAACTACTTTGCCAGTGCTCTTGCTGCCCATTTACCATCTTCATTACCCGTCCCCTATTGCCTGCTCTCTTGATGTTTCATTTCTCCCTCTTCCTTTCTCTTTGGTTGTCACAACTATCATATCCCTCCTACTTTCTCTCCTTTGGTCTCTTCTCTCCTCTATTTTTGGTTGTCACAACTATCATATCCCTCCTACTTTCTCTCCTTTGGTCTCTTCTCTCCTCTATTTTTGAAGTAAAAAATGATAACGCTAATCTCAGATGGCCAATATTTATTCAAGTCATAAAGAGAAGAACATGAAACATATTCTTATTAAATCGAATGAACAAATGCACAAATGCCGCAGAAATTTATTCAAAATTACATGGCATAGGAAGTACCTTAGCATATTGAAGGATGCTCTGCTCTACAAAAAATTGTCGATTAGTGCTTAAATAAGCAAGGTCTTCCCTAAAAGGAGTTGTAATAGAAGGTGATGAGGGGGGTTTTGTACATTCAAGTGTAGGCCACATCCTTGTCCATCTATCTTTGCCTGCATCCAACTAAACTTCCAAGATCACCAAGCAAAACAAATCAAAGCCGTACCACCAACTGTGGCAACAATGCATTGGTTTCTTCCACTCAAACCTAGTGTCCAGTCAGATTAAGGCATGCTGATTAGCCGTACCACGACCTTGTTCAAATAATCTGCTCATGCATGATCCAACATGGGTCGAAGAGTGGCACTCAGATAAGGCCACTCCTCAGTCTCAACATTTGCAAAGCATACATGAGCATGTACAAAGTGGTATCACCCTCTCCAAGTAAAAAAAAGGTCACAACTTGGAGGTTATATACTTCTCTTGCCCTTCCTGTCACTCCCTCTTTTTCTTTTTAGGATGTGACATAACTTAATCATCTAAGATAAGTCCCAGATTCCACTCTGCTGTGCTTTATTTCCCTTGCAAGTCCCCGGTGTAGGTTTCAGTACATTGTTGGCCCCCAGGCTACACTGGTTCCAACTATGTTTTCCATCACACAGCCATAATTTGACATCAACCATAGGCGATCCATTGCAGGCGATGTTACAGGACATTGTCGGTACACAGACTAGGCTGGTTCCGACTATGTTTTCCATCGGACAGACATAATTTGTCATCGACCATAGGCAATCCATTGAAGGTGATGCAGCAACGCATACACAAGAAAATGAACAGCAATATATCTTGGGACTTGCGGGAGAAGCGATCCCAAGGAAGTTAATTATCTTCTCACAATAGTTTGGACTAATGGTATTATGTAATCACAACTACATACCTGCAAAAATAAGCAATCTGCTAAAACTTTAGAATATATATAAGAATCCAGTTGAGGTTGATTCTTATATATAAGAAACAAGAATCAATGATCCCCAACCCATTATTTCAAGTAGTTTAACCTAACTTTGTTCTTAAAGGAAAATCTCCGATTACTTTTTTTTCATTTTCAGACAAATTGAACACGCAAATACTATTAAATCATAACTTACGAAAGGGATTCTACGACTCGCAATCGCGTTAATCGCAGCATAAAAGATGCAGGTAAAACAAAAGGAAATGATCAATAGGAAGACGGGCGATTGGAGGATACCTGGACGAAACCCTCCGCTGCGGCGCTCTCGGGTCTCGGAATTAGGGTTCAATGGCGATCAGGCAACGCTGCTATGCTCCCCTTTGCCGCAGCCGCCTATATATAGAGAGAGAATGTGAAGAGGAGCAGGAGAGAACGGAACGGGTCCAGATCGTTCGAACGAATTTTTCCGTTTCGCCTTTTGATGATTTTATTTTTTTTCTTTCTGCGCTGCTTTTTTGCACGCCGCGCCGAACCGAGCTTTGGCTCAACCGGTTCGGCTCAGATTGGACCCTGTCAACCGTCTTTCGAGAATTCCATGTAGGGATAAATAATTTTAAACCTTCTATCGAATATTTTATTTTATTTCTATATTTAAAAAATAATATTTAATCCCCTTCTATCAAAAGTCAAATGTAGGAAAATTTATAAAAGACAATTATATTCTTGTCTTTTTTATTATTTTCGATGACCTCGAGAGGAAAAAAATAAATTGAATTAATCATTATATTCATATATGTATCAACATAAATAATAAAAAATAATAACTTGAAAAGTGATAACTAGCCAAAATCGTATTCCATCACCCTCACTGAATTAAAAAAGAATCAAAATTCTAAATTAATGAATTAAAATAAAATAAAGATGGAACAAAATTCATCATTAAAAATCTCCATTTCATTATCAAATATGACATATAATGAAATAGGAGTAAAATATTGATGTGATAAAATTGCACCAATATCCATCCTTCATTTTTGCATGCAAATATAGTTGAATCTATTTGATGTTAGTAGTTTTGGATTTATTTGATGTATTAAAATATTTGAACATTAATCTTGTAGTCACAATAACCTATAACCTTTCTTTTTGAATTTTATAATGTCTTTAATGTGCATATTCATTAAATTTTATCACTCCAATACTTCACTCCTGTTTCATTTAATGTCATATTTGATGACAAAGATAAGAATTTTAATTATAAATTTTATTCTATCTTTATTTGATTTTGATTCATAAGTTTAGAATCTTAAACTCATTTTTGTTTGGTAAAAGGGGAAACGACTTTTGGCTAGTTATTCATTTTAGAATTGCTATTTTTCTAATGCTTATAGGGTGCATATATGAATGTTATGAGGATTTTATAAAAGAATATAATAATCAATTTAATGTATTTTTTCCTCGTAAAACCTATCAAAAAATGGATAAAAAATAAAGACATAATTATTTTTTATAAGATTTTTCACATCTAATTTTTGATAAAAGGGAGTCAAATATTATCTTTTTTAAATACAAGGATAAAATACTAGTGGATAGAAAATAAAGGAATAAAATATAATTTGATAGAAAATAAAAAAATTAAATATTATTTTTTAAATATAAAAATAAAATATAACTAAAAAATCTAAAAAAATAATATTATTTATCTTCCATTTACTGAAAGAATCAATCTATTTATCCCAATGAAGAAAAAAAGTTATTACAGTTCCAATGGACATAGATGATAAAAAAAATAATAAAAATCTTATCGAGGGGACATAATCAATCACGTTTATTCTATGTATATCAAGTTATTCTTTCTTTAAATGGAGTGGAATCTAGGACGTTGTATTTCTAGATCACTCATCGCGAGTATTTTCGGATTTACTTTGATGATCATGAAAAATTTTATGAACCAGATCGATCATTCCAAATTCTATTATTTGATCCAACAATTTTATATATCAAGTTGTTCGATGGATAACCGAAGGAATTGAATTTAACAATTTTTTTCAGTTGAAAAAAATGGAAATAAATTATCCATGAACTTAAATAAGTATTTTTTTCCCACTTTCCTCTTTATTTTACTTTTTAAAAACTGTGCAATTATGGAAAGATTTTCATATAAAAAACGACCTTTATTGTTCAAAGAAGGAATCTTTTGTTCGAATTTTTTATGAATATGTTTTAAAAAAAAATCAGATATCTAAGTGTTCGAACTAATTAATTTTAGGTGGCTAATCCCGATCCCACAACAAATTTTCACAGATATTTCAAGACTTTCTTGAGTAATAGCATTGCAATTATTTTAATTTTCATAATTTTGTAAAACAAATACTTCTATAATTAATTGTAAAAAACAAAATATTAATGAATTGCTACTCCTTGAATTATGATTTTTTAGCTATCTTGCGGATAAGAATATATGGTTCCATTTCATAAACCAAAATATCTATTTTCTCATATTATGATTTTTTTTTACCCGTCCTCCTCGTGTGTTAGTCATAGTATACGAATAAATAATCTCCGTGATTTACCTCCTCCATATTTGATCTTGAGATGGATTGGCAGGCCCCTGGAGCTATGTTATAGCGGAAAGGTGACTAATCATTATCCCAGACATCCACGATTCAATCCCCAGCTACGACGTATTTGTAGGAATTTTTTCTTCAAATGGGTCGTGAACCCTGGGACATTGAGCTTCTGGATCGCCTACCACGAGCACTTCCCGATTTACCCTAGCGGCCAATGAAAAACTTCTTTGAGATCGGACCAGCCGTCCGAGATTGAAAAAAATTTTGTTAATCATTTTTTTGAGACGGATTGATGGATTGTTGAGGATGAACAAATCACCTATTAACATATTATTGTTTTTTTTTTCAAATCATGCATCCCATTTTAATTTTTTTAATCCAAAAACACCCTACGATAATTATTCCACTGTTTTTAGTCCTGTTCTCGTTATTATTTCCTATCTAAATCTTCCCGCTTAAATTTTAAATAAATCTATTTGTTATAATAACTACTAAACAACTATGATTTTTATAGTTGATACACCATAAATGAAAGACGATAGGTGAGCAAATTAAATTTATATTATAGCTATTACGATTTTATAATTACTATAACATCAAAGATTGAGTGAATATGATTAAATTCATAATGTAACGGCTATGAAATTATAACTGATATAATATTAAATATATATTATAATAATTACGGAATCTTAATTATTATAATATTTATAGTTATTGTAGTTGTTATAATTTATCTAATTGATTATAATTGATATAAAAGATTTATATGAAATATAATAATAAAAATAATACTGAAAAACAATTAAATAATTATATACGATTACATAATGGAATGAGATGGAGTGCCCTTTTATAAAACAAAAATGAAAATGAGATGGCTCTATGTTGATTTGGAAAAAAACGCCTTTACTTCTGTCCTTTTTGTTTAATCTCAAGCCAGACCAAACACACCATTGCTATTTGAATCATTTTCCTCGCATTAATCACGAGGGCATGGATGGAAAGGAAATAAGGACTGTCTTTTTCCAATCATATTTGTAGCCTAGCCTAATTTTTTTAAAAAAAATAAGAACAATAATGCAGCAAATGCTTGAATAGATTAACCTAATTGTTAATAAAAAAATAAGAACAATAATGCAGCAAATGCTTGAATAACAAATTTGACGAATATCAATCTAATAAGTAATAGATTAGGACAAGAAGCATTGGATTCCCTTAATCA
The DNA here is from genome assembly GCA_024364735.1 of Boesenbergia rotunda. Classification (NCBI taxonomy): domain Eukaryota; kingdom Viridiplantae; phylum Streptophyta; class Magnoliopsida; order Zingiberales; family Zingiberaceae; genus Boesenbergia; species Boesenbergia rotunda. The sequence continues at coordinate 36,880 of JAGFNQ010000373.1, read as the reverse complement.
CATCACTTCCTGGTCTTGTTTCTTCAACTTAATGAAGAAAACAAATAGAGAACATAGTGGGTTATCTAAACTTGTCTTGATATTTAGTTGGTGGCCGGGATTTGAAACCAATGCCCTTAATTGTCAAAGCACCACCGATACAAAAAGAATAATGATCAATAATATTGTTGAGAGGAGCTTAATTAGCATTCCCCAAAAGAAAAGGAACTAAAATCAGAACTAACAATGGCATATTTCTCTCGTATGCACAAACCATTATCTCGGGCATTTCATTCTATCTACCTTTGTTTTGATGGTGAAAGGGTAGAGGAATTACTCTTGGCATGTAGAGGTGCCACACCATGATCCTGGAGCAGTCAGCAGGAATCCCCTTTACCTTGCGCTCGTCTGCCAGGATCACTTCATGTACAAACTTGATTGAATCCTGAAATTTTCATCATCAGTCAGTAAGTTGAACATTTTATTTATTAATTCTATATTTTCGACAATTTGTCTGAGGGTAGAGAAGCAATTGAGTGTGCTTCATCAAGGTATTTTGAGTCAAAACACTAAGTATGGTAACATGAAAAAGGAAAAGGGAAGAGATAAATTGAGGTGAGTGATATGGAGAAAAGTGAAACTGGGATCCGTGCGGAAATTTGATTTCTTGATTATTTGCAACAACACTATAGCCAATATGACAGATTCATTGGACAAGACACCAGCAAATGGACAAAACCAGCTCCTAGTCATGATCAAACATCTCCTGTGTCAGACATTGTCTTACTTGGTCAGATATGGGATAATTATTGGAAGAGGCTATTGCACAGATTGATAATTGAGAAAAGGTTGCTGACTGACCGGGATATGGGATAATTATTGGAAGAGGTTATTGCACAGACTGATAATTGAGAAAAGGTTGCTGACTGACCGAGGATAGGTGATGAACAACTCAAGCAAATAATGTTTTTTTTTTTTTGATAATTCAGGTATCCAACTACCAACTAATAATTGATGTGACCAACCCGGTCCTACGGAATATATAATCGTTGTTTTTACTACAACAGTAGGGTGAGCCTTCTAACTCCATTAAATTCATTACTTCTCAGAAACAAGGCAAAGGTACTCTTTGGGTTTCATTTATACTCTGCAGAGCAGAGCAGGTGTTCAATAGTTCTTCTCCTTAACAAATATAATTTTTTTGGTAAAAAAATCCTTCAAAACTTGTTTACATCTCTCGGCTATCATTTTAAGCTTATAGATACCAATAAACTATTTTCAGATGCAACCAAAGTAAATATGCATACAATGATCACCTACAGACATGTTGCGGTCTTGAAACTTACTAATCTTAAGACAAAAGGTGCCCCTTGCAACTATCCATCATCCACAATCATCTTCCTTACTATAGTATTAGCTAAAACTTCTACCTGGCCCTCTAAAACTAAAAAACAAAAGAGCATTGTGACTCTAGAGGTTGCAAAGAAGAGGAAATATTTTTAAATTTTCATTAAATTTAAGTTCAGTTTTGACCAAAATTACAAGATGCACTTTCAAACTCAAACAATCGAAATGCAAGCATAGAATGAATGTAGAGGCTTCAAAGACGGGGATCATAATTATTCTCTGTGTATTATCAAAATAAAAAATATTAATTAAGACATGATAAAAATTAAAATCTCTACCAATGTTGATTTTTAAAAAATTTGTTTTCATTTATCATGGATGCACCAATCTGAAATTTATCAGTAATTTTCTTTTTTCATTATTTGTTTCCTTTCTCAGCATCAGAAAACCAACTGACAAGTTCAAGAATTGAATTATTTGTCCCAGTATATACAAGCATACATTCAGGGTGAAAAGGATAAACAGTAAATGTAAATGTTTGCAGCATGAAGATTAAAAACAAAAGATTTCTATTGATATTGTGTTGCTAAAATCCCTAAAAAATCATGTCATTGTTGACTTTGTGTTCCTAAGTTCATAGTTTATCTGTTTATATTGCATGTAAGCAACTGAATAGTGACCTCCCCATAATCCTAAATAAAATGACAGTTAACTAAATGCTCATAAGAAATAAGCAATTTGTGTAAAGGATTCAAATTTGTTGTTTTCTTGTTTTAACCAGAAAATGAATAAAGCTAACCTGTGATGTGTCAGGCAAAGAGGTAGGGCGACCCCATCTCTCCGGATCCCATAAAATTGAACTATTGAAGGCAAAACCAGAAATGTTTATCTTTGAAGGTTTAGCGCTCACATCTGCACTAGACAATGACAATCTTTTGTCATTGCTCAAGTCCTTTAAAATCCAACCTTCAACCCTTGATGAATGGCAAATAGGGCCATCAACCACCACTTTCATTCGGTTTTCTGACACCATTGCTACCGGCCAAGACCCAAAACCCCTGAAATTATGTTTTGTGAGGCATTAGAAACAAATTAAACAGTACATGAATTAGAGGAAAATAACAAATAGTTTAATTTGACAACTAACATAATAAATAGGAATCATAGAGTGCGCAAACATTTAGAACAACAAGCTAAAATGAAGCAGCAAACTCTTGACAAACTTTTGCCTTCCAGAACCAACTCCCTTGAGGAATTCCAATGAATATTCGTAGAATAATCAGTATAATTAGATTTCCGAAATCAATGGCAAAGTTTCAAAAGTAGCAAAGAAATGTATTGAATTGCCCATCACAACATAATTAGTTGGGTTTGCAAATACTCCAAAATCGTGAACAAATTAATTCTTGAAACTACAACCATAGAAACTTGTTTTGTTTCATAAATAAATCTTCAACATAAAAGTACATGAAATTCTAAGATAAAAGTTTGGTAAGTATGTTTTAAGATTAGAACATCTTGAATGCGGAAAGAAATAGGAATAAAAACTAGACCCCACCTTGAACTCTATTGATTGGACTAAAACAATCATATAGTGGAGAAAAGGGAAGCACTAGAAACAGCTGAAAATAAGAGAGGCCGAGAGCATTTGGTTTGTAAATTTTCTATTTTCATTTTCTTAGAAAACTGCATGTTTCCTTTTCTTAGAAAATGACTTTTAGGCATTCTCTATTTTCCCATAAAATGATATCTCCTTTTCTAGAAAACAAATGTGGAAATTACCAACCAAACAATGTTTTTTATTTTCTCAGAAAATGAAAATAGAAAATTTACAAACCAAATGCTTCCTTAAGTATTTTATGAACAGAAAATATGGAAGAGGAAGAAGAGGATAGTTTTGAACAATCAATTTGTTACAAAGTAGAAGGCTTATGAAACTCTACATGGTAAACTATCTTCACACTGTGTTTCCCCAGAAGATGATAAGGCCAACTTTAAGGAAGAAGGGCTAAATTTCAGAAACAGCAATGGAGAATAGGCAAAATCAGAATCAGGTGTGCTGTTAATAGTCAAAATATCTCTTTCTTGCTCAGATCCAACTTAAACATATTGTGGGCATCTGGTACTTGGGCATGCTTCCCAAGATAACATGCTGGCACTACAGTTGATTACGAAATAGATAGATGTAAACAAGGCTCGTGAAACGAAGTTTCCTTGAACACAAAGCATAGAAGGAATTATTGAAGAACAATAGAACAACTAAATTATATTTAATCCCCTAAATTTTCTCACCTCAAAACTTCATGCTTGAACTGTTAAGACTTTCATAAGATCCAAAACCAAGGAGCAGAAAAGAACAAATTAGAAGAAAAAAATTTATTAGAATATCGTGATTGATTCTAACATACACTTGAAATGGAAGAGGGTCTTCGAAAAGAGAGATTTGAACATCATTGTGAAATTCGCTCAATTTGTGGGAGTGTGTGATGGTCAAATATTGTCGAGAGATCTATTCTTCATTTCATAGTTGATTCTAGTAAACAGACTGTGTAATTGATTCTAGTGAATATAAACGAAATAAAACTGGAGAAGCAGAAGAAGGGGAAAGGGGGCATACTCGATCTCTCTGATTTCATCGAAGAATTGGAGATCATAAACATTGGATGCATCCGCAAAATGAACTATCCCTGTTAGCCGGTGGTCCTCAACGTGGCTTAGGGCGACGTTGCGCTGGTGGTGGACCTCTGCCTCCCGGTACGTGAAATTCTCCTTGAAGGTCAGGTGCCGATACATGACCCCGGTATCCCGGAGCATCGCGCCCGTAGCAGGAGCATCGTCGTGAGCCTGGACCACGATCCACAGGAGCGGCGGCGGGACCAGGCGAAGGGTGTGCGCCAATCGCCGCAAGAACGCTCCTTGGAACCGTTCTTCGGACTGGGTAGTCGTCACGACGATAATAAGCCGCCGAGACGGCGCCACGGCCTCTCGCTCCGCCGCCCCCTTCGAGGGAGGAGGCGGATCGTCGCCGCTATCGCCGCCGATGGTGTCGGCGGGGATGGATCTCGGCACCCCGGCCACCGTCTGGTTATCGGACGCGTCCGCGCCGACCACGCGCTCCACCAGGTCGGAGGGGGCGGCGGGAAGCATGCTTATGCTGCGGCCGGGGAGGTGGTCGGCGGCGCGGCCGGAGAAGATGGTGGTGGTGCTGGGCGGAGCGAATCCGGTGAAGAAGCCCGTGACGAAGCAGAAGGCGAAGTGGGCGATCGCCTTCTTCCAGAGCGGATTCCTCTTCCTCGTTCGCTCGATCGAGCCCATCTCCGAGGAGAACGAACTGGCGAACGTTGTCGACCAGATGCATATAATAAAGAAGAAAAATAAATGAAAATGGCAGGACATTTTATTTTTTGTGTCCTTATTCTCAGGGACTAATATCAGAAATAAAACTCAAAATTATTAATTTGACGGTAAAAGACGGATTTTTTTTTTCAATTCGTCGAACTAACAAAAATAAATAATAAATAAATAAATAAATCATAAGACTATTACATCAGATAATGAATAATATATAAAAAAATTAGATATTAGGTATTGATGGGGTTGAAGACTCCGTGGTTGATACGTGAATTGAAGAAGTTATATGAGAGGATATAGTGGGTCTAAACGACTCTCTTTCCGGAACTCTCGAGACCCTTTCGGGAAGGAAATCCCCCGAGACCTTCCGCGGGTAGACACGCCCCGAAGATCAAATCAGAGGACGCACTCCCGAGATCACCTCGGGAAGCCAGGTCCCCGAGACCACCTCGGAAAGGCAAAATGCCCGGGACCCCCCGTGCCAGAAGATCCCGAGATCACCTCGGGGAAGCGGAGCCCAAGAGGCATTCGGCCTCAAAGAACGGTCCTCCTTTCTTCGGATCTGCGGATAACCATCACTCATTATCGCGGAGTCATTATGACCCATAATTATCGCAGCGGTTCGAACTTACTGATAGCATGGACCGTTGCAAAGGTTATCCTGTAGCCGACAATTAGGGGGACATGGAATGATCGTGGAGACTCGTGATACAGCCGCCGCAGATATAAAAGGTACTCTAACCCCTCCGATAAAGGGGTTACGCTCTCTACTTCACGCATACCTTTTTTGCCTTCTCTTCATCTCTTGGATCGAGGCACTAACTTGAGCGTCGGAGTGGGCTTCGGCAGACAACCTTTGGCGTGTTCCCCTAACGCTCGTGTTAATCTCGCAGGGTGTGAGTTCTCCCTCTCGTGTCAGCATTCGCGTAGGTTGGACCCTAGTGACTGGCCGTCGACGTCGATTTCTTCCGGAACAAGTTTGACGTCGTTTGTGGGAAACTAATAAACCACCTGAAGGAGCACCAATGGCAGAGTCGGCGGGACAATCTATTGTCCTGACAAAAGAGGAACTAGATCGCTTGGTGGTCAATGTCATCAAAGAGGCGTCCAAACAACACCAAATCGAGCAAGTCGCCTCACAGCGAGGTGTTTCTGTGCGAGAGAAGATCCCCAGAAGCTCTCCATCTCGCACCCCCAACTGCGAAGATCCATCACACCACCGGGGCGACGCGCCGGAGCATCCCCGGACCACCGGCGAGACTCTCCCGAAGATATTGAGAAGGTCAACTCGATAGCCTGTAGTGCACTAAGACACGAAGAGGGACAGGAAAGAGGGAAGAACCTAAGGCCTCCCCTAAGACTCCCTCTACTCCCTTCTCATCCGAGATTGTAGAAGACCCCATGTCGAAGCAGTTCCGCGGGCCTGGGATTGCTGATTACGATGGAAAGACAGATCCGGAGGATCATGTCTATAAGATTGAAAATGCGGTACTCTTACACCAGTATTCCGACGGTGTAAAGTGTCAGGCGTTCTTGAACACCCTATCCGGAGCAGCCCAACGATAGTTCCAGAGGCTGCCCTCAGGTTCTATCAACTCCTTCATGGAGTTTAGAACCGTCTTCCTCCACCACTTCGCCAGTAGGCATCGCTATCAGAAGACGACACTCAAGCTATTCGCTCTCAAGCAGAAGCCGAAAGAGCCGCTCAAAGAATACATCCAGCGATTTAACCGGGTGGCACAAGATGTGCCAAGTGCGACGTAGGAAATCCTTGTTAGTGCCTGTACCCAAGGGCTCTCGGAAGGGGATGTTTTCCGATCATTGGTGAAGAAGCTACCCGCCAGCTTCGATGATCTACTGGGGTGCTCGGTCAAGCACGTTAACGTGGAGGAGGTGCAATTCGCCCGTCGCAAGGAACCAGCCGGAGTCCCCCCTCAAGTCGTTACCCGGTCTGAAAGGAGAGAACCCCCAGCTCCAACCCGAGGCAAAGACCTTCACCCGGGGAAGGACCAGTGGGCTGGTAGACGGAAGTTGGTCGAGACAGTGGACACTCAGTAGCCAGAGCCATTGATGAAGTACTGCGGCTTCCACGACAATACTACACATTCCGCCGAGAAATGTCATGCCTTGAAGAAAAAATTGAAAGAAGAGGCAGACCCCAAACCTCGGAAGAAGTGGAAGAAGATGGGGTATCACTGGAATTCCCCTCGCTGAAGTCTTTCTCCGAGACGGAGGCAGTCGGGAGAGAATGAGACCTGACACCGGTCTCGGTCGCGATCAAGGGGAAGGAGCCAGGGGCCTGCACCCTACAGGTCTACCTCCTTGGAAAGAGACCCCCGAAAGGGTAAGGCCCCTACACGCGGCCCGCCCTCTGGACATGTAGGAGTAATCTCCGGAGGACCCACCGGAGGAGATTCTCATCGGGAAAGGAAGTCCAACACCCGGCGTCTGGAGAACTATGCAATTGGACGAGCCGGAGCCAGGATCACGGCCCTACGATCTCGTTCGGCCCCAAAGACTTGGAAGAGGTGGAAGCTCCCCATGAAGAGGCCCTGGTGATCCTTGCCCGCATCGCCAACTATGAGGTCAAGCGTATCTTCGTGGATACAGGAAGTTTCGTGAACATCTTGTACAAGGCTGCTCTGGATCAGATGCAGATCGATGAGGATGAACTACTTCCAGTCTCGACCCCGCTGTTCGGCTTCGTCGAGTATCGAGTACAGCTGATAGAGCAAATCACCTTATCGCTATCATTGGGCAGCGACATGCTCGAGAGGACCAGGAGGACACCATTTTTTATCGTGGACGCTCCCTCATCCTACAACGCCATCTTGGGCCGCCCGACGCTCAGTGTCTTCCAGGCAGTGGTCTCTGTCTACCACCAGAAGATAAAATTCCCGATAGACGACCGAGTGGCTGAAGTCAAAGGAGACCAATTGGTGTCTCGGCGATGCTACAGTGGGGAAGTCAGAACGGAGTCCCGAAAAAACCCGAGGGCGCGGGAAGGCTAACTGGAGGAAGCGGTCATTCACAGGAGGACAGGGCCAAAGAGCTCAAGAGGCCAGAGCAGGCCAACTGTCTCCAACCCTGTCAGCCCCCGGTAAGATTTGTGTGGCATACTATGTACTCGCCTGTGTATCATTGCTGCCTTGCAATGAATTCATGAAATAAAGGAACGTGTCATCACAAAAGTGTCAGTTCATCTGACAAAACCCTAATACCTCGCGATGTTGCGGATGCCCGGGGTACTTTGTGTAATGATCGTTCTGGACGCTAGAGGGGGGTGAATAGCGATTCTTCGGTTGTTCTTGTACCTACGTTGTTAGTTGCACAGCGGAAACAATAATAATAAAAATAAACAACGCTAACAAATCGATTTTACTTGGTATCCACCCCGGCCGGGTGACTAATCCAAGAATCCGTCGGTGGATCAATCCTCGGATAACCTCTGGCTAGCTCTAGTCGCTCCTTGTGGGTGGAGAAACCTCACCACAACACCTTGAGAACCTCTGAGCACAAAGACTACTGTTGGCCTTTAACCAAGACCAAACTCGTCAAGAAACTCAGCCATCACGAAGTCCTCTTTAAATAGGACTCGGGGCTGATTTCTCGCTACCAGTCGACTACACTAGGGGCAGTCGACTGGTGCCAGCCAAATTCGACCGTTGACACCCCCAACGTTCGAATTTTCCAACTCACCAGCCACCTACCAGACGACTGCCCCCAGGCTGAGACCTTTCTGTGAGTTCCATCAGTCGACAACCCGCAGGCCAGTCAACTGGTCTACTCACCCACCTAAGGTTACCCTTCCTGAGTACATTCCACTTCGCACTCAAACCCTAGGATTTTCCGAGTACAATCACACTGCACTCATACCCTCACGACTCGACTGACTCCTCCTCCGCAGCCTCGACTGTTGCCTTCGCACCCTCTTCATCTTCGGCTCCCGTTCCTCGGATGCACGTAAGCCTCCAGCTTGCCTCCATGCCATCCTTCACGCATGCCTCAAAGTCTGCGCCCATCAGCTCACCGTCCTTGCTCCCCAAGGTCCCTCAGGTGCACACACAAGCCTCCAACTTGTCTCCATGCCGCCCTTCACCGTACCGAGGTCGTCCAGTCAAGTCCATATGCGTAACCTGTACAACCTGCACACTCAACATACGCATATAAGAATACAAGGGTAATCCTAACTTAAACCCTTTGCCCAAACATCAAAACTCATGGTCACACCGGACCATCTTAGGGTCGATTGCTCTAACAATCTCCCCCTTTTTGATGTTTGGCAATACGTTTAAGTTAGGGAAAGTAAAATAGTAGTCAATAGCAAAAACAATGCTAAAATAAATACATATGCAATGCATGTATGGATCCTATCCAAGGCATCCTACACCTAACCCTCCAAGTTAGGAATTTTCACCAAACCGGGCTTTTTAAAGCTTTTCCCAAGCTCCCCCTGCATTGGACTTACAAAGGTTTTTTAAGAACCTCTCCAAGGTTCCCCTTACGCCAAGAATGGAACAACCATGCTCCCCCTTAATCTTAGCTCCCCCTAAACCTAGGGTTTCTTAGAAAATGTGTGTTTGGTTTCCCAACTTAAACCTAACACTTCTCCCCCTTTGCCTAACATCAAAAAGAACCCAACAATATCCCAATTATTAGTTTTTTCAATCCCCAATGATCCTAAACATAGTGTGATCCCGCCCTATCTTTGGCACCGTACGGACAGCCATCGTGGCAAACGGCCTGGCCAACTTCAGGATCCACGTCATTGTACGGGTAGCCAGCTTGACACCCTAGCCGGGCCCAGGGCCCCCGCCGGCCGGTCGGACTCAGGGCGGCTGGTTAGAATAAATACGGCGGTTCGTCCGGCCGGTCAAACCCGGCCGACCACATTAAGGCTTACACGCCTCGTTTATCCGGGTATTCCCGGCCGACCGCATTAAGGCTTACACGCCTCGTTTATCTGGGTATTTTCGCCCGGCCACATTAAGGCTTACACGCCTCGTTTAGCCGGGTATTCCCGCCCGGCCACATTAAGGCTTACACGCCTCGTTTAGTCGGGTATTCCCGCCCGGCCGACCGCTTTAAGGCTTACACGCCTCGTGTATCCTAGTACATCCGCCCGGCAGTCCTTTACACCCAGACTTGATATCCAGCCGGGCTTGCCGTCCCTGTGTCCACTCGGGCACTCTCTTGGGATCACCCGGGGATAAAGACAGAATACACCTGCACCCGCTGCAGATAATAAGCTATCACCATTCGTGTGAACTGACTTTCTCTGATTTACAGAAACCTGTCTTTGACCTCACATAAGACAAACCGTATACGACAAAGAATGTTGGTTACAAATTAACATAACCATACCATATCCTCTGACCCTGTCAGAGGATCCTGACACAGGTCATACTCAACACGACCTAACCATACCACATCCTCTGATCCTGTCAGAGGATCCTGACACAGGTCATACCCAAATCGACCTAACCATACCATATCCTCTGACCTTATCAGAAGGTCCTGACACATGTCAGACTTGGTCCTTTTCCCCGGCTATATAAGCCACTCCTCTCCTCATTCGCAGGCATACACGCGCGCATAGCTTCTTGTATACAGTACTCCATTATTTTTCCTGTCCATCGGAGTACTGACTTGATCGTCGGAGTGCCTTGCCGGGACGTCTCCCGGCTAGGTTGCTAACGGTCATCTCCCTCTCCAGGTCCACCTCCATCCGGTCGAAGGTTCATCCGGCGGCACCTGCTTCCGACCATTCTGAGGACGCCCCACGCCCGCTGCCGTTCTGCGCGAGGACACCCAGTCATCGTCCACGTCATTCCCCTCTACACCGTCATCTGGTTGCGGCTCCATCGCGCTCGGCGACAGGATCAATTTGGCGCTAGAAGGAGGGCTTTTCTGCCTGATCGAGAGCGAAGAATGGAAAACCCCAATCCACTGACGGTTACTCTTTCGCCAGAAGAATACGAAATGCTGATGGCTGTCCGGACACAGAAGGCACAATAATCGCATCCGCCAACCGGTAGTCAAGGGGCCCGGCCCCCTGGGCCCTCTATGCGGGGAAATGCGGAAGGTATGGCTGTTCAGCCCGACCCCTTCATTCCTAAATTTCCCCAAGCACTTTTTCGGAACGAGGCCCAATCGGCCCCGACCGAAGCTTCAGCGTCCAGCCGAGCACATCAGGCGCGCCCCGATAAAGGAAAAGGGTTGGCCGACCCCGCGGCGGCCCGCCCGACTCACAGCCCTTTCTCTCCACAAATTCTTGGGGACCCCGTTCCCAAGCATCTGCGATTCTTCACCATGCCTGAGTATTCGGGGGCCAGCGACCCCGAGGAACACGTCATGAAGTTCGAGAGCGCCGCCCAGCTGCACCAATACCCGGAGGGCGTCAAATGCCGCGCTTTCTTGACAACCCTCTCCGGGCAGGCTCAACGATGGTTCGATGGACTCCCGGGCGGATCAGTCGAGAGTTTCGCAGAAGTGAAGCGGCTGTTCCTGCAACATTTTGCAAGCAGTCGGAGGCATCATAAGACCAGCCTCAATTTGTTCGCTCTGAAGCAAGGTCCGAAAGAATCACTCCGGGCCTACATCCAGAGGTTCAATGGAGTAGCTATAGAGGTGCCCAATACCACGCCCGAAGTACTGATCACCGCCTTCTCACAGGGGCTCCAAGAGGGTGATTTCTTCTGATCCCTGATCAGGAAACCACCGAAGGATTTTGACAGCCTGCTCGGGAAGGCTGTTAAGTATATCAATGTAGAGGAAGCGCAAGCCGCCCGGAGGAAGGAAATGATAGTTAGCCCCCAACCCGCACCTCAACACAACAGATCGCCAGGAGGGCCAATTCGCAGTCCCCGACCGGCTGATCGGCCGGGAATGAGACCCCAGCAAGTGCAGGTGGCACAGGGGAATTGGCCCAACAGATGGGCACCGTATTGTGCGTTTCACCAGTACAATACGCACAACACGGAAGACTGCCGAGCGGGCGGCAGAGCTCGGACCCCACTCGGCAGGGGCCAAGGACGACAAACCCCGCAGGGGCGTGGGCGTGGTCAGGGAGCCACAGCCCAACAAAGACAAAGGCATGATACCCCCGCCGCTCAGCAATTGTTTCCTCAGCCCGAGCAGGAAGAGACGGAGGAACTTGACGAAGATCAAGCGAATCACCAGAACGCCGTCCGAGGAGGCGTTAATGTAATTTCCGGCGGTCCGACCGGAGGCGACTCCAACCGTGCCAGAAAGACGCAGGTGCGCCGACTGGAAATTCACCAAGTCGGAGTCAGCACCTCTCAAGCTCAAGGGCCCCAAATCAGCTGGGGGCCACAGGATTTACAAGGATTGGAGGTTCCGCACGACGACCCGCTGGTCATCACGGCTGTCATCGCCAACTACGAAGTCCATCGCACCATTGTGGACACCGGCAGCTCGGTAAACATTTTATATAAACGAGCTTTTGATCAACTGCAAATTGAATTATCGCAGCTGGAGATGGTGGCTACTCCCCTGTTCGGATTCACGGGGAACGAAGTACAGCCGATCGGACAGATACGACTAGCCGTCTCACTTGGAGAAGAGCCACTCAAGAGAACCCGATGGACCACGTTTCTGGTCGTGGATGCGCCAGCTGCCTACAACGCCATTTTTGGCCGACCGGCTCTCAACGAATTCAAAGCGGTAGTATCCACCTACTACCTCAAGGTGAAATTTCCGGTCGGCGACAAAGTCGGCGAGGTGAAGGGCAATCAGACCGTGGCCCAGCGCTGCTATGCTGATGATGTCCGCTCGGGGGGTCAAAAGGCAAGGCGGGCAGGTGGCAGTTGCAACATGGTGCAAGCCTCCCCTTGGGCAGAATTACGGGAAGACAAAGAAGAGGTACAACTTTTGCCCGGGCGGGAAGATACCAAGATACAAGTTGCTGCGGGACTTTCCGAGGAGCTGAAAGCTTATCTATCTGAGCTACCGACACTCTCCCGGCCGGAGCCGAATGAGAGTTTATATGTATACTTAGCGGCTTCCTCCGACTCGGGCAGCATGGTGTTGGCTCGGCAAGAAAAAACGGAGCAAAGGCCGATGTACTTCTTTGCCCACTTATTTAAAGGAGCCGAGTGTCGGTACACGACACTCGAAAAATTGGGCTACATACTATTCTTAGCCGCCCGGCGACTCAGACCATACTTCTTATCTCACCCAATTACTGTGTTGACTAACAGTAACTTGGGTCGGGTACTCACTAATCCAGACGCCTCAGGGCGGTTAGTCAAATGGACAACTGAGCTGAGTGAGTATGACATACAATATCAACCCCGACCGGCTATCAAGGCTCAAGCCTTGGCCGATTTTCTCACGGAATGGCATCCTGATGAAGCTGAGGGCGTATGAAAGGTGTACGTTGATGGGGCATCTTCCCGACAAGGAAGTGGAATCGGCGTCCTCATGGTTTCACCCGAAGAAGAACGGCTGCACCTGTCCGTGCGGCTAGAACACAAGGCGACTAATAATGAAGCTGAATATGAAGCACTTCTAGCCGGTCTGCAAGCCGCCCGGCATGTCGGCGCCACTCGGGTGTGGTTATACTCAGATTCGCAACTGTCTATACAGCAATTGGCCGGTAATTTCGAAGTCAACAGCAGCCGGCTGCAAGAGTACATTGATGCTTATGAACAGCTGAAGGCGGGTTTCAGGGAAGTACTCTTACAGAAGATCCCTCGGGAAAGCAACTTGAAAGCGGATGAGCTAGCCAAACTAGCTAGCGCAGTCGGAGCTTGGGTGGTCCCTCGGCCGGCCTGCCATGCCTTATTCGTCATGCAAATCGAGCAGCAAGCAGAGATCGAATTGGAGACCGATTGGAGAACTCCATTGATTGCATTCTTGACCAGAGGAGAAGTACCATCCGACCGGGAGGAGGCTCGGATGCTCAGAAAGAGAGTCGTGCAGTATACCATGGTCGGAGATGTCCTCTATAAACGGGCTCACTCCCGGCCCTTACTCAAATATCTTGGCAGTGAAGACGTAGATTATGTGCTCCGTGAGGTCCATATGGGGGTATGCAGTACTCATTCGGGTGGTAGAGCCACCGCCCGGAAGGCTCTGTTGGCCGGGTATTATTGGCCAACTTTGCAGAAGGATGCCGATCGGCTGGCCGCAACATGCATCTCATGTCAAAAACACCAGTGCTTACCACACCGGCCGACCGAAGTAATGAAGACATCTGCGGTCTCTTGCCCGTTTGACCAATGGGGCATGGATATCGTAGGTCCCTTTCCGCTTGCTCCCGCTCAGAAAAAGTTCTTGTTGGTCGCGGTGGATTACTTCTCTAAATGGGTGGAAGCAGAGGCGCTGGCCCGGATCACCGAGCAGGCGGTGATGAAGTTCTTGTGGCAAAACATTTTATGCAGATACGGGATCCCCCACAAGTTGGTTTCTGACAACGGTCGACAATTTTCAGGGAAGAAAATCAAAGAGTGGTGCTCAGAGTACGGCATCCAGCAGGCCTTTACGTCTGTGGCGTATCCACAAAGCAACGGCCAGGCAGAAGTCGCCAATCGGGAAATCTTGAGAGGGCTCAAAACCAAGCTGGACCATGCAGGAACAAACTGGGTGGAGCAGCTGCCCGGGGTCCTTTGGGCAAACAGAACCACACCTAGAGAAGCGACCGGGCAGACGTCTTTCCACCTAGTCTATGGCAGCGAGGCGGTGGTGCCGGTCGAGGTCGGTTGTGAATCTGATCGACGGATAAGCTACGACGAAGGGAATGATGAAAGAAGGCGCTTAGAGCTTGACCTCATTGAGGAAGTCCGGGAAAAAGCGGCCGCCCGGATGTTCGCGTACCGTCAGCGTATGAAACAAAGATACGACCAGAAGGTGTTGCCGCGCTCGTTTCAAGCCGGGGACCTTGTCTGGAAGCGTATAAAGCCGGTCGGTGATGTGAACAAATTACAACCACAGTGGGGCGGGCCTTTCAAGGTAGTAGAGAAATTGCACTCAGGCGCTTACTACTTGGAGGATGAACATGGAAAAAGGCTTGACCGACCGTGGAGTTCCCTACACTTGCGAATGTACAGAGAGCCCTAGAGTGATGTAATCTTGTAAAATACAGCATTCTGTATATAACGAAAGGCTCTCCCGACCGAAGTTATCGGTCGGCCACACAAGGTAAGCCATACCTGGACGGGACGCAGTCTGACGCGTCGTACCCTCCAGAAGCCTGAGTCGGCGACTGACCAGAAGCGTCAGCCCACTCGGAAGCCTGGATTGGCTCCCAGTCGGAAGCGTGGCGGCCCACGTGGAAGATTGGTCCATCCGGAAGCCTAAAGCGGTGTCCGTTCGGATGCGTGGCGTCCCACGCAGAAGATCGGCTCCCTTTGGAAGCCTGAGTCGGCGACTGACCGGAAGCGTCAGCCCACTCGGAAGCCTGGATTGGCTCCCAGTCGGAAGCGTGGCGGCCCACGTGGAAGATTGGTCCATCCGGGAGCCTAAAGCGGTGTCCGTTCGGATGCGTGGCGTCCCACGCAGAAGATCGGCTCCCTTTGGAAGCCTGAGTCGGCGACTGACCGGAAGCGTCAGCCCACTCGGAAGCCTGGATTGGCTCCCAATCGGAAGCGTGGCGGCCCACGTGGAAGAATTGGCCCATCCGGAAGCCTGAAGCGATGTCCGGTCGGATGCGTGGCGTCCCACGCGGAAGGTCGGCTCCCTTTGGAAGCCTGAGTCGGCGACTGACCGTAAGCGTCAGCCCACTCGGAAGCCTGGACTGGCTCCCAGTCGGAAGCGTGGCGGCCCACGTGGAAGATTGGCCCATCCGGAAGCCTGAAGCGGTGTCCTGTCGGATGCGTGGCGTCCCACGTAGAAGATCGGCTCCCTTTGGAAGCCTGAGTCGGCGACTGACCGGAAGCGTCAGCCCACTCGGAAGCCTGGATTGGCTCCCAGTCGGAAGCGTGGCGGCCCACGTGGAAGAATTGGCCCATCCGAAAGCCTGAAGCGGTGTCCGGTCAGATGCGTGGCGTCCCACGCAGAAGGTTGGCTCCCTTTGGAAGCCTGAGTCGGCGACTGACCGGAAGCGTCAGCCCACTCGGAAGCCTGGACTGGTTCCCGGTCGGAAGCGTGGCGGCCCACGTGGAAGATTGGCCCATCCGGAAGCCTGAAGCGGTGTCCGGTCGGAGGCGTGGCGTCCCACGCAGAAGATTGGCTCCCTTTGGAAGCCTGAGTCGGCGACTGACCGGAAGCGTCAGCCCACTCGGAAGCCTGGACTAGTTCCCGGTCGGAAGCGTGGCGGCCCACGTGGATGATTGGCCCATCCGGAAGCCTGAAGCGGTGTCCGGTCGGAGGCGTGGCGTCCCACGCAGAAGATTGGCTCCCTTTGGAAGCCTGAGTCGGCGACTGACCGAAAGCGTCAGCCCACTCGGAAGCCTGGATTGGTTCCCAGTCGGAAGCGTGGCGGCCCACGTGGATGATTGACCCATCCGGAAGCCTGAAGCGGTGTCCGGTCGGATGCGTGGCGTCCCACGCGGAAGGTCGGCTCCCTTTGGAAGCCTGAGTCGGCGACTGACCAGAAGCGTCAGCCCACTCGGAAGCCTGGACTGGCTCCTAGTCGGAAGCGTGGCGGCCCACGTGGAAGATTGGTCCATCCGGAAGCCTGAAGCGATGTCCGGTCGGATGCGTGGCGTCCCACGCGGAAGGTCGGCTCCCTTTGGAAGCCTGAGTCGGCGACTGACCGTAAGCGTCAGCCCACTCGGAAGCCTGGACTGGCTCCCAGTCGGAAGCGTGGCGGCCCACGTGGAAGATTGGCCCATCCGGAAGCCTGAAGCGGTGTCCGGTCGGATGCGTGGCGTCCCACGCAGAAGGTCGGTTCCCTTTGGAAGCCTGAGTCGGCGACTGACCAGAAGCGTCAGCCCACTCGGAAGCCTGGAATGGTTCCCAGTCGGAAGCGTGGCGGCCCACGTGGAAGATTGGCCCATCCGGAAGCCTGAAGCGGTGTCCGGTCGGATGCGTGGCGTCCCACGCAGAAGGTCGGCTCCCTTTGGAAGCCTGAGTCGGCGACTGACCAGAAGCGTCAGCCCACTCGGAAGCCTGGAATGGTTCCCAGTCGGAAGCGTGGCGGCCCACGTGGAAGATTGGCCCATCCGGAAGCCTGAGGCGGTGTCCGGTCAGATGCGTGGCGTCCCACGCAGAAGGTCGGCTCCCTTTGGAAGCCTGAGTCGGCGACTGACCAGAAGCGTCAGCCCACTCGGAAGCCTGGAATAGTTCCCAGTCGGAAGCGTGGCGGCCCACGTGGAAGATTGGCCCATCCGGAAGCCTGAGGCGGTGTTCGGTCAGATGCGTGGCGTCCCACGCAGAAGGTCGGCTCCCTTTGGAAGCCTGAGTCGGCGACTGACCAGAAGCGTCAGCCCACTCGGAAGCCTGGAATGGTTCCCAGTCGGAAGCGTGGCGGCCCACGTGGAAGATTGGCCCATCCGGAAGCCTGAAGAGGTGTCCGGTCGGAGGCGTGGCGTCCCACGCAGAAGATTGGCTCCCTTTGGAAGCCTGAGTCGGCGACTGACCGGAAGCGCCAGCCCACTCGGAAGCCTGGACTGGTTCCCGGTCGGAAGCGTGGCGGCCCACGTGGAAGATTGGCCTATCCGGAAGCCTAAAGCGGTGTCCGGTCGGAGGCGTGGCGTCTCACGCAGAAGATTGGCTCCCTTTGGAAGCCTGAGTCGGCGACTGACCGGAAGCGTCAGCCCACTCGGAAGCCTGGATTGGTTCCCGGTCGGAAGCGTGGCGGCCCACATGGAAGATTGGTCCCTCCAGAAGCCTGGGAAGCTTAACTGACATACTTGTAGACTGGTTTGGTTCCCCGACCGGGCGTGTGGCGACCCACACCCCTCAGTCGGACCAACCAGCCGGCTAACTTAGCCATTTTCCTAACTCGGCTTGGTCCCCCGACCATGCGTGTGGCGATCCACACCCCTCAGTCGGACCAACCATCAGGCTAACTTACATAGCCATTTTCCTAACTTGGCCTAGTTCTCCGACCGGGCGTGTGGCGACCCACACTCCTCAGGCAGATCAACCAGTAGTCTACCTTGCACAACTATTTTTCCTGCACCTAATTCGGCTCTCTGGTCGGGATTAAGGTGATCCATATCCATCACCCGGCTAGTCGATCATCGAAATCTGCTTAGTCATTATCTAAAATAACACTTAAGAGGGAAAAGGCAGTTCATTGCTATTGACTCGAAAGCATTACAAAAAAGCGAGCCCCAACCGGTGGCTCAGGAGTACATGGTAAAATTTCAAGTAAAAGGCTGGAAGAAGTCCTTAGGGAGTAGCTCCTTGACCCGGCTGACTTGGACGGCATTGGCAGGAAGGTCGGCAGGTAGATGACCGCTCTCTTGGAGCTGCAGAACAGCGCTGTTTAAGCCCATCTGGAACATACCAGATGTCCGCTGGCCCAGCTGCTTGCCGAACTCTTTAGAGTTGATATAAGCCAGGCGATGTGCGTCCATCCGAGCGGGCTCACCTGCTTGATACAGCTTCAGGCTGTCAATTTCCGCCCGGAGGTTAGCTAGCTCCTTGTCTTTCTCCTCCAAGGCAATGGCTTGAGAGGCCAGCATTCCTTCAGACAAGTGGAGCTCGTCTCCTCGTATGTCTAAAGCCTTCTCTTTGGCATTTAAGTCCGACTCCCGAGTCGCCAGCTCCTGCTCTTTTTCTTTCAGGGTCATCTGGAGCTCCTCCGAGGACTTCATCATCTGGTCTAGCTCCGCCTTCAAGGCCTGGGCCTCGACAGCCTTCTTGTCGAGGTCCGATCGGGCACGGCGCTGCAAGAGCAGAGCCTTCTTCCTCTCCTGCTCAAGGGTTGCGTACAGGGAGGAAGATCGGGCATACGCCCGCTCGGCTGCCTCCGCTCGGGTGGTTTCCTCCGTCAGCAGCGCCTCGGCGGAACGGAGTTTTTCCTTAAGTTCCAATATCTCCGAGCGGAGGATGGCTGTACCCTCCTCGCCGGCCGGAAGATTAGCGTGCGACTGGCGGAGCTCCAATTCCTCGAGCCGCCGTTCGGCCGCTCGGCGTCCCCTGGCGTTGATAACCAAGGAATAGGCGACGCTCGAGCAGGAGGCCCAGAACTACAATAGAAATGTTAGAAAGAAGTAAGTTATTTAAGCATCAAAAGCATCGTGTTAAGTCGGCCGGATATTAAAAGGGCAAAATCGCTCGGCCGCAGAATGGTTGTTCACACTTGTAGTCCAGTCAGTCGGACTGATCGCCTCCTTCGACTAGACTTGAGGGAAAGGCTATTGATCCCGCCCTATCTTTGGCACCGTACGGACAGCCATCGTGGCAAACGGCCTGGCCAACTTCAGGATCCACGTCATTGTACGGGTAGCCAGCTTGACACCCTAGCCGGGCCCAGGGCCCCCGCCAGCCGGTCGGACTCAGGGCGGCTGGTTAGAATAAATACGGCGGTTCGTCCGGCCGGTCAAACCCGGCCGACCGCATTAAGGCTTACACGCCTCGTTTATCCGGGTATTCCCGGCCGACCGCATTAAGGCTTACACGCCTCGTTTATCCGGGTATTTCCGCCCGGCCACATTAAGGCTTACACGCCTCGTTTAGCCGGGTATTCCCGCCCGGCCACATTAAGGCTTACACGCCTCGTTTAGTCGGGTATTCCCGCCCGGCCGACCGCTTTAAGGCTTACACGCCTCGTGTATCCTAGTACATCCGCCCGGCAGTCCTTTACACCCAGACTTGATATCCAGCCGGGCTTGCCGTCCCTGTGTCCACTCAGGCACTCTCTTGGGATCACCCGGGGATAAAGACAGAATACACCTGCACCCGCTGCAGATAATAAGCTATCACCATTCGTGTGAACTGACTTTCTCTGATTTACAGAAACCTGTCTTTGACCTCACATAAGACAAATCGTATACGACAAAGAATGTTGGTTACAAATTAACATAACCATACCATATCCTCTGACCCTGTCAGAGGATCCTGACACAGGTCATACTCAACACGACCTAACCATACCACATCCTCTGATCCTGTCAGAGGATCCTGACACAGGTCATACCCAAATCGACCTAACCATACCATATCCTCTGACCTTGTCAGAAGGTCCTGACACATGTCAGACTTGGTCCTTTTTCCCGGCTATATAAGCCACTCCTCTCCTCATTCGCAGGCATACACGCGCGCATAGCTTCTTGTATACAGTACTCCATTATTTTTCCTGTCCATCGGAGTACTGACTTGACCGTCGGAGTGCCTTGCCGGGACGTCTCCCGGCTAGGTTGCTAACGGTCATCTCCCTCTCCAGGTCCACCTCCATCCGGTCGAAGGTTCATCCGGCGGCACCTGCTTCCGACCATTCTGAGGACGCCCCACGCCCGCTGCCGTTCTGCGCGAGGACACCCAGTCATCGTCCACGTCATTCCCCTCTACACCGTCATCTGGTTGCGGCTCCATCGCGCTCGGCGACAGGATCATAGTGTACTAGCCCCCCATACACTTGTTTTCCATCATTTGGACACCAAACCAGCTGTTGATACAAAACTTAGCATTGACTAGTCGACTGTCCCCCTGGTAGTCGACTGATACTCTGAAAGTATGAAATTTTAGCATTTCTGACGAAATTCAGAAATGCGTCAAAAATTTTACAAATCTTCAAAAATTCTCAAATTTTATGCAGAGGTTTGTGGTACCCATATCTACTTGAGAAAAATACATTTCAAAATGTATCTATCACCATTCCCAAGTTTGACACAAAACCCAAAATTAGTCAAAAACTTCAATCAAACATTGACCTGAAGTCCTAGTTTTGGTTTCCTCTTGATGTCTTTGCCCATGCCACCCCACAATGCATCCCTAGTATTGATTTACATGGTAATTACACACCAAAAACTAATTTTCATGCAATATGACCCCAATGTCATATTTCCATGCATGAAACTCAAAAACACCGTGCCAAAACCCAAGAATTGAGACTCAAGTCCGTCTCCAATTCTTTTGGCACACTCCATGGTCCATCTAAACCTCTAAGAGCACCCCCTCCCAAGGTCCATTCACCATATATCCCAAAGGCTCCTAGAGCTCCCCCTTGAGCTCTTAGCCCTAGCCACCTCCCTAGGTGACTCAACCATCACTAGGTCACATCGGTGTTCCACCGGTGACTCTTGGCTTACAAACTCGACCCTCTTAACCTTGAGGGCTTGTGGATTTTCGGTAAGTATCTGATACCAATTTATTTTTGGTATCAATGCGTAGGTTTACGATGCCTACTTGTTTTACGAGTTTTGTCGGATTTGTTCGGAGTAGTTTTCTCGATGTGGTTGTCTGGGACTTGGCGCGATGGGACTTCTTCAGGCGACAGGTATTTCTCCTGATCTTTTGTATCCCTTATCCTATTTAGGTATTGGATAGAAATTCTCTCATGTCATTGGATCAGATTATTATTCCTGTATATTGAGGTATGGTTGGAAATTATCTCATGTCATTGGATTCTGTTACTACTCTTGCATATTTCGGTATGGTTAGAGTTTCTCACATATTATTTGATAAGGTTACCATTCCTGTATATTTAGGTATGGTTATTGGATCATGTTACCATTCATGTATATTTAGGTATGGTTAGAAATTCTTTCATATTATTGGATCATGTGACTATTCCTGTATGTTAAGGTATGGTTAGGAATTATCTTATGTCATTGGATCATGTTGTTATTCTTGTACCCGTCTAGTAACTTGGTTAGATCTGATGACTTACAGTCAATCAATTTATAGTAATGATGGTCATGATTGACCATGAAGGAGATTAGTTGGCTTGTTGCAAACTTGAGTAAACGTGGAGAATATTGATTCTAGTGTGATACTGATATACGAGTTGGAAGACGAGGATCAAACCTGTTAATAAGATATTGGAGATTGAGGATTTTTGATTTTTCTTGGACCTTACTATTCATAGTATTTGTAGTAGCTACTATTGGCTACGGGAGGACTAGGATGCCTATCATAATTGGCTCAATCAATATTGGATTAATTTACTTTAGCTCATGGAGCTGCAAGTTTTTCTTATGTTGCACTTATTTGGGCAGATAATCTAGATGCCATATTTTGAGTACATGATCTGCATTAATGCAGTAGGGTAGCATTAGCTACATATTATTAGTAGAGGATTGATATATTCTGTTCCTTGGGAGGACTTTGACCATTGATCACTTGTACTTTGTTGTTGACCTATAAAGTACATGTGGATGGGTGATTTGATCTAATAGGGGAAAGTGTGGAGCTAGTTGTTTGACACTATTGGGTTACCGCTTGTAGTTGCCAAGAAGGTACCTACGGACTTATGATTTGCACGGAAGCAAATCACTTACTAGACTAGGTCACTTCTTGTTAGATGTTATCGAGGACGACCTGTGGGGAAATAAAGGAATTGCTTCATGAGTATGTTGAGATACTCCTGAGAGATTGCACGTCTCTATCTCCTTGTTATGGAGTAGGACATCAGAGGGTTTTGGCCGTGGATTGTATTGGATTACGAGTCGACGGTCGGTGTGACTCGTTAGTTGCTACGCTAGTCTATGAGGGATTCTGACTCATAGATTGGGTGTATATGGTCGGATAATCTCGATGGTGCATCGGGATGTATGACTCGCTAGGGTGCGGAGGATGTGGAGTTAGTTGTATCCTTATCTTCCGGTGAGATATTGGACATTAATCATGAGGGCAAAGGTGTCCACTAGTTTTCAGTTATAATACCCTATCGTGAACCTATTAGTTCACGGGATGATAATGTTGATATCACCATGGACTTTCTCATTGGTGTTGAGAGGTGGATTGAGATTGACGAATCTCTATGATATGTTGTATTTTGAGGATTCTATTGGTGGACATGAACCTACCGAATTGTAGCTTTTGGATGAATCATTGGGTGGATAAATGACTTTTCGGTGGTTGATTATTTAGAAAGTCTGTTATTGATAGCAGCATAGGGTACGACTTATTGGCACGATCTTCAAATTATATCCGATCATCTGATGGTCTAGAGGATATATATATATATATATATATATATATACAAATATATAACTTGTGATGTCTGAGAGGTTGTTATTGACTTGGGGATACTCAGGTGCTACACCTGAATTTGACATTTTATATTTAAGCATTGGAGTATAGATTTGGCGCTAGTGATCTTAGGATTGAGTGCCCTGGATAGTTGTGATAACTAAATGGTTACCCGAGTGTATCTGGTTATCGGATGATAACCTATGGATTGATAACTCTAGTTGCTTCGTAATAGTGCCACCTTGGGGTATTCGTCGAAGTTATTACTCATGATGAGTACAGACATGTTTAGCTGTCAGTGTGTGCCGTATGAGGAATGATGAAATTTGGGGACCAAATTTTTATTAGAGGGGGAGAATGTAAAATACGGCGATTCGAAAATCAGGATTTGGAAATTTTTGGAAATTTTTCCGGATAGGGTCTAGGGTTTCCGACCCTACGAGAGGAGCTCCAGGGGTTTTATTGTAAAACTTAAAACTTAACAAGGGTTTCGGATAAACTCTTAAATTCGAGAGGGTAATTAATTTAACCCTAGAGATTTAATGAGAGGGATTATATTAAATAGGAGGGTCAAACGGTAAAAATCCTTACCCTAAGGGTAAACTGTGAAATTGAGGAAATGGGAGGACTTTTTTGTAAAAGTCCCATCCCTTTATAATTTTTCTTTTCTCCTCTTCGCACGCCGCAGCCAAAACCCGAGCGTGCCCTAGCCCTAAGCCCATCGCCGACCCCGATCTTTCTCCTTCCCTGCAAGCCGTTGCCCTCCCCTGGTTATCGGTCGACGCAGACTTCCTCTGGCACAGTCTTCCTCTCGCGTGAGCAAGTCGAAGCCAGCTGCCGGAGCGCCGGCTCTTCTCCCTCTGGATCCGCCCTTTTCCCTCATCGCCAACGCTTTCTCTTCTCTTCCTCGGCGATTTGATTCGAGCAAAGAGCTCTCGTTCATGTGTACGCGATCGCCGATGCCTATCTGCGAAAGGGGTGACGCGCATCTCAGGTAAGAGTTATCTTGGTAATCAATTGGCAGTTCTAATTGGGGCAAGTTTTGGTCGGTGGTTATACGAATTTGAGTTGGTTTGCTATTTTTGTTTTGTTTATCATGAATTCTGAGCTATGGAAAGATGCTAGCTAGTTAGTTTATGTGATGGTTGATTTCTGTGGTTTTTGGATTCTTTGCCGCCACTCGTTTTCTTTGGAATCAAATTTTGTAGGTTGAGCTCATGAGGAGATAGTTGTTTTGAGGAATTCTGTTGTGTGTTCCATGTGGTTTAAGATTTACAATTTTGATTTGGGTGTCGTTTCTGCCGTGCACCCTATGAGGTGTTGGGTTTGGATTTTGGATTCCTTGAGGTTAAGTTATGCTCAGTGTGGTTTAGATCATTGTTGATTCGATTTCATTATTTGGAAATTAGATGTTGATTAGGGTTGATTAATTCTGTTCTTGTATGGATCGGGATGATGCAATTAGGTTTTTGTTTTGGGTTTTCGTTTGGTGGTATGCTACGGTGGATCAAGGATTTAGATCCTATTTGTATATGGTTTCTCTTACTGTGTCGACCTTGTGCTTGATCACGAATGTGTATCGTGAATGGATCTTTGTTTCCATGGGTCTGTGGAGTATAGGAATTTGATTCTGCTTCTTTTGATCTCCTATCTACTCTTGTTTCCTTAATTCAGTTGGCCATTATGGTTTGAATTCTTGTTTAGATGGGTTTGATGATATGTGGGATTTGGATTTGATTTCGTGTCTTGGGTCTGAGCTTTTGGGAAGATGCAGAGTGGTGTTGCTTACTAAATGAGTGATATGGATCTTTTGGTTTGGTTGGATTTTTGGATTGTTGGATCACAGTTATATTGAAATTAGGAGTGGAGTGTCGATAATTGTAGGTTGTCGCGAGCTCCCTAGTGAGGGTGCTGGGTTTGTTGTGTTTGCTCTTATTGATCTAGTAACTTGTGCTATGGGATACATTGTATCTTAATCAGAATATTCGGATACATTGGGAGATTGAATGTGTGATCTATTTTTGGAGCTAGGATATGATGGTACTTCGTGTGATCATACTTTAAGTTTGTTGTTCTTATTTGGTTATGTTCTTTCGGCAGTTTGGATTGGATTATAGGTTTGTTCTCCTTGTGACCATTACTGTGAGTGGACATTGGCTTCCAATTTGAAGGGTGATGATCTAGAATTAAAACCATTGAGATCATAGTGACCATAATGTGTTGGGTGAGCTGTTGGTTAGGTTATGGATTAGAATTAATTTGATATTTAAATCTAATAACCTAAACTTGATAATTTGGGGTTCGGAAACCTAACCTGAATTTAATCTTGGTAGATTGGAGTAATTAAGAACTAATCATTTAATTAAGCTTAATTAAATGAAATGGGATAATTAGGATGATCCTAATAATCGAGATAATTCGTTTAGCTATAATTTATATATTATTGTAGCTAAACATTATGCCTTTGCTACAGGACACTGACTTGCTTTCGGGCTTTTGGATGGGAGGACCTTATTTGATACAGGCTACTTTTACTCTCTGGAGGCGGGTACCCCTTGACTTATCTTGTTGATATTGCCATATTGTTATGCATAGACTGTTATAGATAGCAGTAAGATTATACGCTATCCCTGTTGATTATGCTTGTTCTGGATACTTGTTGTTTATCCCTGAGTTATTATGTTGTTAGTTCCATACAGTCTCAGGTATTGTCATATCTATATGTATGCTTAGATATCGGGATGTATCTCTTGTATTTGACATGAGGGATCTGTAGTTTCCGGCCAGTATACCTTGTAGGTTACCTGTATTCCCTGTTATAGGATTTAGACTGAGATTTAGTATACTGAGGACTTGGTGAGGGATGTATGTGTACATATCATACACCATCCTTGCATTATTGCATGCCGACGATCAGCGACTCCCTTGTGGTTGAGCCTATCGTCTTCCGGTACATGATATGCGCACACGGCCACTCATGGGTTAGTGGATACCGTAGGATGTGTGCATTTGCCCTGTATTGCTCCGTTCTGCCACTATTTGGAGGGTGGGTCCGGGCATGGTAGCAGCCAGGGATCCTTTCTCGTACTGAGCCACAAGGAGATGAGAGCTAGACTCCCCCATTGCTTGGGGTAGGAGCGTGGTCTCCGCCAACATCCTGTCCACCCGGTCACTCAGGAGCAGTGATGGCAGGGTGCGTACAGGTTGTCACAGTTCTACCTACGCGGACGTTGTGGACGATGATCCTGACTGGGACTAGGGGTGACACATGTCATTGCACCATGTGCATATTTTGCATCGTGCATTGTTTGCTACACTTGATTTCTACACTTGATTGACATGCATATACTGGATACCTGTTTATCTTGGATTATATGTTATACTTGTTCCATAGGGATTTATTTCACCCTCTGCAGGATAGATGGATTCTGGTATGTACCTTTATTCAGTATCTTCAGTGTTTACCCTTGTATATGATTCACATGAGACTGTATTAGCGTAGATTCCTATTGTTATTATAACGTACTATGCATATCTGTTTGGTATCCGCTGAGTTTATGGACTCACACCGTTGCCATATGTTTTTATTTCAGGTTGAGATACTTGGAGTCGCCAGAAGAGCCCAACAGCCAGTCCCTACCCATCGCGACGATACAATTTGTTTTGCACTTGGTAGTGCTTATGTTTCATATTTGTTTATTGGATTTGTATATGTCTGGGGAGTGTTGTTTTGTACCCTAAGGGGTTTATGTATTTGTTGATTTGTCGTAAGTCGGACCGGTCCGCAGTCAGGTATGATTTACTTAGTTTTATGGTTGTCTTATGCTTTTGTGTTGTGTTTATATATTTTGGAGGCCTGAGGCCAAATATATATACTGCGTGGGATGTTTGTATGTGTAAATTGTCCGCCGGACAGGGGAGGTGTTGTCCGATTTTCTATTGGACCAACGGCTCCTAGGTCTCGGGGCGTGACAGCTCCCCCTTGAGCTCTTAGCCCTAGCCACCTCCCTAGGTGACTCAACCATCACTAGGCCACATCGGTGTTCCACCGGTGACTCTTGGCTTACAAACTCGACCCTCTTAACCTTAGACACCTTGTCTTTGGTTAAGTCATTTCTTTTTTCTTTAAATGGCACCCCTTTGCCATTTTTGGACTCCCCCTTCTTGCCATAATCATATGCTACCCTAGCATATTTCTTTCCCTTGGCATGGGAGTTCTTAGATCGGTATCCCAACCCCGATCTATCATTGGTGCGGTTTAAACCACCCAACACCATATCTAAACCCTTAGATCCAATAGTGAATCTCTCTAGGATTTTCTCTAACTTATCAAGCTTTTCCCTTAAAGCTTGATTTTCCCTTTCTAAGTTTTGAACCTTAGTGTCCATATGTCCACTTTGGACATTCCTAGATCTACCCATTTTCTTAGGCACAATCTTCCCCTTGTTGGGATTAGTACCTTGATTTTTAGGTACAAGGGTCCTAGGTCTCTCAAGATGAATGCTTTTGTTAGTGTTTTGACCTACCTTGTTATTTCTATTCCTATCATTATATTTGAAACCAAAATTATACACCATTAAGCATTTTTCATTAAATCTAGCATGCATGGAAGGATTATTAATTCTATTTTTAATATTCAAGGCGGAACTTGAAATTGAATTACATTTTAAACTAAGGTTAGGAATTACCTCCCTTACCCTTGAAGTTCCCCCTTGATGTGGACTTCTTCTCTTCTTCCTTTCTTCTTTTTCCAATCTCCTCAAGTGCTCCATTTTCTTTAATTCTCCTTTTCTAGGGCACTTGGTGTGGTAGTGCCCTAGCTCTCCACACGTGAAGCATCGGATTTTCTTTTTCTTTTCTTGGGCTCCTCAATTCCTACAACTCATGTTAGATTTAAAAGAACTTGAAATGAGTGTAGATTTTACCCCTTTTTTACCTTTCGGGTACTTGTCCTTGTAGTGCCCCTTTTCATTACACCCAAAGCATGTGATATGAACCTTCTTCTTGGCTTTGGTGGAGGTGGAGGTTAGATTGACTTCTTCTTCAACCTTGAATGATGTGGATGCTTCCTCTTGCTCTGGTATCGATGACGGTCTCTCCTCCCCCTCAATCCTTGAGGTGGAGACCTCTTCCTTTTCTTCTCTTGAGGCGGTTGAAGATCTCTCACTCTCTTCTTCCACTTCACTTGGGGATGTAGATAACTTAATTCTCTCATCTTCTTGAATCATGGGGCTTTTCTCCTAAGCTCTTGAGTTTGTGTAGGAGTCTCATGATATCTTTTCAATTTATCCCATAATTCACATGCATTTTCATATTTTCCTACAATACTCAAAACATTGTTAGGCAAAAGATTTATCAAAGTGCTAATTACCTTCTCGTTTGCTTTCGCTTGATCTTGTTGTTCTTGACTCCAATATCTAGGCCTAAGCATCTTCCCATGCTTATCCTTTGGAGTCTCATATGGCACTTCAAGCGCGATTCGAAGTTCCCACTCCATTCCAAACCAAGTTTCAATCCTCGCCCTCCAAAAGTTGAAATCTTGATAATCGTAGGGCGGTGGAGTGTAGATGTCTTCCCCCAACTTATCTTCTATGATTTCTTCCTCTAGCGTGTGCTCCCTCGGCGGTTAGTCCGACCAAGAGCGGTCCTTCGCTCTGATACCAACTGTAATGATCGTTCTGGACACTAGAGGGGGGTGAATAGCGATTCTTCGGTTGTTCTTATACCTACGTTGTTAGTTGCACAGCAGAAACAATAATAATAAAAATAAACAACGCTAACAAACCGATTTTACTTGGTATCTACCCCAGCCGGGTGACTAATCCAAGAATCCGTCGGTGGATCAATCCCTGGATAACCTCCGGCTAGATCTCGTCGCTCCTTGTGGGTGGAGAAACCTCACCACAACACCTTGAGAACCTCTGAGCACAAAGACTACTGTTTGGCCTTTAACCAAGACCAAACTCGTCAAGAAACTCAGCCACCACGAAGTCCTCTTTAAATAGGACTCGGGGCTGATTTCTCGTTACCAGTCGACTGCCCCCAGGGCAGTCGACTGGTGCCAGCCAAATTCGACTGTTGACACCCCCAACGTTCGAATTTGCCAACTCACCATCTACCTACTAGTCGACTACCCCTAGGGCAGTCGACTGGTCCCAGGCTGAGACCTTTCTGTGAGTTCCATCAGTCGACTGCCCCCAAGCCAGTCGACTGGTCTACTCCAGGTTACCCTTCCTGAGTACATTCCACTCCGCACTCAAACCCTAGGATTTCCCGAGTACAATCACACTGCACTCATACCCTCACGACTCGACTGACTCCTCCTCCGCAACCTCGACTGTTGCCTTCGCGCCCTCTTCATCATCGGCTCCCGTTCCTCGGATGCACGCAAGCCTCCAGCTTGCCTCCATGCCATCCTTCACGCATGCCTCGAAGTCTGCGCCCATCAGCTCATCGTCCTTGCTCCCCAAGGTCCCTCAGGTGCGCACACAAGCCTCCAACTTGTCTCCATGCCACCCTTCATCGTACCGAGGCCATCCAGTCAAGTCCATATGCGTAACCTGTACAACCTGCATACTCAACATACGCATATAAGAATACAAGGGTAATCCTAACTTAAACCCTTTGCCCAAACATCAAAACCCATGGTCACACCGGACCATCTTAGGGTCGATTGCTCCAACACTTTGGCTTGGTCTGGGTGCTACGAATTCCCAACCAAGAAACAAAACCCTAATATCTCGCGGTGCTGCGAATACCCGGGGTACTTAGGCTTGGTCTGGGTGCTATGGACGCCCAACCAAGAAACAAAATCCTAATACCTCACGGTGCTGCGGATGCCCGGGGAACTTAGGTTTGGTCTGGGTGCTACGGATGCCCAACCAAGAAACAAAAATCATAATACCTCACGGTGTTGCGGATACCCGGGGTACTTAGGCTTGGTCTGGGTGTTATGGACGCCCGGCCAAGGAAAAAGTCCTAATGTCTCACGGTGCTGCGGACGCCCGGGGTACCTAAGCTTGGTTAAGGTGCTGCAGATACCCGGCCAAGATTTACGTAGCCCCTACCACCTCTCACTCGGAATGTTGGGACCGGGTCCATGTTGACATGGATGCGGGTTCGTAATTTTAAAATTAATTACGTGCAGCGGAAGGTTTAGCATAGATAATTTCTCAAATTATTTAACCACACATCTAATCATGCAATTTTATCTTGTGTAGACATGATCATATATTTAAAATTTTGCAGAAACGTAAACTAATTTACGTATTACCTCACGTAACTCGAAGGAAGGGATGAGATCCAACCGTAAGCGTCCCTTGGAAGCTCCGCCTCTATTCGCGTCTACGCCGAGTATCTTCGGGATGACTTCGCAAAGCCACGAGTTTCGTGTTCTCGAGAACTACTAGATTCTCTGAGAACGCGACAAGAAAAACCAAGAGAGAAGTCGGAAGACTAACCACAAAAGGATGGCCGGAATCAAAATTCCGGCGAAGCAAAAGAAGAGGCTTGCGGCAAAAAGATCCTTGCGGCAAACTCTAATTCCGGCAGCACCTTCTTCCGGCCAAGAGATGGCCGGAGCTTCCTTCTCCGGCAGCAGGTGGTGGTCGGTAGGGAAAAGGGCAGGGGCGGCCGGCTGGTGCTCCTTCTTGTGGTTGGTTGGCGCACGGCAAGAAGGGGAGAAGAGAAGGAGAGAAAGAGAGGGAGAGAGCCTATGCCTTCATCTCTTCAATTATTTTTCAAGCCTTGCCTTGGCTCCTTTATATAGTAGCCTCTCAACCATCAAGCCTCTCAAATATGGAATAACTTATTCCATCATGCCAAGTTTGATTTTATATCATGGTTAAAATCATATTTTAATTCATGATAAAATCAATCAAGTCTCTTCTCTCCTATGGAATAAATTTCCTTATCATGGTAAATCAATCCATGATTGATTTTATAAAATAAACCAATCCATGGTTCATTTTAATTTCTATGAATAAATAAACCAAACCTTGGTTTATTATAAAACAAATCACACTTGGTTTATTTTATAAATTGATCCAAAAACTTGGTTCTCTCCCTTTGTTGTGGCCGACCAAGCAAAAAGGATGGAGGCCCTCTTTGGCCGGCCCATCCAGGCCACGCCCCAATGAATTAAACTTATTTAATTTATCTATTAAGTCTTCAAAAGACTTAGCCATTTTACGCTTCCGATGCATCTCTGAAAAATTCAGATTCGACTTATCGTTTGGCTCAACCAAACCTAATCTCTCTTGATTGAAAAATCCAATTTTCAACTCGTTTTAAATCCCTCGGATTACTCGTAGTACGTGTGACTAAATAGGCTTTCGATTAATGTTGGACGTCTATAATTAATCAATTATAGAATGATCATGAGCGACACATAGTAGTATATCATGATCCCCAATTAATCGAAAGATCAACGTTTGGCCTCAGAAACAATTCTGAAACCCTTCAGCAGCTATAATGAATCGTTCCCCATTCCCTTCACCATCTTATACCCACTTGGTTCAGGACATGATCTATGTGTGTCAGTCCCCACTAGGCTGACTACGTCACACCTAGCCCAAGTAACATTTTCTCGTCCTATGGATTCTAATTACTCTCATGTATTTAAGAGATTCACACTCTGAACATGTCATGCTCTGGCCAGAGGCTTCTGAGTAACAATTCGATGATAGGCCTCGGGTATACATCTCCTCGCAAGGAGTGATGAATCCTTTGTAGGCTGTTGAAACATCTTCGGGCACTTCGGCTTATACCCAATCATCCCGGGTCCACACCTCCTTGGAGATGCATGCTTAAGATGTCAAAGTATAAGTCTCCATGACCAAGATGACTTGAACACCGCAAGTCAAAGGAACATCGCACTTAAGCTGCAGTAAGAACTTCACTGACATATCTATATGTAGACTACCATATGAAGTTTTTACAGCCAGCCACTCCAATGAACTAGTTCCCTTAACTAGCATTCATGTTTATCTCCGGACATCTCAATGTCACCAGCCAGTGAGAATCAGCTGATTAGAGAATAACACATGCTAGTCTAAACAGAATTGATAGTGTCCGTATTTATCAATTCATCGACTAGGGACAATTTCAATACTTCACAATTGCACATGTAGCGATAATCACTAGTTGTGAATTCATCACAAATTCTCTCATGTTGTGAATTATATTGCGGACATTCAGTGAATGAGTTTAAGATCTCAATCAAATACACAAACATGTATACTCAAATAGTGAATATTCATTTATTAAAATAAATGATTACAATCATAAGGCGATTGCCTTAGGACACTTCTCTCATATCACTAACAAACTCCCACTTGGCCTAATGCCAATCGCTACGGTACCCAATACCACAGGCTCTAACATGACCCTTAATCTTGCTTTGAGGTAAGGCCTTAGTTAAAGGATCCGCTAAATTCCTTTCAGTGGGAATTTTCTCAATTTGTATATCATTCCTACTTATAATCTCTCTGATCAGATGATAGCGGCGTAGCACATGTTTGGATCGCTGATGAGACCTTGGTTCCTTCGCTTGTGCAATAGCTCCATTGTTGTCGCAGTAAACCGGTATTGCTTCATCAATGGTTGGAACCACACCAAGTTCTGAGACAAACTTCTTGATCCAGACTGCTTCCTTTGCAGCTTTCGAAGCTGCAATATATTCCGCTTCCGTGGTAGAATCCGCTACGGTGTCTTGCTTGGAACTCTTCCAACTTATTGCGCCTCCATTCAAAATAAATACGTATCCGGACAGAGATTTGGAGTCATCCTTATCTTTCTGGAAACTAGCATTTGTATACCCACGTATTACCATATCGCCTTCACCATATATTAGGAGCACATCCTTAGTGCTTCTTAAGTACTTGAGGATTGTCTTGACAGCCGCCCAATGATCCATTCCTGGATCAGAATGGTATCTGCTCGTGACGCTCAGAGCATACGATACATCGGGCCTAGTACATAACATAGCATACATGATAGATCCTATCGCGGATGCATAAAGAATCTTATCCATGGAAATCCTCTCGTTTTCTGTGTGCGGACACATAGACTTCGAAAGGTTGATCTCATGCCTGATGGGAAGGTAACCTTTCTTGGATTCCGACATGCTAAACCTTTCTAGCACTCGATCTATATATGTAGAATGGGAAAGACCAAGCAATCGTTTTGATCTATCTCTATAGATTCTAACCCCAAGGATATAGGTTGCTTCTCCCAGGTCTTTCATGGAGAAAGTTTTGGACAACCAAATTTTAACTGATGTAAGACTGATATATCGTTTCCTATAAGTAATATGTCATCGACATATAACACTAGGAATACGACTGCACTCCCACTAACCTTCTTGTACACACAAGGTTCGTCAGGATTTTGTGAGAAATCAAACTTTTTGATTGTCTCATCAAAACGGATGTTCCAGCTCCTGGATGCTTGCTTTAGTCCATATATGGATCGTCGAAGCTTGCATACTTTGGTTTTATTAACTGATGTGAGACCTTCAGGTTGTATCATGTATACATCCTCAAGCAGGTTTCCATTAAGGAAAGTTGTTTTCACATCCATTTATCATATCTCATAATCATAATGAGCTGCTATGGCCAGGAGCATCCGAATAGATTTAAGCATAGCTACTGGAGAATAGGTTTCATCATAAGCAATTCCTTGTTTCTGACGATATCCTTTTGCCACTAATCTAGCCTTAAAGGTAATAACATTACCTTCCATGTCAGTTTTCTTCTTGAAAACCCACTTGCACCCTATGGGCTTAATCCCTTCAGGTGGGTTAACCAAGTCCCATACTTAATTTTTGTACATGGAATCCATTTCCGACTTCATGGCTTCATGCCATTTATCCCTTTCTGAATTTTTCAGAACATCTTCATAACTGATAAGTTCGTCATCGTTAATGAGTAATACGTTGTTCGATTCAAGTGGTGTTGTTTTAGGTTCAACTGATAGCTCATCATTATGAGTTATTGGTTGTAGGTCTAGACTAGGTGTCTCTGTAATGTCTATTAGAGTTTCTTGAACTTCTTCAAGTTCAATGCTACTCCCACTGTTTTCTTGTAAAAGAAATTCTTTTTCTAGAAATACAGCATGCCTTGAAACAAACACCTTTTGTTCCAAGGGATGATAGAATTGGTAACCCTTCGTTTCCTTAGGGTATCCAATAAATAGACATTTATCAGACTTAGCATCCAATTTGTCTGATACAGTCCGCTTTACATAAGCAGGACAACCCCATATCTTTAGGTGAGATAAATGAGGTTTCTTACTATTCCACGTCTCATATGGAGTAGTAGAGACTACCTTGGTCGGGACTCTATTTAGTAAGTAAACAGCTGTCTTAAGCGCATAGCCCCAAAAGGATTTTGGAAGAGTTGCATGATTCATCATAGATCTAACCATGTCCATCAAGGTTCGGTTACGCCTCTCAGATACACCATTATGCTGTGGTGTATATGGCGGAGTCCATTGAGACAATATCCCATTGTCCCTAAGATAATCTTGAAACTCTTGACTTAAGTATTCACCACCCCGATCGGATCGAAGTATCTTAATACTTTTGCCAAGCTGTTTCTCTACTTCACTTCTGAACTCTTTGAATTTCTCAAAAGCTTCAGATTTGTGTTTCATTAAGAACACATACCCGAATCGTGAGTGATCATCGATAAAGGTAATGAAGTAGCTATAGCCTCCTTGTGCAAGAATTGACACTGGTCCACATACATCAGTATGTATTAGACCAAGCAATTCTCCCACTAGTTTACCTTTTCCGGAAAAGGGTAATTTGGTCATCTTGCCTTTTAAGCATGATTCGCATGTATCAAATGAACCGGGTTCAAATGATTCCAGAATTCCACATCGGTGTAATTTGGTCATGCGTTTCTTACTTACATGGCCAAGACGACAATGCAACTTATAGTAGTCTATTTGATTATCTATTCGAGCACGTTTGTTGCTAACTTCGATATTGAAAACGTCACCGGATAAATCTAACGTGTAGATACCATTGCATAAAGTTCCGGTCCCATAAAGAACACCATTTAAAGTTATGTAACAGCAATTGTTACTAAAAATTAAATGATAACCCTTTTCATTCAAGCATGAAATAGATACAATGTTCTTTATTAATGAAGGAACAAAATAACAATTATCCAATTCTAAGACAAGTCCAGTAGGGAGCTTTAGCAAATATGTTCCGATGGCAACAGCAGCAATCTTTGCTCCATTTCCAACTCGCAAATTCGCTTCTCCCTTGACGAGTCTTCTTCTATTCCTTAGCCCCTGTATGTCATTACATATATGTGAGCTACACCCAGTATCAAGTACCCAGGTGTCCAAGGAAATAGAGTGACATTCAATAACGAAGATACCTGAAGAGGATGGGGCATCAGATGTCTTCTTCTTCAAGGACTCAAGATAAACCTTGCAGTTTCTTCGCCAGTGGCCCTCCTTGCCGCAGTGATGGCAAGTGCCTTTTGGTGTCTTTTCAATCTTTTTGGCCTTTCTTCCTTCCCTTATTTTGTTCTTTGGCTTCCTCTTAGAGCCTTTCTTTGAGGAACCAACTAACAGTACCGTCTTCTGATCCTGCTTTACAGAAGGCTCTACAGTCTTCAGCAGGTTAAGCAACTCAGGAATGGTAGTCTCCAGTTTGTTCATCCGATAGTTCATCACAAACTGTGAGTAACTCTTGGGCAAACAATGCAGAATTAAGTCAATACTTAGTTCGTGATCCATTGCAAATCCGAGTGTGCCTAGTCGCTCAATGTACCCCAACATCTTCAACACAAACTGTGAAACAGAAGTGCCTTCCTGCATCTTAGAGGTGAAGAGGAGTCTGGAGACCTCAAACCTTTCGGATCTCGCCTGCTCGTCAAACAGCTCATGAAGATGGAAGACGATGGTATGAGCATCCATATGCTCATGCTGCTTTTGTAGCTCAGGTACCATAGCGGCCAGCATGATGCAACTCGCAAGTTCAGAATCGGCCACATGTTTCTGATAGGCCACTAACTGGTCTGGAGTTGCATCTTCAGGAGGATGGTTGGGAAGTTGTTCTTCAAGGACATAAGCAAGCTTTTCTGCCTTGAGGACTATCCTCAGGTTTCGAAGCCAGTCCATGAAGTTTGGCCCAGTCAGCTTATTGGTGTCCAAAATGGAACGCAAATTCAGAGAAGACATGATCAGGTGATTATCCTAGAAATACAAATTGAGGTTATGTGATGAGAATGATAAAGAATGCATCAATATACATTAATTAAATCCTATTTATTTTTCGAATTGAATAACCCTTTTTATCAATTCGGGAGATCGTAGGAACATCTCCAAATAGGTTGATATCCAACCATAGATAAGAACAACCATGGCTAGAGTCCATCAAGTTATTCTTAGCTATGAAGGTAGGTAATTATACCGATTACATATTATACATATGTAACTATCACATTATGCTATCAACTAATTGAATGTTTGCATAAATCATTGGGTTGTTAACTCATTAACAAGTATGCAACAATATACATAGCACCCAACTGCACCTCTCTTTACATCGACCTTGGCTGTGGCACAACAAATCGATGCTCCAAGCTTAAGGCTGACCCATTAATCAAGAAATAGTTTTAATATGGTTGGAGCTCATTCAACCGTTTAGTCAGGCTTGGATGTGTCCAACAACCAAAACTAAGGATTGACCTCTGACTCCAACTATATTAATCATAAACTAATTCCATGGTTTGAAACATGTTGAGGTTCAAGCCGGGCATGGATGTGTCCATCAACCCAAACGAGAAACAAAACTCCGGTTCTAACCATATTAATGGAAGGTGTTGGCCTTAATATTTTGTAAGGGGTTTTGGGTCTCATCCTTTTCTTTTATGCACATTCATGACATATAATTATGTCATGTTCTAACGATTTCCTTAATAAAGTATGTATGTGACTTAATTTATCAAGTCTCATTAATTGAATTAGGAACCGGATTTCCTAATTCTAATTTCATACTTTATTCAAGGAATTGTTTTGGGAAACAATTTCCTGAATTATCATAATCAATTTCGGAAATTAATATGTTTAAGATTTGATTTCTCTAAATCAAATCTTATTAAATTAAGAGACAGATTCCCTTAATTCA
>JAGFNQ010000372.1:387909-450830 GCA_024364735.1 Boesenbergia rotunda | reverse complement strand
TCTCTCAGCTTTAAAAAGCACAGAAACTGCTGGATTCAGGATGTACCGGATTTCTAGCACATGTAGTCAATACCGAACAAGAGAAGGACCAAAAACTAGAAGAGGTCCCAGTGGTATGTGACTACCCAGCAGTCTTCCCTGACGAGTTACCAGGCTTAGCGCCAGACAGGAAGATAGAGTTTGAGATAGATCTCATTCCAGGTACCAATCCCATTTCAAAAGCACCATACCGTATGGCTCTAGCAGAATTAAGAGAACTTCAGGAGCAACTATAGGAGCTGCTCGACAAGGGCTTCATACGCCCTAGTCATTCACCTTGTGGAGCTCCCGTGTTGTTCGTGAAGAAGAAAGACGGGTCCATGCGCTTGTGTATAGATTACCGGGCGTTGAATCAAGTCACCAACAAGAACAAGTATCCCTTGCTAAGAATTGATGACTTGTTCGATCAGCTAAAGGGAGCAGCAGTGTTCTCAAAAATAGACTTGAGATCGGGTTATCACCAGGTGAAAGTTAAAGAAGGCGACATCCCCAAGACAGCTTTCAGAACAAGATACAGACACTATGAGTTTGTAGTTATACCTTTTGGCGTAATGAATGCTCCAGCAACTTTTATGGACCTCATGAACAGAGTGTTCCGAGAATATTTAGATAAGTTTGTTATCGTCTTCATCGATGACATTCTGATATATTCCAGGACTCAGAAGGAACACGCAGAACACCTGAAAACAGTATTAGAGATTTTTCAGCGGGGCCAGCTTTATGCGAAATTCTCCAAGAGCGAGTTTTGGCTCGATCAGGTGTCTTTTCTGGGTCACATCATCTCCAAGGATGGTGTGATGGTAGACCCCAGCAAAATAGAAGCAGTAAGTAACTGGATCAGACCGAAGAATGCCACTGTGATCAGAAGTTTTCTGGGTCTAGCTGGTTACTACAGGAAATTCGTAGAGAATTTCTCCAGAATAGCCCCCCCACTGACATCTCTTACCAGAAAGAACAGAAAGTTTCAGTGGACAGAGGACTGCGAGAACAGTTTTATAGAATTAAAGAGAAGATTGACTAGTGCTCCCATCTTGACTCTTCTAGAGACCACTGACAGCTTTGACATATATAGTGATGCTTCTAAATTAGGACTTGGAGCAGTGTTGATGCAGAATGGCAAGGTTATTGCCTATGCCTCTAGACAACTCAAGGATTATGAGAAGAATTACCCTACCCATGACCTTGAGCTAGCTGCAGTAGTGTTCGCTCTCAAGATTTTGAGGCATTACTTATACGGAGCTTAGTGTAGGATTTTCACAGATCATCAGAGTCTAAAGTATTTCTTTACTCAGAAGGATCTGAACATGAGACAATGGAGGTGGCTTGAGCTAGTCAAGGATTATGACATTGACATCCTCTACCATCCAGGTAAAGCTAATAAGGTGACAGATGCCCTTAGCAGAAAATCTAGTGCCACCCTACTAGATTTGTCCACGATGTCACAACCCCTTCGGAAAGAGTTATCAGAGTTCGGACTGGAAATTTTAGTTGGGCAGCTCTCCACTTTGACATTAGTGTCCACCCTGATTGAAGACTTCCATACAGCACAGGATCAAGATCCTGACCTTTAGAAAATCAAGCAGGGGATGACAGAAGCCGAAAATGGAGAATTTTGCCTATCAGATAATGGGACACTGTACTACGGTGACCGCTTATGTGTTCCGAACCAAGAAGAGCTCCGAAGGAAGATCCTAGAGGACGCACATAGATCTCCTTATGCAATGCATCCTGGTTCCACCAAAATGTACTAAGACCTCAGGGGACGTTTTTGGTGGCCTGGGATGAAGAGAGACATCGCCAGATATGTCAGTACCTGTCTGACATGCCAGAAAGTCAAGGCAGAACATCAGAGACTAGGTGGAGTTCTGCAGCCTATTCAGATTCCAGAATGAAAATGGGAAGATATTTCCATGGATTTTATATTGGAACTACCCAGAACAACGAATGGATATGATGCAATCTGGGTAATAGTAGACAGATTGACTAAGTCTGCCCACTTCCTAGCTATCAGGATCTCCTATTCCATGGAACAACTAGCTCAGTTATACCTCAAGGAGATCGTCAGACTACATGGAGTCCCTAGGACTATCATTTCAGATAGGGACAGTAGGTTCACTTCGCACTTCTGGGAGTGCGTACAGATAGCTCTAAGCACCAGACTGAAGTTTAGCACAGCTTTCCATCCTCAGACAGATGGTCAGACAGAGAGAGTTAATCAAGTACTAGAAGATATGCTCAGAGCTTGTGCTTTAGATTTCAAGGGCAGTTGGTGCAGATACTTGTGCTTAGCGGAATTTGCTTACAACAATAGTTATCAGGCCACTATCGGCATGGCACCCTATGAGGCTTTATATGGGCGGAGGTGTAGATCTCCTATCTGCTGGTACGAGGGTGGTGAGAGGCAAGAGTTAGGCCTACAGACAAATCTTATAGATGATACCACCGTAGTCATACAGCAGATCCGCCATAAAATAGAAACAGCTCAAAGCCTCCAGAAGAGTTAAGCTGATACACGGCGCAGACCATTAGAGTTTGAAGTTGGGGATTCAGTATTCCTCAGAGTGGCTCCCATGAAGGGAGTAATATGTTCTGGGAAGAAGGGCAAGCTAGGTCCCAGGTATGTAGGACCATACCCCATCACTAGAAGAGTTGGCAATGTAGCTTATGAGTTAGAGCTACCTCAAGAGATGTCAGCTATCCATAATGTATTTCATGTTTCCATGCTGAAGAAGCATATCCCAAATGCTACCCAGGTGATAGAGCCACAGACGGTACAAATTCGCGAAGATCTCAGTTATGATAGTCGGCCAATTTAGATAATAGACCGAGCAGTTAAGAAATTGCGAAATAAGGAGGTACCATTAGTGAAAGTCATATGGCAAAATCACAGAGTAGAAGAGGCAACATGGGAACCAGAGGACAGCATGAGGCAGAAATACCCAGAGTTGTTTTAAGTTTGAGGACGAACTTTTTATAAGGTATGGGGGATTGTAACGACCAAAAATTCTTGAAACTAATTTCAGAAATGTCTTAGAATTTATTCCGAATTTATGGATATTTTTATAGAATTTTTCCATAAACGAAAGTGGCAAAAAGAGATAAAAAGGAAAAAAAACGTTAAGTGGGATTTGATCCCTTAACCGACGATTGAGAGGAGAAAGGGGGGACCAACTGGGATGGTTTGCTTTTGTTGAAATAAATTAAGGGAAACAATAGATAAGGTGAAATTAGTTAAATTCGCCCCCCATAAGTATAAAAGAGGGAGTTACGAGTTTTAGGTTAATTTCCTTCCAACCCAGCGACGCCGACGCCCTCCCTCACGCACGCGACCCCTCCTCTCGCCCTCTCTCTCGCCCAAGACAAAGGAGAAGCCAAGGGAAGGTCTCAAGAGGCCCTATTCTCTACGAGAATTCTCGTAGACGCTAGGAGAACGTCAAGGAGCAAGAACAACGTCGAAATTCGAAGTTCCCTCGGGAATTTCAGATTTTATTCGTAAGGAAAACCTAGCGCAGGATGTAACTATCCCTCACCTGCAGTATAAGTAGTTTCGATTGACGTTTCGTATGTTTTATTTCCTTATATGTATGTCCTACGATTAGAAATCATGGATTATGAACAAGCACGTTGTATTAACCCTTCGGATTAGTTTTAGAGACTGAAGGTATCCCTGGATGGGCTTGAGTGCACTTACCCTTCAGTTTCGGGTTAAGGAGCACGTTCGAGTGCCCAGGAAGCGACTTTAAAAGAAAAGAAAGGGTTAAGTCGCAAGGTGTTTGTTAAATTGTTAGTCAGCTAATGCTATAGAAAGCATTAAAGAATAGAAATTCTTGCTTCAGTTATGATTGGGACCAAGGTCTAGTGGGATGGGCTCCTAGTTGCCCCTAGGTTCAGATAACCATGTAAAAGCAAGAATCAGAAGAGAAAAAGAAAAGTATAAAAGAACTATTTTATTTTCAGTTGGCATTGTACCGGACTTTGGTCCAAGGATAGGCTCCAAGT
The DNA here is from genome assembly GCA_024364735.1 of Boesenbergia rotunda. Classification (NCBI taxonomy): domain Eukaryota; kingdom Viridiplantae; phylum Streptophyta; class Magnoliopsida; order Zingiberales; family Zingiberaceae; genus Boesenbergia; species Boesenbergia rotunda. Next base: position 446,792 of record JAGFNQ010000372.1, on the reverse strand, counting down.
TGCCTCTAGGTTTAGATAACCTAGTATAGGATGGGCTCCTAGTTGCCCCTAGGTTTAGATAACCTAGTAGAACCCTAATGGATTCGGGATTTGCTATCTCGGGTTTATTAGGGATGCGCGCACAGTTGGTACATTGCCGGGCCCACAGTGGTTGATTATTACTTTCACCTACTATATGTATTTAGTTTTCAGAAATTTATATTAGCATGTGGTGAATTTAATAATTAGTTTTATGTTAGTTAGTTTCAGTTCCAGTTCACATATGTATGTCATGCTATAGCTTACTTTTCAGTTTTAGTTCAGTATGTGTCATGTCTCAGTTATATGCCATGACATTCTATGATATGTATTTTAGCATGAGCCTAGCATGATTACTTATGGATATGAGCGTGTATGTGCATAGCATGTTTTACAAAAGCATAATTCGAGTTTTCATAGTTTTGTGAGGCTAGATGGTACTTACTAAGCTTTATGCTTATTAGTTTGCATTTCCTTATACTGCAGATACAGGTAAAGGAAAGCACTAGTAGCGGAGGCGGCGGGCTTGATGCAAAGTGTGTGTGATGGTGGAGTTGGAATAAAAATCTTCGGAACTTGCAAAGCATAGAAATAGTCTTTATTATGTTTCTTTTAGTTTTTCCGCAATAGGTTATGTGAACCATGTATGAACTTAATTAGACTCGTTATTTGTGGTGCCTAGTATATTAAAGTAGTTTATTTACCTGTGTTAATACTTGCTTAGCGAATGTTGAATGATATGAGTTTCTACTTGCAATATGGTAATTTAGATCCATGCTTAAGCTTTAGAGATAAGAACTTGATACTTTTGATCTACATCCTAAATACTTAAGATATGCTTGTTCTAAGATTAATGCCCCATTTAGAATAACATGTAGTAGCTAAGGATGCTTTTAGATATGAGAAATGAATAGTTTCAATAAGAAGTTGATACGAACTTGGCACATTCATGTTTATGCTTCTATATATCGTTTTTATGATTTCTAAGTTGCTATACATGCTAGAAACCCTCCAAAAACATGTAATAAATGCCTTAGAATAGTCGTGGAACTTTATTTATGTCATTCTGCTTGTTAGATATGATTTTGGTACATTGTGGCTCAAGTTTGGTAAATTCTAGCAAATCTGAAAACTGGGATTTCAGAATTACTAGTCAACTGAGAAAATACCAGTCGACTGGTATCGGGCACAGAAACATTCTGTGGCCCGACCAGTCAACTGGCATATAGCAGTCAACTGGTACTATGTAAAACAAAATTGATGTAGAGCAGCAGGTTAGTGCTTTAGCCATGCAACCCAGAGGTTGGGGGATCGAATCCTGCCAAGGTAATAAAATAAAAGTTTTGCTTTATTTTGGGCTAGTTAGTACTCTCAACATGTTTATGAATTGTTAGTTCAGTAAATAGTAAAATAAGAATTTTTAAAATTCTCCCGGTTGGTTTAGCATTATTAGAAATCAGTAATTAGTCAGTTAGTTAGTAGCAATCCGCCTTGAAGCTTAGTACCAGAAGGCGGGTCATTACACTATGTCAATCCAGGCTAGAGATGGCTTTGAATATTTCGTCACCTTCATTGACGATTATTCAAGGTATGAGACCATTTACCTGATGCGCCGCAAGTCTAAATGCTTTGATAAGTTCAAAGAATTCAAGGCTGATGTGGAGAAACATCGAGGTAAAAGTATCAAGACACTACGATCAGATCGTGGTGGCGAGTACCTCTTTGGAGAGTTTAGGACCTACCTGTCAGAAGCTGGGATTCAGTCCCAGCTAACTGCACTCGGTACACCCAAACAGAATGGAGTTGCAGAAAGAAGGAATAGGACTCTTATGGGAATGGTTTGGTCAATAATGAGCTATTCAGACTTATCGGATTCGTTCTGGGGATACACTTTGGAAATGGCAGCGTACATACTAAACTTGGTCCCATCTAAGTCAGTCCCTCATACTCTCACAGAACTGTGGACTGGGTGCAAGCCCAATCTAGGACATGTTCGGATTTGGGATAGTCCAGCACATGTGCTGAAGGGAGATACTGATAAGTTGGAATCTCGTAAGGAGGTACATCTGTTCGTAGGCTATCCTAGAGGAACGAAGGGTGGTCTATTCTATAGTCCTAAGGATCAAAAGGTAATTGTTAGCACAAATGCCAGAGTCTTAGAAGAGGACTATGTGATGAACCATAATCCAAAGAGTAGACTAGTGCTTGAAGAGTTAAGAGGGGAGGTTTCGACCTTAGGACCAATTGTACAAGAGGACACACCATAAGTCACTGCACTGTTGATGCAGTCTGACCCTGATTGTTGTTTTGATGTTGACACCGATTTTAGTTTACGTTAATGAGATGAGTCTGGTGCCTTGGTCGGGGACTGGGCACGACTCCCGGTGAGTGAAGCTGAGTTACGAAAATCCCGGTGAGTGAAGTCGGGTCCTGGTGAGTGAAGCAAGGTGACGGAAACCCCGGTGAGTGAAGCCGGGTGACTGGAAACCCCGGTGAGTGAAGCCGGGTCCTGGTGAGTGAAGCCAGGTGACCAAAATCCCGGTGAGTGAAGCCGGGTCCTAGTGAGTGAAGCCAGGTGACTGAAACCCTGACGAGTGAAGCCAGGTCCTAGCGAGTGAAGCTAGGTTGAATGAAGTCCTGGTGAGTGAAGATGGGCATGAAGTCTTGGTCCGGGGGACTAAGCACGAGTCAGAGAAGGCTATGGAGCCGTTCTCTTGACTTAGAGTTGAATTGGGAGTCGCTGGATCGGTCTGGTGACCGATCAGGGAGTTGGCATGAACTCCCTGTTGTGGATCGGTCTGGTGACCGAACCAAGAACGTCTGATCGGTCTAGTGACCGATCAGGGAGAGAACAGAAGCATTTTGTTTGGCTTCTTATCATTCTGGTGAACGATCAGAGAGTGGTCAAAAGGTTTTTGGAGAAACTCTTGATCGGTCTACTGGACCGATCAAATATCGCGAGTTCCTCATCCTGACAGATCAGGGAGTTCCCTGATCAGTCAGGGAGTGGCCTGATCCGTCACCAGACTGATCAGGGCACGACCTGATCGGTCCGGTGACCGATTAAGGGTGTTTGCCTGCGGTAACTGGAGAAAGCTCAACAAAGGGATGAATCGACCCGGTGACTGATCCACGATCTAATATCGGTCAATCTGACCGATCACAAGAAGGACCGCGATCGTGGGTTCCTCACTGTGGACCGATTAGGCTGAAGCCTGATCGTTCAGGGCTTACCCTGATCGGTCTGGTGACTGATCAGGGTCATCTCTGATCGGTCTGTGGACCGATCAGTAGCTGAACTTTAATTCAAATACGTTGTCAGACTTCTGATCGCGTTCTGATTTCCTTTTGAACACTACTGATATCTACTCTGATCTTCTGATAATTGATTCTCTGTTGATTTGCTGTGCTAAACGACTCCTAAGTGTGCCGGTAACTCAGGATTACTCAAGGAGAGTTAACCGGAGGCTTTCGCTACATCAGGTTTGGCTATTTTCCTTTCGCAGGATACAACGTCTTCTGGCGCGAGCTGCAACGGCTGGGAAGCTGACGAACTGACCTGGGGCTTGACTGAGAGGGTTTAGGGAGTTCAGAAGAGGTCAGGGGTAGCTAGGCTGTTGCTGGTGAGCTGCAGAGGAGCGTCTGGTGACCTGGCGATGGGAAGTAGGTTTAAGGGTTGGCTGGCGAAGAGGAGAAGATAACTTCCTGTGACATCTCTCTTGGAAATTACTCTAATCCTTGAAGCAACTCATTGAGACACTGCAAACTTGAGTGCTTGGAAGAGGCAGAGAGCTCGGTGAGTCCATTAGCAAGCAGACACGAAAAGCGGGGAGTTCTTGCGTGAGGTTTGTGCTGGGTGGAGCTCGGTGTTGAGTTCATGTGTTCTTTCTTTCCGAGTGCTCTCTAAGCCTTCTTGAGTTTCACTATCCTTAATTTCATTACTTTGTTGAAACTGCTGTGGAGAGGTTTCTCCACCGAGAAGGAGGATTTGATATCCGGATTTTTCGGGGCTTGATCTACCGACGATCAAGGGATCACCCACCTTACGGGCATGCCAAGGAGTAGGGGCAAGTTATCCCCAAACCTTCTATATCCTCTTGTTAGAGTTTTCGCTTTGTTAATTGATTTCTGCATTTCTGTTTCCTACTTGTTGCTTCCGCTGTTGCTAACCTTCAAGTGCAGAAAACCTAGAAGAGCAAAAGATTTGGTGTCTGGTTACATTCACCCCCCCCCCCTCTCTAGCCATCCAAGCACTAACAAGTGGTATCAGAGCTTGGGGCTCTGCTCAAACGGACTAACACCCGAGAGTCACCAAGAATGGCAATGAGAGAAGGATTTAGCACCACCCGATCTCCCTTCTTTGATGGGGCAGATTTTCAGTATTGGAGATCTCGCATGGAGTACTACCTCAAGACCGATATTGGCATGTGGTTCTCCGTGAAGGAAGGATTCATCCCTCCAAGAGACGCTGAGGGAAAAGAGTTGGAGTCCTCGCGATGGTCGGTTGAGCAAACTCGAAAAGAAGAAGTTGACGCAAAGGCAGTGGTCACCTTGCAATGCGGGATGACCAAGGACTAACTAATCAAAGTTGGTCCCTTCACAAGTGCCAAGGATCTATGGAACAAGCTCATCGAGCTTCATGAAGGCACTCGGGACTCAAGGATAGCCAAGAGGGACTTGTTCCTCAATAAACTACAAAATCTCACCATGAAGGAGTCCGAGACGGTAAGTGAACTTCATGGTCGTTTCAAAGAAATTTTCAACGGTCTCCACTCCATTGACGAAAAGGTCGAGAACTGCGACCTTGTGAGGTACGTCCTAAAAGCCTTTCCAAGGAATGCTTTGTGGTTATCCATGGTGGATGCCTACAAGGATTCCAAGGATTTGTCAAATGTTAAATTGGATGATTTGTTTTGTGAAATAGAGTTACACGAAATGGCTAACAAAGGCCCCAAGGAGAAGGGGATTGCACTTGTGGTTAGGGACAAGACCAAGAAGAAGAAGGAAAAGAAGAAGGAGAAGGAGATCTCTTCATCTTGTTCATCCGAGTCCGAGGAGGATGGTAGCGAATCTTCTTCATTCGAGATGGCTAACTTCGTAAGGAGAATGATGAGGAAGAGCCGCCGTTACAAAGGAAAAGGTAACCCTAGTGAAGTTAAAGTCGATAAGACTAATGTTACTTGCTTTGAGTGTAGCAAGAAATGACATTACAAGAGTGAATGTCCAAAGTTAAAGAAGAAGGAGGAGAAATCTAAGAAGAGGAAGGCTTTGAAGGCCACGTGGGATGGGCCCTCTTCTAGTTCATCCGAAGAAGAGAAGGAGGAAAAGAGTACTCGCCATGTAGCTCTCATGGCTATTGAAGATGAGGAGCGTAGTGATGAATCCATGGACTCCTCAAACGCGGCTTCATCATCTTCAGACGATGAAGAGGTAATTTCTCCTGAATTAGACAAATGTTATAGAACAATTGCATGTTTAACTAGTTTGTTAAAGAAATCCAAAGAAAAAGTTAAATCATTAAAAGTTGAAGTAGAACAATTGAAATCCTCTAAGGATGAGGATCATGATGATTTGCATGTAGAAGTTTTAGAAGATGAAAACAAAGTCTTGAATGGTGAGGTTGAGAGACTCAAGAGTCTTCTTGAGAAATTCTCAATTAGCTCTAAGACTTTGGATTTAATCTTAAATGCACAAAGGGCGGTTTACAACAAGGCTGGTATAGGTTACCGATGTAACGACCCGGAAAATTCTCTTAATATTTTCTGAAAATATTGAGCATGTCTAGATAATTTTCCGAAGGACCTAGAGGTATTAATACGAACTTTGGCCTAGAAAATCCATGTTTTCTCATTTAAATTGAGAAAACTAAGTACTAATGGGCCTTATGTGGGCTTTTTAGTACCATGATTATAGGTGGATTTTAGGTAATAATTAGTATAAATATAAATAGGATTTAATTAGGCATATTAGCATGATTATGGGTAAGTCTTAGCCTAATTTTTCCTATTTTAATGGAGAAATTAGGTACTAATGAGGTTTAAATGGGCTCCAAAAATTGGTATTAATTAGGTAAAATTAATATAAATATAAAAGAATTTTATTTAGGAATATTAGCATAATTATGGGTGATTTTAGAGGGATTTTCGGAATTTAGGAAAAATAAAAATAATAAATAAATGAAATAAAAATAAAGGTGTATGAGCCAAGGATTGAACCTTGGACCTCTAGTACAACCATGCATGCTTTAACCAACTCACCTAGCAAGGGATTTCTATTGGGAAATGAAATAGAGTTTGGCTAAGGCTTAGGGGAAGATGAGGGGTCATGAGGAGACTCTTCATTTGCCTCCTTAAAGGGGCTATACAGAGAGGGTTTGGGGGGTTACTTCTCTTCTTCCATCAAGTCACCTTCTCCCCTCCTCCTTCTTCATTCTAGCCGAACACCAAGAAGGGGTTTTCCCTTGGAAAAAACTCCACATCTCCAAGATCTAGGTTCCTTCCAAGACAACAAGGGCAAGGAGGGATCAAGGGTCAAGAGCTCTACAAGTTCTTTCTCTTTTAAGGTCTAAAAATCAAGAAATCCCAATGTAAGACTCCCTCACCTGTGGTATATTAGTTCTTTATGATTTTCTATGATTTTTAGCATATTATAAAGGTTGGTTTGAGATTTAAGTTGAAAGGAAAGAAAATCAAGAACCCTAGCCTAAGGGGGTTTCGGCCCTAGCATTTTTGGGTCCATGATGATGCTATAAATCTTAGTTATGTTTTCTAATATGCTCTCATGATGTTTAGAGATTTAAATATAATTTTTGGGAATTTTTGGGGTACCCTAGGATCCCCTAGGGTTTCAGCCACCCCATGAACTCATGGGTAGGGTTGATTCCAAACCCTCAAGCATGTGTGTTGTGTATTATCATGATATAAGGGAGATTGAGGGTGACTTATGTGACCTTTTACAAGGCTTTGTGACCCCACAAGATTCGGCCAAGTTGGATGGTAGGGCTTTCCCCAAGTAAGGGCTCTAATAGCCCCTATGGTATGTTATGGTTGGTGGTTAATGGTTGGTTGGGGATTTTAATGGAATTTTTCCATGCACCCATGCCCTTGTAGGTTTCGGCCAGTCCTAGGAAAGGGGGCTAAGGATTAGGGTTAACCCTAATCATGAGCCCTATGGGCTCCCTATGGCCTTATAGGCAATGTATGGATGTTCCTTTACCTTGTGCTATCTTATATGCTTATGGGAATGATGGAAACCTTCCATGTAGGTTTTGGCCAAGGCCAGGTAATTAGGGTTTGATGGAGTTAAGGTTTGAAGAATGATGGTTTATGGTTCATTATGAAGAATACATAAGGGTTCAAGCATGTGGTAGGAATTTAAGTTACCTATAACCCTAACCTTAAGTACCATGTTTATGTGTGTATGCTTATGATTTGGATGCCATGCCTAATAGGGTTATTTATGAATGTCTTATGTTCCATGTCAGGCACTTGGATTGTAGGAATCATGTTTATGGAAGTCCTACCTATGAATACTTATGTTATGTTAAGAACCATGTGGTGCTATATGCTTACGCTATGTTAAGAACCATGCAATGTTATATGTTCATGGTATGTTAAGAACCATGCTATGTTATATGTTCAAGCCATGTTAAGAACCATGTTATGTTATATGCTTATGCTATGTTAAGAACCATGCTATGTTATATGTTCATGCTATGTTAAGAACCATGCTATGTTATGTGTTCATGCTATGTTAAGAACCATGCTATGTTATATGTTCATGTTATGTTAAGAACCATGTTATGTTATGTTTGTGATAAGAATGACGCATGCCACGTTGTTATGAATAATGATGCATGCCATGTTATGAATAATGATGCAAGTCATGTTAATGAATAATGGTGCATGCCATGTTATGAATAATGATGCATGCCATGTTATGAATGAAGATGCATGCCATGTTTATGAAGAAAGATAATGCTCATGCCTTCCAGGCATCATGATGGACAAGCATGTTTTAAGTCATGCTTCATGTAACCAAGTTATGCAATGTTTAAATATGCCATGAATGTCTTATGAATGATGAAGCATGTAAAGTATTTTACTTTATGAATGGGGCTTGTACCGGACCGAAGTATGGGTCCAAGGGATGGGCACCTTAAGAACGACCCGGTTCTGGACTACCGAAGCTGTCCACAGTTCTGGCACTACCGAAGCTGTGCAATAGGGATGGGCACCTTAAGAACGCCCCGGTTCGAGGACTACCGACTATGCTGTCCTTACCCTAGTAGGTCGAGGCTAGCTACCTTGTATTTACTTAGGGATGCGCGCCATGATGTATGTATGTGGTACAAGCCGGGGACCCCAACAATGTGATGATTATGTTTATGTATTTAAAAAAAAGTATGTTTTTAAAAGTTAAGCATCCTTATATATATACATATGCATTCCATCCATGCATTCATCCAAGTTATGCATTATACCATGATAATGATGTTTATGTTTATGCTTCATGTTAAGAAATGTGTATGATAGTAAATGTTTTATGTCATGATTATGTTAAGAAGATGTCCATATGCTATGATAGAAAACATGCTTATGTTATGTCATATAGGTCGGTTTATACCTTATGATTGTGTCTATACCATGTTCCATGCCATGTTTATACCATGTCTAATTATGATTTATGCTTATGATTATGTCTATTTATGGTTATGTTTATACCATGTTCCATGCCATGTTAAGATTGTCTAGTTATGATTATGTTTATGTCATGCTTTATGCCATGATAGAAATGTTTAATTATGTTATGATTATGCTATGTATCATGCCATGTTAAGTTTAAGTAGGGTTATGTTTATGCTTCATGTTTATGATTAAATGATGATCATGTTTCATATGCTTATGAATAATGACGAACGGTTTTAGTGAGTAGGAAAGAGTCTTACTAAATATGTGTGCTTATAGTCTTCTTTCCTTATACCGCAGATCATGCAAGGGGACAGTGAGGAAGCAGCAGGAGGGCAAGAACAAATGTGTGTGATAGTGAGTTGGCCCAGGAAATCATATGTTTATCGTTTATGCTAGAACTTTACTTTTGACATCTCTATGCTCGAATAATGACTCATGGAACTTCATGATATGATGTTAAGCATGATATGATAAGATGTTTAAGTATGAAGTCAATATGCCAAGTTTCCATGTCACTATGTTTAGAATGGTAATAGGGGGCATGTAAGTGTAAAGTTAAAGTTATTCCGCTGCAGTATGATACATGCCCTAAGTATGTTAGCGTAACGCCGCTTTATGAAAAAAAAAGCGGGCGCTACAACCGACCTAAAGAACCGACTTTTGTTTCCTTAATATCTAGGACTCATGTTAGATCACATAAGACTTCTAGGGTTCAAAAGAAAGTGGTCAAGGCATAGGCGCCTAAGTCATGCATTGTAGATGCTTTAGGTCCCAAGATTTGGGTACCTAAATCTTCCATTTTTCGTATTGTGTAGGCTTTGATTGAGGGGGAGCATCTATCAACTTGGTTCGTTGATAGTGGGTGCTCCAAACATATGACCGGTGATAGATCTTTGTTCACTACCCTACAAAGCAAAAGTAGAGGTAATGTATCTTTTGGTAACAATGGTAGCCTTAAGGTTGTAGGCATAGGAGACATTCAAATATCCGAATGTCTTAGAATTAAAAATATCCTTCTAGTCAAGGGGATAACTTTTAATCTCCTAAGTGTCAGTCAATTGTGTGATGCGGGTTACACAATTGATTTTCATTCAAGTCAATGTCTAGTTAGACAAAATGACACACTTGACACGGTACTCGTAGGCACAAGGATAGATAACATTTACCAAGTTTCTTTTAAAAGTGTTATTAATGCGGCTTTTAAGTGTTTCATGTTAAGAGAAGATGAGTCTATCTTTTGGCACCGGAGATTGGCACATGTGAACATGAAGAACATCCGGAAATTGACCAGTAAAGGACTTGTTCGTGGCTTACCAAGCATCAAGTACGAAAAGGAGAAGCTTTGTGATGCATGTCAATGGGTAAGCAAAGGAAATCTTTACATAAAGGTAAAAGCGCTATAAGTACTTCTACTGCTTTAAATTTATTATACATGGACTTATTTGATTGTAGCACTATAATATCCTTGAATAGTAGTAGATATTGTTTTGCGATCATTGTTGATTTTACTAGATACTCTTGGACATATTTTCTAAAATATAAGGATCAAACCCTAGATGTTTTTATTTCATTTTGTAGAAGAATTAAAAATGAAAAATCAACAACAATTAAAACAATTAGGAGTGATCATGGAGGAGAATTTCAAAACCAAAGATTTTTAGAATTTTGTCAAGAGAGAGGATATAGAAATGAGTTCTCCACTCCTAGGACACCACAGCAAAATGGTGTCGTAGAGAGGAACAACCGAGTCTTACAAGAGGTTGCACGAAGCATGCTCTGTAACGCCCGCTTTTTTTTTTCTTCTTTTCATAAGCGGCGTTACGTTAACATACTTAGGGCATGTAGACATCATAATACAGCGGAAACCTTTAACTTACTCCTACATGCACTTACTACCATTTCTAGCACCATAACATGGGAACTTAGCGTAGTAACTTTATACTTAGCATCATATGATACTTAGCATCATGTCATTCGTAGCATCATGTCATACTTAGTATCATGTCATACTTAGTATCATGTCATAGAGTCATACTTAAACACATAACAGTAAAGATAAAGTTCTATCATGAGACGAGCAACCATATTGCTCCTTCGCCAAGTCACTATCACACACATTCTTTGATGCCCTCCTGCTGCTTCCTTACTGTCCCCTTGCGTGATCTGCGGTATAAGGAAATAAGACTATAAGCACACAGGCTTAGTAAGACTCTTTCCTACCCACTAATACCATTCATCATTCAATCATGAGCATATAAGACATTAGCATACTTAGTGCTTTACTTAGAACCTAAGCCTTTTCATCACTTAGCACACCTTCGTCATGACATAAGCATAACTTCATCACATTCATAGCATGGCATAAACATATCCATAAGAACATTCATGGCATGACACGATACTTGGCATAGACATAAACATCGTAAACATTCATAGCATGGCATAGTGCTTGGCGTAAACATAGACATAATACACATAATCTCTTAAACATTCTTAGCATAGTATGAACCTAAATAAAATCATGGCGTCCTAACTCAGCTTAACATAATTAAATCATGGTATCAGGAATTATTATGGACATAATTAAAATCATGGCGTTCTAACTTAGCATAAATATAATTCAATCATGGCATCCTAAACTAGCATGAACATAAATAAATCATGGCATTCTAACTTAACATAAAACTAGTTAAATCATGGCATCCTTAACTAACATGAACATAAATAAATCATGGCATCCTAAACTAGCATGTACATAAATAAATCATGGCATCCTAAACTAGCATGAACATAAGTAAATCATGGCATTCTAGAGTAGCATGAACACAATCAAATCATGGCATCATATATATTAACATGAAACATAAACAAAATCATTTGCATAAACATACCTTACATAAACTTACTTTGCATAATAATCTTATCATAAATATAATGCATAACATGGATGGATGCATGTGGCAATTGCATATATATATATATATATATAGATGCTTAATCTTTAAAAACATGCTTTTAAAATATCATAACATTCATTGGGCCCTGGCTTGTACCACATTCATTCATCATATGCGCGCATCCCTAAGTAAATACGAGGTAGCTAATTTCGACCTACTAGGGTAAGGACAGCTTCATCGGTAGTCCCGAACCGTAAGGACAGCATCATCGGTAGTCCCGAACCATGGACAGCATCATCGGTAGTCCAGAACCGTGGACCTTACTTAGGTCCGGTACAAGCCCATAAAATAAAATATAATGCTTTCACATGCTTTCCATTCATCATCATTCATTCATCATACTTGTCATTCATCATCATTCATTCATCATACTTAACATCATCGTTATGCCCTAAAGGCATGTACTTTAACCTCATTTATAAGACATGGCATACTTACATCTTATTCATAAAACATGGCATATCCTTCATAAACATGGCATATCATTCATAAACATGGCATATCATTCATAAGACATGGCATACTTACATATTATTCACAAATCATGGCACATGTCTAAACATCTATGACTTAACATATAATTCATGACATACAAACTTAAGGGTTTAGTTAACATAGAACTTCTTCCATCTTACTAAGAATCTTTGGAGATTTAACCCAACCCTAGCCCTAGGTTATGTCCTTGGCCGAAAGTCTCCAAGGAACCCTAGGTCCATGAAACTTCACATAACCTCCCAACTAACATCCCATACATACATACTAGGCCATAGGGAACATTTAATCCCATACTTAAGGCCAAACCTAATCCTTTAACCCTAAACTTGCTCTTGGCGAACTTCAAGGCCATGGGGGTATGGAAAAATTCCATTAAAACCCCAAATCAATTGCTTAAACATCAACCATACCTTACCATAGGGCCATTGGGGCCCTTACTTGAAATAAGTCCTAACTTCCCACCCTATTAGGATACTTGGCCGAAACCTATAGGGTCTCAAAGCTATGTGAAACATTCACATAATCACCCTCCATCTCTCTTATATCATGTTAATATATCAAACACACGCTTGGGGTTTTAGACCCAACTCCACCCATGAGGTCTTGTTGTTGGCCGAAACCCTGGGGTATCCTAGGGTGCCCCAAAAATTCCCAAAAATTATATTTAATCCCTAAACCTCATAAGAGAACATTAGACAATATTATCAAGATTTTTAGCATCATTTTTGAACCCTAATCCATGGTGGCCGAAACCCATAGGGTCTCTAGGGTGTTGATTTGTTTCTTTCATGTTGGCCGAAACCCTAGGGTGTCCTAGGGTACTCCAAAAATTCCCAAAAATTATAATTAACCTCTAAACATCATAAGGGAACATTAAATAACATTATAAATATTTTTGGCATAATTATATACTTTAAAATCATGGTGGCCAAAACCCTCCATCCTAGGGTTCTTGGTTTTGCTTCTTTCATGTTGGCCGAAACCCTAGGGTGTCCTAGGTACTCTAAAAATTCCCAAAAATTGTACTTAACCTCTACAAATAATAAGGGAACATTAAATAACATTATCATGATTTTTAGTATAATTATAGGCCTGTAAATCATGGGGGCCGGAACCCTTAAACTTAGGGTTCTTAGTTTTGTTTCTTTCATGTTGGCCGAAACCCTAGGGTGTCCTAGGGTGCTCCAAAAATTCCCAAAAATTGTAATTAACCTCTACACATCATAAGGGATCATTAAATAACATTATCATGATTTTTAGCATAATTATAGACCTGTAAAACATGGTGGCCGAAACCCTTAAGCATGAGGGTCTTGGTTTTCTTTCCTTTCAACATCAAATTCGAAAACTAACCAATATATCATGCTAAAAATCATGGAAATCATAGGGAACTATTATACCACAGGTGAGGGAGTCTTACCTTGGGGTTTCTTGATTTTTAGACCTTAGATGGGAAGAAGAAGGAAGACTTGTTGTCTCTTGATCACCCCTAGCCTTGGAACCTTAGGAATCCTTTAGATCTTGGTGGTAGGACCTTCTTGTGGAGTTTTCCCAAGGGAAAATCTCCCTTGTAGATTTCATCTAGGATGAGAAAGAAGTAGGAAGAGAATGCAATTGATGGAGAGAAGAGAATAACTCCCAAAACTCCCCTCTTTATAACCCATTAAGGTGGTGAACGAAGAGTCTCTCCATGACTCTTCATCTTCTTCTTAATCTCAACTTATATCCACATCATTTCCTCATAGAAATCCCTTGCTAGGTGAGTTGGTTAAGGCTTACATGGTTGTACAAGAGGTCCAAGGTTCAATCCTTGGCTCATGCACCTTTATTTTTATTTTATTTTTATTTCATTTATTTTATTATTTTTTTATTTCCTAAATTCCGAAAATCCCCCTAAAATCACCCATAATTATGCCAATATTCCTAAATAAAATTCTTTTATATTTATATTAATTTTACCTAATTTATATTAATTTTACCTAATTAATACCCATTTTTGGAGCCCATTTAAAGCTCATTAGTACCTAGTTTTTCTCAATTTAAATGAGAAAACATGGATTTCTAGGCCCAATTTTACATAATTATTTCTGGGCCCCTCGGAAAATTATCTAGACATGCTCAATATTTTAAGAAAATATTAAGAGAATTTTCCAGATCGTTACATGCTCAATGAGTACTCTTTACCGAGTTACTTATGGGCTGAAGCTGTGAACACAGCTTGCTACGTGCAAAACTGAGTCCTCCTACATAGATTTCTAGGGAAGACTCCTCACGAACTTTGGTTCGAAAAACCACCTACAGTTAAACATCTAAGGGTGTTTGGGTGTAAGGTGTTTATTCTAAACACCAAGGACCATCTTGGAAAGTTCACAGCGAAAGCTGATGAAGGGATACTGGTCGGGTACTCCTTTGTCAACAAAGCTTACCGAGTCTATAACAAGAAGTCTAGATTGGTCGAAGAATCTTTTGATGTTGTTTTTGAGGAGATCCCAAAAGCAATTGATCAATCAGAAGATGTAGAAGGAGTTCAATTCGAACTTAGGAAACTAGGTTTGGATGAGAGTCCGAGTGTTGGAGATGGTGCTGATGAATCTGATGACGGTGAGCCTAGACAACAAGTAGCTCAGCCGGACCCTGAGGCTGAGCCTGTGTCTAGTGACACCATCCAAGAAGCACCTCCAACACTAAGGCAAACTAGGTTAGTCTCTAGTCATCCCCAAAACCAAATTGTTGGAGACATCCATCAAGGGGTTAGGACTAGAACATTCTTTAGAAATGAGACTAATGAAGTTGCCTTAATTTCAGAAATTGAACCTAGGAAAATTGACAAGGCATTGCATGATCCCGATTGGATCATTGCTATGCAGGACGAATTAGGTCAATTTGAGAGAAGCCATGTTTGGGACTTAGTCCGTAGACCTAAGAAGACCACCATTAATGGAACCAAATGGATCTTCAAAAATAAATTGAACCATAAGGGAGAAATCGTAAGAAACAAGGCACGCTTGGTAGCCAAGGGCTATAGTCAAGTTGAAGGCCTAGATTACGATGAGACCTATGCTCCCATGGCACGATTAGAATCCATTCGATTGATGCTTACATTTGCAGCACATAGAGATTTCAAACTCTATCAAATGGATGTTAAATCGGCCTTCCTAAATGGTTTTATAAGAGAAGAGGTCTATGTTGAACAACCTCTGGGGTTTGAAAATTTTGAATTTCCAAACCACGTGTTCAAGCTCAAGAAGGCGCTTTACGGCCTTAAACAAGCACCTCGTGCTTGGTATGAGCGGTTGTCGACATTTCTTATCGAAAAAGGCTTCGTGAGAGGACAAATAGACCCTACACTATTTCTATGAAGAGATGGTGACAACATATTTGTAGCCCAAGTATATGACGATGACATAATTTGTGGCTCCAACAATAAGGGCTATTTGAATGAATTTATTGGACACATGGAGAGTGAATTTGAGATGAGTCTAGTAGGAGAATTGATTTTCTTCCTTGGACTCGAAATCAAACAAACTCGAGATGGAATCCATGTGCACCAATCCAAATACACTCAAGAGATGCTCAAGAATTTTAATATGAGTGACTCTAAGGAGGTAACCACTCCTATGGCGACAAACACAAGATTCGACAATGATGGGAGTGATAAACCTGTTGACCTAACCCAATATCGGAGTATGATAGGTAGTTTGTTATACCTCACAGCTAGTCACCGTAATATTCTTTTTGCTGTGGGTATGTGTGCTAGGTACCAAGTCTGTGCCATGGAATCTCATTTGATTGACATTAAAAGAATTTTGAGATACCTTAAGGGAATAATTGGAGTAGGTCTTTGGTACCCCCGTACCGAGTCATTTGACTTAATTGGCTACACCGATTCCGACTATGCTAGGTGCAAGTTGGATCGGAAGAGCACAAGTGGGGGTTGACAATTCTTAGGATCATCATTAGTGAGTTGGTCAAGTCGGAAGCAACATTGTGTTGCTCTCTCCACGACCGAGGCAGAATATATCGCCATGGGAGAGAGTGTATCGCAATTGTTGTGGATGATTCACACACTAGAGGACTATGGATTAACCTACAAGGGTGTGCAAGTGTTGTGTGACAACATAAGCATGATAAACCTTACAAAAAATCCAGTCCATCATTCAAGGACCAAGCACATTAAAGTGCGTCACCACTTCATTAGGGATCATGTTGCTAGAGGAGATATTGTACTCTCATATATAGAGTCAAAATCGAACCAAGTAGACATTTTCACTAAACCACTCCCCGATAATGAATTTAGTTTCTTACGAAGGGAGTTGGGAATGTGTCGTGCATCATAGGATTGAAAAAAAGAAAAACCCTTCATGATCATTTCTAATTATTGGGCAACTTGGGAACATCTCACACAAACTATAAGGTTTAACAAAATATTTTTGTTTGCTTGAAATGGGGTGAGATGCTAGGATCAACCTAATTACTCAAAATGTTAATGGATCCCTTGAGAAATTAGGTTGACGAGAAAAAAATCATTAAGTTGACCAAGTATGGGGAAAACCAATGCATAATACATGTGTATTTGGCTCCATGATCATACATGGACATTCCAATCAAGGAAACTTGATTGGAGTTTTGTTTGTGATACAATGTTGATCTCAATTGTTTGAAAATGTATATTTGTTTCAAAATTTTCTTTTAAATCATAAGGACACAACCCTTGATTGCAAATATAGATGAGGGAACCCCTTAGGGTTCAGAGAAATCAATTCTGGTTGTATTAGTGGTTGTTAGGGTTGTCTGAAATGGAAATTTCTGATACTCATTGGGAATTTAGATTCTTCTGATATTTGATCGGGCCATCGACCGATCAGAGT
Organism: Boesenbergia rotunda; assembly: GCA_024364735.1. Taxonomy (NCBI): domain Eukaryota; kingdom Viridiplantae; phylum Streptophyta; class Magnoliopsida; order Zingiberales; family Zingiberaceae; genus Boesenbergia; species Boesenbergia rotunda. Next base: position 429,764 of record JAGFNQ010000372.1, on the reverse strand, counting down.
TTGGCTGATCAATCCACAGACCGATCAGTGAGCTCACATAAGTATATCCGGGTCTGTTCGGTCCATGATCGATCCGCAGACCGATCAGGAGTTGGCCTGATCGGTCATACAGGCCGATCACGAAATTTCGTGACAATCCACAGAAGTCCTTCTATCCTGGATTTGTTCGGTCCACTGACCGATCTGGCCACCCTTCTGATCGGTCCACAGACCGATCAGAAGGTTCACGAAAAATCTCGCAAACTCTCTGTTGGCTCCCTGATCGATCGGCAGACCGATCAGGGTCTTCCCTGATCGGTCACCCGACCGATCAGGAACCAGCTAGACCGATCAGGAGGTTCCCTGATCGATCTGGGCACCCCCTGGATCGAACGGTGGATCCCATCTACGCATTAACTTTGGTTTGTGATCGGTCCACCAACCGATTTAATCACTCATCTACCCCATATCCCAAACCCTAGCCGATCCCTGTCTGTGCAAATCACGCCATCCTCTCTTCTTCTTGCAAGTTCTTGCGACCCCCTTCTTCCTCATTCTTCCTGCGCATAAGCTTTCACTCTTGAGTGTTCGACGAGTCCTTCCTTCGGCGAGATCTTTGTTCTCTGGAGGTCAAGTGCTTGCGAGCTCTCTTCGTGCGTCAGCAAGCTTCTGAGTCTCTTTCCTACTCAAGCTGCGCAAGTTCTTGGAGGATCTGTGTGTTCTTCTTCAAGCAAGTTCCAGCTTGGTCTGCATTTCTCCTTCTTGCGCATGATTTCTGAGAGTTCTCTGAGAACCCATTTGTGCAACCTCTGAGCCTTCTTCTACCAATCGATCAACTTCATGGCACCAAAGTAAGCATTTTCGTGCGATTTTTATTTGATAATTTGTGATTTTGGGAACTAATCTGTAATAATCTTGTGGTGTGTGTGCCATGTTCTTAATCATGTGTTTGTCATGACTTTGTCGTGACTGTGACCTTACCCTTATGATCAAATTTTCCCTTGTCATGATGATCAACTTGTGCCTGTGTCGTGCCTTACTCTTAGCCTCACTGATCATTTTACTTGTCAATGCCATGATGATCAATTGTTCATTTTACTTGCCTTACTCTTAACCTCACTGATCAAACCGAATCTCATTTGATCATTATGTTTGTGGTGAACTTCATTTGATCCAATCTGTTGCCATGACTTTTTATCTAATCCTTAGGAAATCTTCCACGGGCAAAGAACTTGTCGAGGGAACCTCAAAGGGAAAGGGTTCATCTCATCTAGACCCTCTCAGAGACCCCAACCTTCTGGTAGTTCTAGATTTGTGAGCGCCTACTTCGAACAGAAGTTTCTCAACACTAGATTTAAGCTTCTCCCTTGTCGTACCGTAGATAGATCTTTTGTATACGACAATTGTCCCTCGGTCAAACAAATCATCGAGTTCTATAATATGGAGTCTTTTCTTTTTCTGGAATGTGAGGTCAATGTAGATCTGGTATCTGAATTCTACAACAACCTTTATCCCACTATTGGCACTCATTCTTACACTACTAGAGTGGCCAAAACAAACATTGATTTTACCTATGCTAGTTTCACTGAGTATCTGGGCTTTCGTCGATCGCCCAATTTCATGTCCTTCTTCCCTACCATTCCAGCTCCTCTCCCAGTTCCGTTCATGGGAGTCACCTCCGACTCCATCTATGAGTATTTCTTTGGACATCCTAGGCCGGATGGCATTGATGAGTTGGGTCCTGATTTCCCTAACTTTGCTGCACTTCGTCTTTCTCCAGTTGATTATGTTCTATTCAAGATCATTACCAACTGTATCTTACCAATTACCTCCAAACCCCTTGATGAGATCCGCCCCTTCCACTGTCTGATGCTCTATGGGATGCATCATCAGTTGGACTTTGATATCATGCAGAGTATTTTTAAGACCATTGTCTACTATAGAGAGCCCATCCGTCGCACTATCTACATGCCTTTTGGGCACATCATTAGTGACTGGCTTTAGATGGTCGGTATCGATGTGACCAAGGGCAGGATCGTGCCCATAGTTCGGCAGGATTGCCGACTTGGCAAATGCGCGTTTGCCAAGTCTGGCATCATTGTTGGACCTCAGGACCAGGGCCTTCTATGGAAGGATGGGAGGGGGTTAGGAGACTTACCACGGGCCACCCACGTTCAGGTACCAGCAACTCCGGCTGTACATCAGGAGGCGCCCGCAGCAGCACATGAGGGGTACGAGATGGATCCTGATCTCCGGTAGCAGGTCGCAAAGCTGGAGTTGGCTATGCAGCACGAGTTTCATTTGTCTGAGCTCTGGCTACAGGGGATTAGCTCTGAGGTTCAGTCTATCGACCGCAGATTACTCACGATAGAGTCCGACGTCTCTGGGATCCGTTCCGAGCAGTAGGCATGGGTTGCGGAGTGGAGCGCTTGGGTAGCTGGTCATCCGTACCAACCCACATTTCCTGGATTTACGCCCACCACCAGCACTGCCCCTGGGAGCTTCCTACTAGACGATGACACATCCTATGATCTCATCCAGTCTGACGACCCGCCGGCTCAGGATTGATTGTTTGTTGTATTTGATTTCATGACTGGGTGTATGACTTTCTGATTCTGCTTGTGACTTCATGACTGTTATGCTTGTATGACCTTATGATTGAATGACTGTATGACGTTATGATTACTACTTTATGTTTTGGTTGTTCACTTTCATTGTCATATGATGCATATGTATATGCTGTCCTGTTTTATCTATTTCATATGCTTATCATATGTCTATCAATTAATCATACCCTGTTAGTTTTGTGAAACACCCTAGGTTGAAGGGGTGGAATTGTAAACTTAACAACCAGTCTACACCCTTTTCGATGTTAGACAAAGGGGGAGAATGTGGCTAGTTAAGTTTAGGATGATTACGAGTATAACTGTTATAGGGGGAGGACTCTGATTCTCCTACGATAGTGAAATTTGATTACAATTGATTTCAAATACCAAAACTTAAAATCGGGTTGTTAGACAACAAAAAGGGGGAGATTGTTGATGCAGTCTGACCCTGATTGTTGTTTTGGTGTTGACACCGATTTTAGTTTAGGTTAATGAGATGAATCTGGTTTAAGTCCTAGTCGGGGACTGGGCACGACTCCCGGTGACTGAAGCTAGGTTACAGAAACTCCGGTGAGTGAAGCCGTGTCCTGGTGAGTGAAGCTAGGTGACCGAAATCCCGGTGAGTGAAGCCGGGTCCTGGTGAGTGAAGCCAGGTGATTGAAACCTCGATGAGTGATGCTGGGTCCTGGTGAGTGAAGCCAGGTGACCGAAACCCTGGTGAGTGAAGCCAGGTCCTAGTGAGTGAAGCTAGGTTGAATGAAGTCCCAGTGAGTGAAGCTGGGCACGAAGTCATGGTCCGAGGGATTAAGCACGAGTCAGAGAAGGCTAGGGAGCCATTCTCTTGACTTAGAGTTGAATTGGGAGTCGCTGGATCGGTCTGGTGACCGATCAGGGAGTTGGCACGAACATTGTGGATCGGTCTGGTGACCGAACCAAGAACATCTGATCAGTCTGGTGACCGATCAGGGAGAAAACATAAGCATTTTGTTTGGCTTCTGATTGTTCTGGTGAACGATCAGTGAGTGGTCAGAAGGTTTTTGGAGAAACTCTTGATCGGTCTGCTGGACCGATCAAATATCACGAGATCCTCATCCTGACCGATCAGGGAGGTCCCTGATCGGTCAGGGAGTGACCTGATTGGTCACTAGACCGATCAAGGCACGACCTGATCGGTCCGGTGACCGATCAGGGGTGTTTGCTTGCGGTAGCTGGAGATAGTTCAACAAAGGGATGGATCGACCCGGTGACCGATCCACGATTTGTGTTCGGTCAGTCTGACCGATCACAAGAAGGTCCGCGGTCGCTGGTTCCTCACTGTGGACCGATCAGGCTGAAGCCTGATCATTCAGGGCTTTCCCTGATCGGTCTGGTGACCGATCAGGGTCATCTCTGATCGGTCTGTGGACCGATCAGTAGCTGAACATTAATTCAAATACGCTGTCAGACTTCTGATCGTGCTCTGATTTCCTTCTGAACACTACTGATATCTGCTCTGATCTTCTGATAATTTATTCTCTGTTGATTTGTTGTGCTAAACAACTGCTAAGTGTGCAGGTAACTCAGGATTACTCAAGGAGAGTCAACCGTAGGCTTTCGCTACGGCAGGTTTGGCTGTTTCCCTTTCGCAGGATACAACGTCTTCTGGCGCGAGCTGCAACGGCTGGGAAGCTAACGAAACTCACCTGGGGCTCGACTGAGAGGGTTCAGGGAGTCCCAAAGAGGTCAGGGGTAGCTGGGCTGTTGCTGGTGAGCTGCAGAGGAGCGTCTGGTGACCTGGCGATGGGAACCAGGTTTAAGGGTTGGCTGGCGAAGAGGAGAAGATAACTTCTTGCAACACCCCTCTTGGAAATTACTCTGATCCTTGAAGCAACTCATTGAGACACTGCAAACTTGAGTGCTTGGAAGAGGCAGAGAGCTCGGTGAGTCCATCAGCAAGCAGACACGAAGAGCGGGGAGTTCTTGCATGAGGTTTGTGCTGGGTGAAGCTCGGTGTAGAGTTCTTGTGTTCTTTCTTTCTGAGTGCTCTGTAAGCCTTCTTGAGTTTCACTGTCCTTAATTTCATTACTTTGTTGAAACTTCTGTGGAGAGGTTTCTCCACCAAGAAGGAGGATTTGATATCCGGATTTTCTGGGGCTTGATCTGCCGACGATCAAGGGATCACCCACATTACGGGCAAGCCAAGGAGTAGGGGCATGTTATCCCCGAACCTTGTATATCCTCTTGTTAGAGTTTTCGGTTTGTTCTTTGATTTCTTCATTTCTGTTTCCTACTTGTTGCTTTCGCAGTTGATAACCTTCAAGTGCAGAAAACCTAAAAGAGCAAAAGATTTGGTGTCTGGCTATGTTCACCCCCCCCCCCCTCTCTAGCCATCCAAGCACCAACATGCACTGCGTGTCACTGAGGAAACACAAGTAGTACCTCGTCGCAATGGGAGGGTTGTGAGACAGCCTGAAAGGTTCATGTTTTTGGGAGATTCTTCAGACTTGGTCTCTGGTAATCATGAACTGGATCCCTGGACCGATGACGAGGCCCTCCAAGATAAGGATGCAGATTCTTGGCAAAGGGTAATGAACTCCGAGATAGAATCGATGAATTCTAACCATGTCTGGGAGCTAGTAGAACCACCCAATGGTGTAAAAACCATTGGATGCAAGTGGATCTACAAGAAAAAGAGAGGATCAGATGGGAAGGTTGAGACCTTCAAAGTGAGACTTGTTGCGAAAGGGTACACTCAGAATGAGGGTATCGATTATGAGGAGCCCTTTTCGCCGGTAGCCATGCTTAAGTCGATCCGGATTCTCTTATCGATTGCAGCTCATATGGACTATAAGGTATAGCAGATGGATGTCAAGACGGCTATCCTGAACGGATGTCTTGAGGAGACCATCTACATGCAGCAATGATAATTACCATTTTGTTTATCAAATTAGGCTCTCAAATCCATGTTTTGATCCCTTTTTATATGCTTAAGTTTGCATTTACATTAGGTTTCATGAATTATCTCTACTTTAGCTTTGATTGCAAATCTTTGTATATTTAAGATGTTTTGGCACTAAAATTTGAATCTAATTCTGTAGGCTTGAATGATCATGGACCTAGGTCAGATTGGATCAAACTTGAGCTAAGTCTTGACTTCCATCAAGGGGATCAAGAGATGGATTAATATGGGTCGTCCGATCACGAAACGGTGAGATCTGAGCCATCTGTCAACTTCTGATCAATCTGAGCTCAAGATAGAGTTAATCATGACCATAGATCAAGATCTGAAAGTTAGGGCCAAATCAGAAGTTATCTGACTGTTGGATCAAGCTTAAGAGGAGTCTAGACCGTCCATTCAAGAGGCAGTGAGATCTGAGCCATCCGTTGCAAATCTGATCGATCCAAGCTTAGGAGAAGTAGATCCTGACCCTTGATGGAGATCTGGAAGATTTGGGCTTGATCTAACTTGATCTGACCGTTGGATGAGGCGACGATGATCACAGCCGTCCAATTTCAAATGGTTTAATTTAAATGAAACTTCTTCTATGCCAGTTCTTTGTCGTTGCCAGATCACGAGTTTCTTCCCTGTTCTTATGTTTTTCTTCATCTGTTCTTCTCCGATCGCGTGGCCAACATCAAATCCAATTTTGTTTCCAAGTTTTAAGATCATCGAGGTAGATTTTCCGGTTGAGTTTGCATTCAATTGTGTCGCTGAAAGTGGGCTCGAGTGAGGGTTTCGCCAGAGCCATGTTTCCACTGTCGATTCCATTCCATCGCTCCTGTCTTCATCATTAGAGCAATCAGAGCACTTGGAGGGGTTCTCTAAGTGCCACTGAGAGTTTCTGGGCATGATCGACATCGAGCTAATTGAGGAAGGAGGAGATCGCGGGAGTTTTCAGCCATTGATCGATGATTGTGATCGGACAGAGGTATCACTGATCGGACTCCAGTCCGATCAGTATTGTTCCTGATCGATTCCCAATCTGATCATCATAGGTCCTGATCGGTCGGCTGACCGATCAGGAAGGCCAATTCGCAGTAAACTGATCCAGGGAGCATTTCTTTGCTGATATTTTTTGAGTTGGAGAGTTTCTCGCTCAACTTTTGTGTGACGGCAAAGGGAAGTCTTGACGATAAACTCATTTGATGTTTAATTTAGGATAATTTTGGTTCCGAGCATTTAATTCTTCAAGTTGTTCTAGTTTGTTTCCAATTACACTTCAAGTCAAGTTTCTTAAGCATTGTTTTGTTCTAATTTTCATTATCTTGCAATTAGTTCTCTGCAATTAATTCCCTGCATTCAAGTTTAGTACTGAAATTTCAATTCTATCGTTCGAATTTCATTGCTTAGTTGTCAAATAGTTTATGTGTTGTTTCCTCAATTTTGAGTTAGTTCTGCTTAGTTAAGTCTATTTTGTTCTGAATTGTCATTTCATCCCTTATCGCAAAATCCCCATTTTATTAGAAAACTCAAAACAATAAACGACACATTCAAGCTTGGATTAAACATTCACAACTAGTCATTGGAAAAATATGACTTGAGGCCCTTGTACTACATTTAACATTGTGAGTAAATGGTTTTCAACTTATAAATATCTAAATTTGAGGCTCATTCGTGACTCCTGTTTCGGGTTCATCAAATTTTTGGCGTCATTGCCGGGGAATATACTAGTTGAGTTTGTTTAATTTGAGCTTGTATTTATTTTCATAATTTCAAATTCTTTGATTTTATTTCATTTGTTTTATCTTTCTATATACATTTGCTACCATTTTTGTTTTGTTGATGACCAGGACTGCAGATAATGATATTGTGGAGTTTGATCTTGAGATAGAGAGAACATTCAGAGCTAGGAGAAATCAAGGAAGAGTGTCAGAAGCTATTGAAAAATATTCCTACTCATTCAAGCAGTCCATGGCAGAACATCAGTATTTTCAGAATTTTCAGCAACCCTACTTGCTATTTCAGCAACGTTTCCAACAAACTAATCAACAATTTCAGCAAAACCAACCTTTGAATCAGCCAGTACAGCAGTTTCAACAAAATTTCCAGAATTTTTAGCAACCATTTCATCAAAACCAGCAAGTTTATCATGATTTTCAACAATAATTTCATTATGATCAGCAAGATTTTCAACCTTCACACCAATCATTCCAACCATACCAGCAAAATTTTTAGTTTGTAAGTCAGAATTTTTAGCACCAATATCATAATTTTCAGAGTAATAATTTTCAGCAATTTCAACCTACTTCTTAAGCCAACTTTCATCAATTTCAAAAATCCAATCAATCATTTTATCATCCCCAACAACAAAATTTTCAAGATTCACAGCCTACTAATGATTTTCAGCAACCTAATACTACATTTCAAGACCAACAAGAGTCCTATGCCAATCAAGGAGACTTTGAGGACTCTAGTGAGTTTAATGAACACCAACAAAGGCTTGAGGAGATGTTTCAACAAATCATACGACAACAGCAAATTTTACAAAAACAAAGACAACAAAAGAATGAGTCCACTCTTCAAATCATTGAAAGATACATTGGACAAATAGCTAGTGGAATGATTAAAATGCAAGCCCAATGAATGGGACAATTACCTTCTCAAGCAACTCCTAATCCTAAGGGGAATGACTGTGCGATAACTTTAAGGAGTGGGGAAGTGGTTTCAAGTTTAAATTTTCAAAGGGCTGATTTTTCTAAAGAAATTCCAGCAACTTATTTTCCATCTCATAACAGCCCCAAAATGGCTTCTACATCAATTGAAAGTGACCCTAGTTCAAGTCTAAGTCCTTCTTCTATTGATCTTGCAATTTTGATGGAAGAAGAAGAAGAAATCAGTAAAATTAGGGTACCTACAACAGCTATACCTACCGAAATCCCTGCTCAAGACTCATTTCCGAAAATTTCAGCTCAAGTGGAGGAACCAAGGGTCACTTTACCCTTCCTACAGCACCCCAGAGAGGATCCTTCTAACATTAGCATGGGTATTTTAGATGAGGTTGTTAAGGAGGAGTTATTTGCTGAAAAAGTTTCATTTGATATTCAGAGAGGAAATTCTAGCTCAGATGAGGCAGAGGAGGTATTAGCTACAGAGGCTGAAGATTTGGAGGTTGTATCTGATTCATTTTCAGTTGCAGATGATTCTACAGGTGAAGGGGATTGTACTGAGCCCCAGGGATCACCTATATTGATCGAGATTTCAGGAGATTCAGAGGATAGGTGTGAGAGTGTAGGGGATTGCACTGAGCCCCAGGGACCACCCATACCTACTGAGTAGTTACAGTTAGAGTTGAAACCATTGCCAGAGCATTTAGAGTATGCTTATTTGCCAGAAAGTGTCGGGGCTTGCATGGTGGAAGCAAAGACCCAAGAATCACCTCTTTTGGTTGTATGTCCACCAGAACCTGAGCCTGAGGTGGAGCCTTTACCTGACCAGGAGGAGGCCATAGTTACATCTACTCTTATAGAACCTTCAACTATTCTTTAGCATGACAAGGTAAGTATTTTTTCTAATTGTTTAGAAAAACTCATAGAGGTACCTAAGGTTGATTTTATTGGCTGTGATGCATTTCTTGATACATCCTATGTAGAGACTGATTGGGAAAAATTTATAGAGGTACCTAAGGTTGATTTTATTGGATGTGATGCATTTCTTGATACATTCCATGTAGAGATTGTTTGTATTTCATTTCTTCCTTACCCTGCATGCGTGCGGGAGGTATTTTCGTTTCATGATTTTGCAGGGAGCCGTCGGCTTCTTGAATGGGTGCTCCAACTTAATAGCCTCCAACCTCCCGGAAGGACTTGCAAAGAGCAAATAGTGGGAGGAGTTGAGTTCACTTTGACTTGTAGCAAGTCACCCCAAGAATGGATTTTGCACCTTAATCGCCTACGACCACCGGAACATACTTATGCGAAATTAATATGGGAGAAAGATGTGCACTATGAGATTGATCACGTGAGGATAGTTCTCCCTAGATGGATGCTTCGTGCTCTTTATGTTAGTGAGAGCCCTAGAGCCAATCATGTGATGGTTGTTGTATGGACTCATTGTATCATATTTCATATATATATATAAAGACATTTGATTATGGTTATTATACTTACTTGTATTGGTGCCAAATAACTAAGTGTAATAACGTCCTTGGTAGTAGGTTCATATCTATATCAATCGATTGGTTGAATCGATAGTGAGATGATATAGAGAACACTATTCTTAATTATTCCTAGTCAAGTATTAACATTCAGGGACAATGTTAATGCATAGAGACTAGCATGTAGGTCAACACGATGACTTGATCTCACAAGTCATGGATATGAGATATCAAGTTGACACATGAGTATGCATTGGAGAATGTATACTGAATGACCCACCATGAGAAAGTATCATGGATCGTTATATGAGTGTCATATACTTTCTCATGTGACTATTAGTATGACTATTAGTCCTTAGACCTGAAGTCACCATAGTTCCCTACATAAGGAGTTATGTACTTTGGTTTGGTCAAACGTCACCCGTAACTGGGTGGACTATAAAGGCGATTACTGGGTATGTAACAAATTATACGGAGGGATGTGAGTGATGTAGATGTGATCTATCCCTCCTATATGACGGGAGAGATATCATAGTCTTGATAGAGTGAGATCACTAAGTGCATGGCCATGCCCAAATAAGGCAATATGAGATATTGAGCTTATTTGATTATAGTGAGTCTACTTGGAGTTCAAGACACATAGATTGATTGGAGGATGACACGATCTATGCTTCATAGAAGATCAATCCAGATATCGACGATAGAAGGACATTGTCACATATTATGAAAGTCATAATTAGTAGTCACATTGGTGATGTTGGATCTCAACATTCTTGTAACTTGGGTAGCAATGATGTGTTGCTAGATACCGCTCATTGCTTATGTTTCTAAGAGGTTAGAAGCATTACCAACGTTACAAGAACCTATAGGGTCACACGCAAAGAACAAATAGATGGAGAAAAAATGAAGTCAAGTTTGACTTGGCTAAATATGGAAAGTCCATAAAAGGCATGTTTGACTTGACCCAAATCCAAATCAAGTTTGACTTGACTTGGTTCCACTTCAAGTTAGACTTGACATGGGAGAAGAAATGGAGTCAAGTTTGACTTGACTAAATATGGAAAGTCCATAAAAGGCAAGTTTGACTTGACCCAAATCCACCCCAAGTTAGACTTGACTTAATGCCACATCATGGTGATGAATTGGCCAACCATTGATGATGCTCCACATCATCAAGAGCATTGTGTGGATTCCACCTCATTAAGGAAGATTAATGGTCAAGTTTGACTTGACCAAAAGGCCACGTCACCTTGACTTGACCAAAAGGTCACGTCACCTTGACTTGACTAAGTGATGACTTGGCTTGGTATTTGACCAATGATGATGCTCCACATCATCTCCAAAGGTTGTAACCCCCCCCCCCCATTTGAATTTGAATTCAAATTGAAAGGGGGTTATGGCAGGCCACTTAATGGCCATTAATGGCCATTATGTGGCCGGCCACAATGAGAGTAAAAACCAAGTGTTGGTTCCATTTTTTCTCATTTGGGTGTCTTCTCATCTTCCTCCTCCAAGAGTTGGTGCTCTTCTTCTTCTTCTCCTCTTGGCCGAACCCTTGAAAGGTGCTAGCACACCTAAAGGGTTTCCTCTATCCACTTTGTTCGCGTGGATACTTCTAGAGGGACGGCACTTGACGTCCTAGAGATCCGACATCCAAAAAGAGCAAGCGGGATTAAGTGGGGCACGCACCAAAGGTAAAATGGTTTATCCCTCTTTAGATCTAGGAGTAGATCGAGTTTTGAGCATGAAATGAATATGTGATTTTTGTTTCGGAATTTTTCTTCGCACGAGATCCATGGCTTTGGGTTCTCGGCGTTTCCGCGACGTGAAAAGGCGGTTTTCGCGGCCCGAAAAACCCAACAGTGGTATCAGAGCCACGTGCGAAGCACGTATTTATTTTTTTGTATGGGATACAAAATTTAGAGTAGTTTATGATTCTATAATTTTTCTAATTTTTAGGATTTTATGAGTATTTTTCTCGTAGAGGCGAAGCAACGAGTGCGAAGCACTTGTACACTTCGACCACCGAGAAAAACTTCTCCGAAACGGCAAGTTTCACCCAAATAGATTTTGGGACAGCGGGTTAGGCACTGTTAGATCGCGATAGGACACTCACGAAATTAATTTCGTGAGTAGGGGTGCCGCCCCTAACCCCGCAAGGGGCCTTTTCACGTGATTGTGCCCGAAACCTGCTTAACGGGACCGCCGTGGAGTTGTGACTCATAAAATTCATAAAATACATAGAAAAATTAGATAAATTTCTGTAAAATACATAATTTTGAATTATGTACAGTAGTGTGATGGTCATGGCCCAAGACCCTATTTTAATTAGATTAAAATATGTGTGTAATTCATATTACGGCCTGCGTGCCGTTATTTGTGTTGTGTGTGTTGTATTGTGATTGCGACCTGCGTGTCGGCCTTTTATTTATTATTTCTGTTAAAATTAGTTTAAGACTCGAATGTAACTCGAGTATAAATTTTGTAATGTACAAAATTGAAGATGAAGGAAATTCTGGAGAAGACGGACTCGTGGGACGTAAGCCGACAACACATGGGGTTTTGGAAGGAGGAGCTTGGAGAAGCTGCTGCCTAGACCCTAGGTTGACCAAAGGATCTTCTCATTGGCTTGAGAAGATCTTAGTAGGGCCATGACTAATCACACTTTAATTTTCTTGTATATTTTATTTTGCTTATATGTATGTGATGCATGTTAGTATAGAATAGAATATACGTGAGTATATGTGATGCACATGTAATGTGGGAACCACATCTTGATGTGCACCTAATACACATTTAGGTTAAATTAGATTTAATAAATGCCTAAATACGATGCACATCATCGATTAGATTAGATATAAATCGAAATCAACTCGTATATGCCTAACGAGCCTTGATACCCATCACTACCACGATCATATGCGATTGTTGAATCTGCCAAAGCAGAGCAATGCATTTAATCTTGGTGGGATGCGGAGGGACAACCTTGGTCCCGCCTATCACGCTTGGGTTAGATTGAGCTCAATTAGATTGAGTAACTAGTTAGCTCAATTGGATCGAGCCTAACTATAGGCATACTCCAATAGTTGGAAAGGTAGGGCAAGATCGCATTTATCAATAGTCTTGGGCGATTTAGCCAATGCTAACTCAAGATTATTCATAAATATTAATTCTTGATCCTATAAACAAGAGTTGCATAGAGATGTAATTGGTAATTAGTACCTACCGATCATACTAAGTCTTGGGCGATTTAGCCAAAGCTAACTCAAGGCGTAGTATGATGTGGATCTTGACCTACGAGAATTATAGTTAGTTGGTGTGGATCTAGTAGTATGGTTTTACCACATCTATGACTCGATTCTACCAAAGCTCTATAATTCAGTGGGAGCATCATTTAATTAAAGGCCTAGTTAAATGATGAATAAAATATGATACAATGATGGATATTTATTTTCTGCATTTTATATTGTAGATTACCATGTCAAACACGAACACTCTCTCTCTACGATCTGTTCTTGAGAAGGACAAGCTCCTAGGAGCTAATTTCATGGACTGGTACAGGAATCTGAGGATAGTCCTCACGCAGGAACGTAAGCTGTACGTTCTGGAGCAAGCAGTTCCTGATGCACCACCAGCCTCTGCCGCTCGTAGTGTTAGAGATGCTCATCAGAAGCATCTAGATGACGCGTTAGACGTGTCATGCCTAATGCTATGATGTATGTCTCCTGAGCTTCAGAAGCAACACGAGAAAATGAATGCTATTGATATGATTGGCCATCTCAAGCAACTATATCAAGGGCAGGCAAGGCATGAGAGGTTTGAAGTGACTCAGGCCCTCTTTTCATGCAAGATGAAAGAGGGAACCCCTGTCGGAACTCACGCACTCCAAATGATTGGGTACGTCGAGAACCTCGAGAGGTTGGGGTTCCCTTTGGGCCAAGAGCTGGCTACCGATCTGATCCTGCAATCATTGCCGGTGAGTTACGTTCAATTCGTCATGAACTACAACATGAACGAATTAGACAAACCACTGCCCGAGATACTCAACATGTTAAGAACTGCTGAGCCTAATCTCACCACTGCCAAGTCCAGTACCGTTTTAATGGTACAAAAGGGCAAGGGTAAGGGCAAGTGGAAGCCCAAAGGTAAGGGTAAGACCCAAACCAAGGGCAAAGCCAGCTCTTCAACACTCAAACCTAAAGGTGGGGTTGCTAAGGATGCTACCTGCTTCCACTGCGGTAAGACTGGGCATTGGAAGCGGAACTGCAAGGTATACCTGGAAGATCTGAAGAAGAAGAGAAGTGAGACTTCTACTTCAGGTATAAATGTTATAGAAGTCAACCTTTCTATTTCTACATCATGGGTATTAGATACTGGGTGTGCTTCTCACATTTGTACTAATGTGCAGGCGCTGAGAAATAGCAGGGCATTGGGCCAAGGGCGAGGTGGACCTACGAGTAGACAATGGAGCAAGGGTTGCTGCTGTTGCTATAGGGACTTACTTTCTATCTCTACCCCTCTGGGCTTGTACTGGAATTGAATAACTGTTGTTATGTACCTGTACTAACAAGAATATCATTTCAGTTTCATGTTTAGATAACAAAGGTTTTTCATTCATAATAAAGGACAATGTTGTTCTGTTTATTTAAAGGATATGTTCTATTGTAGCGCACATCTGATGAATGGCCTCTATATTCTAGACTTAGAGAGCCCTATCTATAACGTGAATACCAAGAGGTTGAGATCAAATGAGTTGAACCAAACCTATCTCTGGCACTGTCGCTTAGGCCACATAAATGGAGAGTCGCTTGTCCAGCTCCATAAGGATGGTTTGCTGGACTCATTGATTTTGAGTCATATGAGACATGCGAGTCATGCCTTCTAGGCAAGATGACTAAGACTCCTTTAGTGGNCCAGTATACTACGATCTTCTCAAGCCAATGAGAAGATTGATGGTCAACCTAAGGATAACTTCTTCTCCAAGAGCATCCTCCGGTCATCATGTGTGGTTGGCATCCTCCTTGTATCTTCATTCTTCAATGGACACTCCATTCCTCTTTTGTATATTAGAATGTAGGAAAACTCGAGTTACATTCGAGTTTAAATCTAAGTTTACAATTAGGAAGAATAGATATAAGGCACGACACGCAGGCCGTATTATGAATTACAACATGCACACACACACATACAACCAATCACATTGGGGTTAAGGCCCTAACCATTCACCATGTCATCATTTATACACAATAGATTTAGGACATTGATTTTATTATGAGTGCAAAAATAAAATTTACTTTGTTGTTCCCCGAGTGAGTCGCTGCCCAGATTCATCAACATGAATCTGAGACCCATATAGCAATGGTATGATCACTCGGACTCCGCTTTCCTGAGACATTCTCGGGGTTTTCTCACTCGGGACGACCCGAGCTTCTGTCTTCCCGAGTGACCTCGGGAAGCTTTCTGCTCGGTATGACCTCAGAGGTCAGTCTTCCCGAGTGGGAGGTCGGGAGCCCGACTACTATATCATACAGTTTATGCAACTCATAATATATCTTGTCCTACTTCTATATCACATATAAAAGTACAAAAACTTTGTACGATCTTTCGCAAGTGGCTCTGATACCACTGTTGGGATCTTCAGGTGACATAAACACAAAACGCAGCGGAAACAAGATCCCACGAGCGATCCATGCGAAAGAAAACTCGTACAAAGTATATCTATCTAATAGATTTATCTACTGTTTATACCTTTGGAGCGTGCCCTAACGTTTATCCCGCTCGTCCAAGCGCCGCCGGATCTCTTGCACGTTCAAGTGTCCGTGCCTCTATTCGTATCCACACGAACACGATATCTCTACTTCGGAGAAGAACTACCATAGTTGTGCTAGCAACTTGAGGTAGTTCACAAAACACCAAGAACCCAAGATGTGAGTTTCGGCCAAGATGGAGAAGAGAAGGAAGAGGGGACAGAAAATGACAAGTTGTCATCCAAATGACAAGGGAAAAACTCTTTTATACTCAATATCATGAGGAGTTTTTGCCTTTTAAACTTCCCCTTCATTAAACATTTTAATGTAACTCTCTAACTTTTCATGTAACACTCTAATTGTGAGAAACTCTCCATCTTCCTCTCTTATTAATTCATTAAATATTTTAATGAATTAATATTTCATCCAAATGTGGTTGAGTCTAATCTAAATGAGTTTAACTCAAATTAGATCTCAATCCATAATCCAATTGGATTCACTTGAGTCTAACTCAATTAATCCAATTCCAATTAAATCTTAGCCAAATCAAGATCAATTAATCTCCGAAGCATCGTGTCCTTAGTGTGTGACCCAATAGGCTCTCGTAACGTTGGCAATGTGTCTAAACCAATTTAGACACAAAAGCAATGAGCGACATCTAGCAATGCATCAATGCTACCCAAGTAACAAGAAAGTCGAGATCCGACTTAACCTCCATGACTATGGCAATGTATGACTTTGTCCTTCTATCCTTGATATCTAGATTGCCAAATGAGACATAGACCGTGTCATCCTCAATCAATCTGGTGTTTCTTGATCTCCGAGTAGACTCACTCAAACAATTGAGCTCAATATCTCATATTAACTCATTCGAGCATGGTCATGCGTTTTAGCAGTCCTACTCGATCAAGGGGCTCACAGATATCACTCCCGTCATATGGGAGGGATAGATCACATCTACATCACTCACATCCCTCCGCATAATTCATTACATACCCAGTGATCGCCTTTATAGTCCACCCTGTTACGGTGACGTTTGACGATACCAAAGTATATAACTCCTTATGTAGGGAACCGTAGTGACTTCAGGTCTAAGGACTATTCATATCAATAGTCACATGAGAAAGTTTATGACACTCATATGACAATCTATGAAACTTTCTCATGGCGGGTCATTCAGTACACATTCTCTAATGTATACCCATGTGTCAACTTGATATCACATATCCATGACTTGTGAGCTCAAGTCATCAGTTGACCTACATGCTAGTCTCCATGTTTTAATATTGTCCTTGAATATTAATACTTGACTAGGAATGGTTTAGAGTAGTGTTTTCTACATCATCTCACTATCGATTCAACCAATCGATATAATGTAGATAAGAACCTACTACCCAAGGACATTATTATACTTAGTTATTTGGCACAAATACAAAGTAAGTATAATAACCAAACATGCCTTTATTAATAATAGAATATGATACAAAATGTCCTTAGTCAATCATCATCTCTAGGGCTCCTACTAACATGGATAAGCCGAATGGAAGTTCACCTTAAAACTCAGGTGGACATGTGGATAATCATTCAAATCAGATTCGACCTTTCTAGAAACGAGCAAGGGGTGATTCTGAGCTATGAAAAATGGGATATCACTGCTAAAAAAAATCGAAGCTAACGCAAAAGCGACACAAACCCTCCAATGCGGACTAACAAAGCAGGAGCTGAATCGCGTCGGTCCCTTCAACAGTGCAAAAGAACTCTGGAGTAAATTCATAGGACTCCACGAAGAAACCTCCGATACTAAGGTAAGCTGTCACAATCTCTTGTTGAATAAACTTTATAACTTAAAAATGCATGACGGAGAAACAGCTTCCCAGCTACATGCTCGAATTCAGGAAATTATGAACGAACTCCACATTATCAAGCACCCAATCGAGAATAGGGATCTGATCAGGTACACATTAAATTCGTTCTCTAGAAACTCACTGTGGGCATCTATGGTTGATGCCTACAAAGTTTCTAAGGACCTTTCTAAAATAAAGTTAGATGAGCTATTTTCTGAATTTGAGTTACATGAGCAGATTAATGGTTCGCTTGTAGAGAAAGGTATAACATTGATTGCAGGAAAAATCAAGAAGAAGACACCTGAATCGGAACCGGATTCTGACTCGAAATCCGAAGAGGAAGAGTTAGCGGAGCTTGTGAACGTCGTTTGGAAACTATTAAGAGCTCGGAAAACCCACAAGAAGAAGAAAATGGGATAGTCAAAGAATGATCAGGCTGAACCAAAGAATAAGACGGACCTCACCTATTATGGATGTGAAAAAAGAGGCACTTCAAATTTGAGTGTCCAAACACAAGCCTCAATAAGTTATAAGCATGGTTCTCATGTGAATTGCTCGAGAGAATAATGGTTATTGTAGCATGGAAACTGTAGCAGTGCTGTAGCGCGGCTAATGTAGCACAAACATATTGATCGGGAACTTGGTTTCATCGATCAGAATACTATAATAGTAATGTATCTACAGTGGTTGATGACCTGATTCAATTATTTCGAGTACTATAACCTCACTGTAGCGCTTGAATAACATACTGTTCGAGTGAATTATAAAATAATTTCGGAACTGTAGCATTGCACACCGTAGTACGACTATAGTGTCCGAGTAATGTATTACTCGGGAGAAATACTAATTTAATTTTCATGTACTATGACACGGTTCACTATAGTATCATAGTTTGTTGCTCGGACGGATATGGCAATTGCTCGGAGCATTGTAGTAGTCACTGTACCTATAACATAGGTATTGGTCAGAAGAATATACGATGGTTTAGAATACTGTAGTAGTGTGCACCGTATCAAAATTGCTGTAATAGTCACTGTAGCAGATTTACTGTAGCACCCTAGAATGTATTGATCGAGAGAATATTTTAGTGACTTGGGATTTTCGGAGATAAATTCGGATATCATCAAATGTCCTTTCAAGTTGGAGTGAAAAGCGAAGTCGAATGAATTCCGATAACGAAGTGTTTTAAAAATGTTTTTCTCAGGGATAAATTTGATTGTCATCAAATGTCCCATCTTCAACTCAAATTAAGGAGTGAAATTGAATGAAGTCTGATTAAAAATGCCGAATAGGAGAGGATTAATTCTAAAGAGAATCCTATATATCACCATGCATCAAGACTAAAAACATGGATTAATATACCAATAAAGGTATAAAATTCGTCCACATGCACATTGATTCTTTTCTTTTGACTAAGAGAAGTGCAGGACTTTATGTAATGAAGACTTACATTAAAAGAATAAATTCTATGTTTAGTACCCAACAACAGAATGAGATAAGCATGATTGTAATACTGTTATGGAAAAAAAAAGATCAAAAATAAAATCCAAATCTAATCAATCCTGACCGAAAATAATAAGAATGTCAAGAATAGCATAACCCTAATCTAAATATTAACAAGAAAATCACAAAAAATCGACAGACCAATCTCACCGGGGAAACTAATGGTATTAATGAGAATACCATAAAAACCGGAAGACCAATCCCACTTGAAGATACTAACGATAATATCATGAAGACTGGGAGACCTATCGCACTTGGAGATATTAACGAGAATACCCTGAAGATTGCAAAACTAATGTCTGGACTAGGGAGAGGACTTCGATCCCTTGATTATGAGGGCAGCAGCAACACTGAGAAGACCAAGAATCTGTTCTCGCTCGGGGTAATACTGAGAAGTTCTTCTAAGATAAAAGGAGCAAATTTCATCTAGGAATGTAATTGAGAGGTCTTAAGGAGACAAAAATTTCAATTCTACTCAATGATATTTATAAACAAAATAATGAGACCAGAAGACCGATCCCACTAGAGGATTTTGTTAAACTAAATAATAAGAAAGAAATTATAGGATCGTTACATATGAGAGGAGGTGAATCACATATAATTTGAAAATAACTCATTTTTTCAAAATTAAAGAGAGTGAGTACGTAGCAAAAAGTAAGTCGACAAAAACACAAAACACGCAAACACCAAAATTTACTTGGTTCGAAGCCTTCGACGACTCCTACTACAAGGCTCAGGTTCGTTGGACCTATTCAACGGGCAATCCACTCTCTGCTAGTAAACTCCTGATAGAGTAGTCAAATACAAAGAGATAGGCATAGTGTAATATCCTACACAGTCCTAATAACAAATATGAAAATAAGTACAGAAATGTAAAGCGTTACTAACACAATTCAAGTATATAGATACAAGCGCTCATGTGTTGGTACTGGTTTTCTGATAGTGGTCGATCGTAGTCGAGTCATAGTAGGACTGCAGTAAGAAGACAAGGAAGCGGAACGATCGCCAGAGCTCAAGAACGAAGTGTAAAAGTTGTGTTGAAGCCTTTGGTCGAGTTTTGCTTTTACAGAACAGCTGAGGCGTCTTAGTTCCCAACTGAGGCACCTCAGATCTAAGAAGTTTTATCTGACCTGAAGCCTTCGTCTTCACTGCTTATTCTTCAGAAGGCACCTCAAATCCCAAGTGAAACGCCTCAATTCACAACTGAGGGGCCTCGGATCCAAGCGAAGGTGCCTCTGATCCAAGCGGAGGTGCGTCAGATGTTGAAACTCTATCCTCGACTCTTATCTACTCAGAGGTGTCTCAAGTCCCACCTAAGGTGCCTCAGCTACTATTCATCTGAGGCGAATTTTGTAGAAACAATCCTGCAACACAATGTTAGTCCAGAATAAACTATACCCTGCAAAACAAAGTTAGCACAAGTATAGGACAAGAAAAATGGACTGAGTATTAAATAAATCTTGTCTTCCCAAGACTAGGATCTAGTCAAAGGCCTCAGCTTAGAGCTCCAAAATGATTCTAAGCTAGATTGTACCTACGGTCCCAACGGCCAACGGCGACTCATCCTCACCGAATTTCGCTCCATCGGTGACTTACCTTTGTGCAGATTTACTTAGCCTCTTAATTCACTAGGTTTTCCTGCCAGATGACTTCAGCCATCTGTCAAGTCCCACAGACCCAGCTGGACTTCATGTCAGGTCTCCACCAACCTAAGCTTCAACCAGTTGTCAAGCACTGCAGACCCAACTGGACTTCCTGCAAAGATTCAACCACCCTGAACTTCAGCTTGGTGTCAGATCCTAAGTCTTTCAATCCTGCACACTCGATAACAAGGTTAAACAACAACACACCTAACTTTAACCCCTTTGTCATACATCAAAATATGAGTTGACCGTTAGTATAAACGGCATCAACTATCTCTTCCTTTTTGATGTAATGACAACTAGGCTAAAGCTAGAAAAAAATAGTATAATAATATGGGAAAAAATGCAAATGTTGTTAGGTAAAGTTATTTTAGATTTTTCTAGTCTTTAACTCTTACCATCCCTCTTTATCATTTATTTAAAAAGTATAGATGATAAACAATAATTAATCATGACAAAGAAAATTTTACATAATAGACCAAGTTAGAATTAGATCAAGCATTAAAAAAATATAGAATAATGTTCAATAAAGTTGAAACTACTTTTAAAACACAAGTTGTAAATTTAGGTCCAAGAGTTTTTAAATACTAAATTTTAAAGGTCTCAAATAAGTATCTTTCAAAATGTTAAGTGTGAAATAATCAAGGCATAATAAAAGAAACTTATTATTTTGAAGATACTTGCACCTATTTTTAAGATAAAATTTCTAAGACATGTACTGATAATTTTTGAAAATTAGTTTCATAGGGAAAAAGAGATTTTTCAAGCCAAACAAAATTTGGAAACATTTCAAAGTTAGAAAAGGTTTTTAGAAAAGAATTTTTAATGAAAAACATGATTTTGATCTTTTAATTTTAGACTCCCCTTAACCTGACACACACCTATGATTCCTTTGTGAACTACAAGAAACACTTTCTATTGTATCTTAGAGATAGATCCAAAACTAGGAAACTAAATTGAGTTTGTAAAGGCATGCAATCAGTGTTTAAAAAAAATTAGTTTGTAGAAGGAAAAGAATATTTTCAAGGGTATTTTTTGAAAAAGAGTTGCAAGAAGTTAGTTAAATAATTTGCAATAGGGTTTCAAAATATTTTGCAAAAAGGTTTTGTAAGGAAAAAAAATATTTTCAAAGAATACTTTTCAAGAGTATTTTTTTTAAAAAAAATATTTCAAGAGAAGAAAAATATTTTTCCAAAAGATATTTAAAAAATTCAAAAATAAGTTTTTAGTTTTGATCCTCCCCCTTAATTGGTCAATATTATTCAAACTTAGTCATATATGTATGTCTAACCCTTAGTTACTAGCTAGCTATCTAAAAGATAGTAGTGTTTACTTGGTTAGTCAAGTGAAGTAACAACGTTGAGCTAGAATTTTCTAAGAAAGACTACTTGACTTGATCGTTGTTTTACTTGTATTTAACGCCCAAACCTATAACGATGCACTGATATAAACATCTAAGGTCTAAGCAATACCCTATGCATCTCACTCCATTTTAAGTTTTTACAAACACAAACAAGTTATGCCTACTGTACCTTATGAGATGTGGCTACCTAGATCTATAGGATCATGCTGTTTTAGGAGTCAGACCTAGGCTAAATCCATCAAGATAGTTTTTTCAAAAGGTGCAAGATAAGTGTTTTGAAAGACTAAGTTATTGAAAAATAAGTTAACAAGTAAGATTTTGAAAAACTAAGTTAACTTCAAAAATCAAGTAAGATTTTAAAAAGTAAGGTATGATTTTAAAAAACAAAGTTAACTTGATAAGCACGTAAGATTTTGAAAAACTAATTTAACTCCAAAAATCAAGTAGGAAAATGGACTCAATTAAGCAGAACGAGTTAAGCAAATCCTATTCTATAAGACATATGTCCATATCAACTTAATTTAACTGAATAAGTCAAGTAAATCAAGATGTGTCTGGGGCCGAATCCAAGCATACTAAGATAGGTAAAGTACAATCATCAGCCAAGTCAGGTCAAAACATGCATGAAAAACCAGTCAAAATAAGTCCAATCATCACAACAAGATAACACACATAAGGAGGTGGAGGTGGGTGAACAAGTGAGCGCATCAAATCTACCATCCTATAGAATCCAATGGTCATTTGCATGTCAAGTCTGGCAACTGAGTCGTGAACCTTTTCGTGAAGATTGGACACAGACTGCTGAATCGCAGATACAGACTCCTCAAGTCGAGTGAGTCGCTGCTCGACAAAATGAGTGAAGGCAGATCCATATAGATTTAGAAAAGTAATCTCTGGGATCTCCCCGTCTGTGGACTCATCATTTTCAAGGGCTAAGGCTGGTCGGATAGGTGGAGCACCTCCTCTCCAAGATAGAATCCCCTGAGCACTGATCTCTATATGAACTAAGGGCATATATCGCTGATCAATAAAATTATACTCACTCAGTTGAGTGAGTGAGTCCTGGGTAATGTCAATGCCTATGGATGAAAACATGGCTGTCAAAATATAACAGTAAGTCATGTGCATCCTTTTCTTGGTGATAGTACCAGATGCGTGAATGATATTATGAAACATATGTAATGAAATATTGATGTCCAGTCTCTGATGTAGGGCGTAAAGAAAAAAGGAGTGAGATGGATGGATCGTGGGTACATCTCGGGAAGTGACAGGCAAAATACAAGTAGTAAGTACCCTATACAGAACGTAGTCCTGTACTCTAAGGGATAGTGATCTAAAATCAATTAGAGTAGAAGTCCTCTCAACCCCAAAGAAGTACATATGGATAGTGTCAAACGTGATATGCGAGTAGAACTTGCCAAATGGTAACTCCCTACTAGGGTAGTAGAGAAAAGAACATATAGAGACTCTGAGTCCTAAAAAATCAATCAAGATTGTAGGAGAGAATATTATGTCTCTCCCGGTAACTCTGGTGGAGTATGTAAAGTCATTAACCCTAACCAAGTTATTGTAGAACTGGAACATAGAGTCAAGTTATATGATTGACTACAATACAGTAATTGGTTCAATTGATAATACTCAAAAATTTCAAGAAATTCCAAACAATAGCTATTGAAATAAGAGTTATTCAAGCATCTTATCTTTAGGGGTGCAAATGTATTAGCTAGATGTCTAAGCCTAAGGAGCTCAGTAGGGAATTTGTTATTAGTAGAGGACGCATCCCCCGTGCTAGAAGTAGGTGGATTCAAGATCCACCTTTTCCTAAACAATTGTAATTTCACAATAACGGAAATGATACTAAAAAGTTGAAACAAATGCTTAGGAATAACAAGGCATAGGTGTAGGGTATACCTAGGAGCCATTTTATGAAACATAGGGTTGAGATCTGAGAGATCTTGGGAGTGGAAGGCGCCTTTGTTGGGAAAAAAACTATGTGGTCGGCGGAAAAATTAATTTATGTTAGCATATAATGATTTTGTGAACTGAGGCACCTCAATTATTAAGTGAGACGTCTTAGTTTCTAAGTAAAGCATATCAGTTAGTTTCTAAGGTGCCTTAGATGGTTTGGGCTAGAATTTTGCCGCCTCACTTGGGAGGCGCCGTCGACTTGTGTTGAGGCGCCTTATTTCCTTTTTTTGATATTAAGATTGAGTTTTAGGGTTTAAGATTTAGTTAAGTTTTAATTAAGGTAGAATTTTCATTAAGTTAAAATTAATTAAGATAAAATTTTAGTTAAGGTAATTAAGTTGAACTTTAATTAAGGTAAAGTTTTAATAAAGTTGAAGTTTTTAATTAAAAGTAAAATTAATTAAAGTTAAAGTTTTTAATTAAAGTAAAATTAATTAAAGTTAAAGTTTTTCATTAAAGTAAAAGTTTTAATAAGGGTGATTTAGTAATTAATCAATTCAAATTTAGTTGTCCTTATTCAACTCACCTGGTCTAAAATTATCAACCAAGGTAATCCTATAATTTTATAAGATGAGTTAGTTTATTATTCAAGAATTTTTCTTAACTTGATTTGAATTAAGTATAGTTTTGGATCCCCAAGCGAGCTTTCTTGGATAAATTCCTAGGTTATGGTGAGTC
The DNA here is from genome assembly GCA_024364735.1 of Boesenbergia rotunda. Classification (NCBI taxonomy): domain Eukaryota; kingdom Viridiplantae; phylum Streptophyta; class Magnoliopsida; order Zingiberales; family Zingiberaceae; genus Boesenbergia; species Boesenbergia rotunda. Next base: position 405,360 of record JAGFNQ010000372.1, on the reverse strand, counting down.
ACCTGGACATCGTTAGAGTAACCACGTGCCTTAGTCAAAACTTTCAAACTAGGTTGAATCCAGAAGATTTAATACTAGTCCTTAATCTTTATCAAGTTGAGATTGGGCCCTAATTTATCTAACCCTGGGTACCCTTATGGGTACTAGTCTATTTTGAGGTGCCAACTAATTTGAAGCCTCCCTTTGAATCATATATTAGGTGTTTCGAGTAGATATAGTGAATGCCCTTTTTCGGAATATAAAATTGTTTTTGCCCTACTTACATTGTTAGGTAAGCATTCGGGAGTCACGCTTTCTTTTGATTCTTTCATGGGTAGGGCTGTAAATGAATCAAGCCGCTCGTGAATAATTCGGAGCTCGATTCGATAGAAGCTCGTTCAAGCTCATTTAATAAAGCTCATTAATATTAACGAACCAAACTCAAACTCAGCAGTATTCGGCTCGTTAGCTCGTGAACAGGCTCATTAATAAGCTCGTGAGCTAGTTCGTAAAATATAAAATTAATATTTAACATTAAATATATAATTTTGACACTTTTACATTTAATAAATATAAAATATCCAATAAAGCTCATTTGTATGAATAAAATCATAGATTTTAGTAAATATTTTATATTTTTTAGAATATATAATTTATTTTTTCAATAAATTGATGAATAATTTAATTAATAATTTATATTTGGTAAGTTCATTTAGGGCTCGAATAGGCTCGAATATGCTCACGAGCCATCACTATATTCGATAAATTAAGCTCGGTTCGATAATAAATGAACCAAACTCAAACTCTCAGGTATTCGGCTCGGCTCAGTTCGATTACAGCCCTATTCATGGGTAGGTAAATGAGATAAAAAAATATATTAGTTGATCTTGATTTGTATCCAATTTCAGATTTATTGTACACTCTTTTTTGAGATTCAAGAATTAGATCAAAGTTTTTGGATCTTGTTGTGAAGATCAATGTTGTAAAAATCGGGCTGGGCGGAATCGGCCCCCAGCCGTCCCGAATTTGTGCGAATCAGCACGATTGTGGCGGGTGGCCGCCTAGGCGGCCGCCCAGGTCGATTTTTTTTAATTTTTTAAAGAAATTTGATATAAAAATATAGAAAAGTGAGATTTGAGAAGAAATTAGGGTTGCCTTTGCGTCGCGTCTCCTCATCCTCGTCCTCGCCGACTCGCCATTTCTATTCCTCATGCTCCTCGCGTCGTGATCATCCTCGCGTGAGTACGAAGACATCTCACGCTCCTCGTGATCATCCTCGCGCTCCTCACGGCTCACATCTCCTCGCGCCGCCCCGAGCAGGCGAACAACATCTCCTCGTTGCCTCGCCCTCGCGCCGTCAGCCCATAGACCATAGTCCATTTCTCCTTCACGGCTTCACCTCGCGCCGCCCTCGCTAATCCACATCTCCTCGCCCTTGCGCCACCAGCCCGCCGCCCGTTCCTCCTTCGCCAGTCCGCCGCCCTTTCCTCCTTCGCCAGTCCGCCGCCCGTTCCTCCTTAGTCGCGAGAAGCCAAGACAGTCGTGAGAAGCAAAGAAGCCAAGAAGGTATGTCCGTATGTGTTTAACTGTATGAAGTTGATTCCTTCGATCCTTCTTTTCAACTTTTCATTTTTTTGGTGTGTGACTGTGTGGCCAACTAGCCATTTTCTTAATTTCTTCAATGCTTTGTAGTTTAGGTACATTATATTTGCGATGAGTTCGTCAAGTGCTACTGCTGCAGCATCAGCATCCATTGGTGTTTCTCAGTCATCTTCATCAACAACAATTGAATCACTTAAACGGAAATCAAAGGATATTGGAATAGAGTTCTAACTAATCCCTCCAATCCAGATAAATTGAAATGCATCTTGTGTTCCAAGCCTATGTCTGGAGGAGTTCGTAGACTTAAAGAACACATCGCACATATATCAAAAAATGTTGCTCCATGTCCAAAGTCCACGAAAGAAGATTAATTGAAGTGTAGGAATGCAATTAATGAGGCAAAGAATAAGAAAAAAAAGGAAATTCAGCATGAAACTATGAGATCTGAGGTGAATATTGGAGATAAGAGGAATGATGATGGCCATATTGATGTTGATGAATTGGGAGCTGCTTTAGGGTCTATGAAATCACCATATTCTATCGATCCTATAGATAAATTTGGAAGTACAATCAGCCCCGAGTCTACATCACAAAAGAGCAAGCAAGACCAAAACATCATTGATGCTATTTGCAAGGAAAGAACAAAGAAGGTAAAAGTGTATATTTGTAGATGGGTATATGAAGCCGGAATTCCTTTTCATGCTCTTGAACTAGATAGCTTTAAGTTGATGTTAGAGGCGGTTGGTCAGTATGGATGATAATTACCATTTTGTTGATCAAATTAGGCTCTCAAATCTATGTTTTGATTCCTTTTTATATGCTTAAGTTTGCATTTACATTAGGTTTCATGAGTTATTTCTATTTTGGCTTTTGATGCAAATCTTTATATATTTGAGATATTTTGGCACTAAAATGTGAATCTAATTTTGTAGGCTTTGAACAATCATGGACCTAGATCAGATTGGGTCAAACTTGAGTCAGGACTTGGCTTCAATCAAGGGGATCAAGAGATGGATCAATGTGGGCCGTCCGATCAAGAAACGGGGTGATTTGAGCCATTTTTCAGCTTCTGATCAATCCAAGCCCAAGATAGAGTTAATCAAGACTATAGATCAAGATCTGAAGCTTTGGTCCAAATCCGAATCCATTTGACTATTGGATCGAGCTTAAGAGGAGTCTAAACCATCCATTTAAGAGGCAGTGAGATCTGAGTCATCCGTTGTAGATCTGGAAGATCCAAGCTACTGAGAGGCAAATCCTGACTATTGATGGAGATCTAGAGAGTTTGGACTCAATCTGAGAAGATCTAGCCATCGGATGAGGCAAGGAAGATCACAGCCATTCAATTTCAAATGGAATTAGTTAAATCAGGAATTCCCTCCGCAGCTCAGGGTCGTCGCCAGATCGAGAGTTTTCTCTGTTCTTCGTTAGTTCTTTATCATTTTCGCATCTGTTTCTTCTCCGATCGCGCGGCCAACACCAGATTTGTTTTGTTTGCAAGATTTCAAATCATTGAGGTAATTTTCTTGTTCAGTTTGCTAACCGAAATCTCGTAGTTGAAGGAGCTAAGGTGAGGGTTTCGCCGGAGTTGCTGTTCCTGTCGGTCGATCCTTGTTGATCGCCGGTTTCCGTCGTCCAGAGCTGTCGAAGCTTTAGAGGGGTTCTCGAAAGCGTTTTGATGGTTTCTGAGCTCGATCGTCATCCAGCCGATTGAGAAGGAAGAGATCGAGGATAGTTTTCAGTTACTGATCGTTCACCGTGATCGGACAGAGGCGCTTTTGATCGGTCCCCAATCCGATTAGAAGAGGTCTTAATCGGTCCCATGACCGATCAGGAAGAGCAGTTCACACCAATTCGCAGCACACTGATCAAGGGAGTTTATCTTCATTGGTTTTTGAGTTCAGAGGGTTTCTAGCTCATCTTTTGTGTGACGGCAAAGGGAAGTCTTGACAATGAACTGATTTGATGTTCAAATTTAGGATAATTTTGGTTTTAAGCTCTTATTTCTTCAAGTTGTTTAAGATTGTTTCCTTTACACTTCAAGTCAAGTTCTTAAGCAATGTTTTGATCTAGTTTCTATTATCATGCAATTAGTTCCCTGCAATTAGTTCTTAAATTTCAATTCCATCGTTTGAATTTAATTGCTCAGTTGTCAAATAGGTTAAGTTTAGTTTCCACAATTTCCTAATTCATTTCTGCTTAGTTAAGTTTATTTCATTCCAAATTGTTATTTCATCTCTTATCGCAAAACCCCCCATTTTACTAGAAAACCCCAAAACAATAAACGACAAACTTCAAGCTTGAATTAAACATCCTAAACTAGTCCTTGGAAAAATACGACTTGAGGCCCCTATACTACATTTTAATTTTGTGAGGGGTTTTCAACTTATAAATATCTAAATTTGAGGCTCATTCGTGACACTTGTTATTGGGTCACATCAAATTTTTGGCGCCGTTGCCGGGAAACACACTAGTTGAGTTTGTTTAATTCAAACTTGTGTTTATTTTCATATTCTTTGATTCCATTTTTGTTTGCTTTATCTTTCTATATACATTTGCTGCCATTTTTGTTTGGTTTATGACCAGGACTGCAAGTGGAGATCTTGTGGAAATTGATCCAGAGATTGAGAGAGCATTAAGAGCTAGGAAGAAATCAAGGAAGAGTTTGAGAAGCTATTGAAAAATTTTCTACTCATTCAAGCAGTCCCATGGCAAAATATCAGTATTTTTACAATTTTCAGCAGCAAGTTTATCAAGATTATCAACAACCCTCACAGCTCTCTCATAATTTTCAGCAGAATTTTCAACCATTCCAGCATTATCAACATTTTCAGCAAAGTAATCGGCAATTTCAGCCTCAACCCCAACAATTTCAGCAAGGGTTTCAACAATTACAGAATTTCCAGCAATCTTTTCAACCATACCAGCCAAATTTTCAGTTTGGAAATCAGAATTTTCAACCCCAACAATTTCAGCAATTCAATCAACAATTTCAGCCCCAAATTTAGAATTTTCAGAGTCATAATTTCCAACAACTTCCACCAAGTTATCAACCAAATTTTCAGCAATTTCAACAACCCAATTATTCATTTAATCAGCCCCAACAACCTTATTTTCAGAATTCACAGCTTAGTCATGATTTTAAGCAACCTAATGAATCATTTCAAGACCAACAAGAGTCCTATACCAATCAAGAAGACTTTGGGGACTCTAGTGAGTTTGATGCTCAATAACAAAGGCTTGAGGAGATTATGCAATAAATCATACAACAACAGCAAATTTTAATACAGCAAGGGAAACAGAAGAATGATTCCACTCTTCACAACATTGAGAGACATATTGGGCAACTAGCTAGTGAGATGAATTAAATGCAAGCCCAAGGATCGGGACAATTACCTTCTCAAACTACTCCTAATCCTAAGGGGAATGATTGTGCCATAACTTTGAGGAGTGGGGAAGTTGTTTCGAGTCTAAACACTCCAAGGGCTGATTTTTCTGGAAAATTTTCAGCAACTTATTTTCCATCTCAGAACAGCCCCAAATTGACTTCTACATCAATTGAAAGTGACCCTAGTTCAAGCATAAGTCCTTCTTCTATTGATCTTGCAATTTTGATGGAAGAAGAAGAAGAAATCAGTAAAATTAGGGTACCTACAGCAGCTATATATACCGACCGAAATTCCTGCTCAAGATTCACTTCCAAAAATTTCAGCTCAAGAGGAAGAACCGAGAGACCCTTTACTCTTTCCACAACACCCTAGAGAGGATCATTCCATTATTAGCATGGGTATCTCAGATGAGTTAGTTGATGCGGATTTATTGGCTGACAAAGTTTCACTTGATATTCAGAGAAGATATTCTAGTTCAGATGAGGCAAAGGAGGTATTAGCTACAGAGGCAGCTGAGTTGGAGGTTGTATCTGATCCATTTTCAATTGAAGAAGATTCTATAGGTGTAGGGGATTGCACTGAGCCTCAGGGATCACCTACATTGATTGACATATCAGGAAATTCGGAGGATAAGTATGAAAGTGTAGGGACTTGCATGGTGGAAGCAAGAACCCAAGAATCACCTCTTTTAGTTGTATGTCCACCAGAACCTGAGTTTAAAGTGGAGTCTTTACCTGACCAGGAGGAGGCCATAGTTACATTTACTCTTGTAGAACTTTCAGGTATTTCTCAGCAAGACAAGGTAAGTATTTCTTCTAATTATTTAGAAAAACTCATAGAGGTACCTAAGGTTGATTTTATTGGCTGTGATGCATTTCTTGATACATCCTATGTAGAGATTGATTGTGAAAAACTCATAGAGGTACCTAAGATTGATTTTATTGGTTGTGATGTATTTATTGATACATCCTATGTAGAGACTGAGACTGATTGTGAAAAATTCATAGAGGTACCTAAGGTTGATTTTGTTGGATGTGAAGCATTTCTTGATACATCCTATGTAGAGACTGATTGTGAAAAACTCATAGAGGTACCTAAGATTGATTTTATTGGTTGTGATGCATTTTTTGATACATTCTATGTAGAGATTGTTTGTATTCCATTTCTTTCTTACCCTGCATGCGTGCGGGAGGTATTTTCTTTTCATGGTTTTGCAGGGTGTCGTAGGCTTCTCGAGTGGGTACTCCAATTAAATAGCCTCCAACCTCCCGGAAGGACTTCCAAAGAGTATATAGTGGGAAGAGTTGAGTTTACTTTGACTTGTAGCAATTCACCCCAAGAGTGGATTTTGCACCTTAATCGTCTCCAACCACCGGAACATACTTATGCGAAATTGATAAGGGAGAAAGTTGTGCCCTATAAGATTGATCACGTGAGGATAGTTCTCCGAAGATGGATGCTCCATGCTATCTACCCAACTTAAAGGGGGAGTTGTTTCTTCTTACACTCTCATTACATTGTATATATCATTTTTATGTTTTCTAGCCATAATTTTTCTTTTACAATGAGTTCTTCCTAATAAATGCTTAGGTAGTGTGGAATGAATAAAGAGTCATTGTAGATACCAATTTATCCCTTTTGGCATTTTATTTCATGCATGAGTTGGAATAAATATATCTTTCTAGATTTTCTTAATATCATTTTAGAATCCTTTGAAAGTGAATTAAATTTGGTTGTTAAAACTTAGGATTTGAGCTCATGGATGAAAATTCTTGGATACTTGAGTACTACTTAGTTATGGACTCTAGATTAATGACTTGAGATGAATTCTTTTTACCTAGTGAGGATTGACCTAATTTTTGTGATACACACATGTGATTGTACTCTAGAACTTGCTTAGGTTCTTTCAAAACTATATTTTTATGATTGGACCACATTTATAGAGGTGAATCATTTTGTTTCCTTTCTTATATCAATTTTTGCAATATTGCTTGTTGATCTACTCTATATTCTTTTTTCCTTCCCCTATTTTTCTGTTCATAACTCTATTTTCCATGGATTTGGGTGCTTTTGATTGTTCTTGATGTTACTTTGCCCGAGACGGACAAAAGTTTAAGTGTGGGGGAGGATGCAAGTATTCTATCAAATTTTGAGGATAATGTGAAGTAGTTGGCAACCCACAAGCAAAATATGCCAAGTCTAAATCCCAAATGAAGCCTTTAGCGCTCCACTACTTTGTAATGCACAAAAAACAACTGTAATTTCAGAAAAAATTTGAAATGGGACAAATGAAGGCTGCTAAATGCAATCAATTAGTATGCAAATGCTATGGGATTGTGATGTTTTGCAATATTTAAGTTGAGATTTCAGCTACAAACGGATGAAGTTAGTGATGCATATTAGAATGAAGAGGTGTGCCAATTTGAAGGAGTTTTGTATCAATGAAATCAGTATTGAATTGCGAGCAGAGAAGAAAAGAAAAAGGAGGGAAAAAATCTGTTAGGAAGAAGAAAAAAAAATCTGTGCTCAAGATGAAGTATTAAGTGAAAAAGAAATTGAAATAGAGATCAACAGATGAAATGGGAGTTGACAAGAAGGAAATCATGGAGCATATCAATGCACAAGTTAAAAAAAATCAGAAATGGAGCAGCTGAATCACTGAAAAAAAAACTTAGCTGCAGATACAAAAACAGAATAGTCAAAAACAGAAAAGAAAAAAAAAGAAAGAAAACATTAAGTGGAAGTCAAGTGCTGGATGATTTCTGAATTGGAAGAAGTGATCAAGGATGATAGCTGAATTGGAAGAGTTAGCTGCTGATTGAGATGAGGAAAAAATCAGGCAGACAGTTTTAGAATTCTGCAGTTTTCAGTTTCTGTTCAGAGCCTGATCGGTCCCCAATCCGATCAGGGAAGCCTCTGATCGGTCACCATGACCGATCAGAAGGAAGCCAGACCATTCAGAAGGGAGCCAGAATGATCAGAAGTCAGCTTAACCAATTGAAAGAAGAGCCTGATCGGTCTCTTGACCGATCAGGAGAAGTCTGATCGGTCTCCAGACCGATCAGCAGAGGTTGGCACAGAACAAAACCTGGGCACACTAAATTCAGCATTATTTTCATCCAAATCAGAGGCACTATACAATCCTTACTCACCTTGGCTTTGAAATCTACAGGATAATTCAAAAAGAGAGGGCAAAGTACGTTTAGTTACATTCTTTGGTATCCAAGTCTTCCACTTTCTTAACTTTTCCACTTTCTTAACTTTGCCATCTACTAAACTTCTATTTCATTTTATCATTCTATATTTCCCTAACTTGTTTTGATGAGCCTTTTTAGGTGTGGATCTAACTCAAGAATGATGGTGGAGAGTAGAGAATAAGCAAGCTTATGGTAGTGCAAAAACCATGATTGTGTTTGAGTGAGCTCCACTTCCACCAAAACTTAGAACTTAGGAAGAGAGCCACTTTAAAATTTCCCTTGAGAGGTTTGTGTGTTTAGTTCATCTCAATGAGTCATGAAGGATGAAGTATACTAAGTTGTTGACTAAGGACAAGATACTAGTTCATTGAGTTTAGATTTTTGAGAACTGACAACCCTAGGTAATTTCCTTTCAATTACTTCTAACTATGATTAAGAATAATCTAGGGGGATACATGAGTAGTTCACTAGTTAGTTGTGCGAGACGCTCAAGAGTAAGTGTGGGGGAGTTGATAATTACCATTTTGTTGATTAAATTAGGCTCTCAAATCCATGTTTTGATTCCTTTTTACATGCTTAAGTTTGCATTTACATTAGGTTTCATGAGTTATTTCTATTTTGGCTTTTGATGCAAATCTTTGTATATTTGAGATATTTTGGCACTAAAATGTGAATCTAATTTTGTAGGCTTCGAATGATCATGGACTTAGATCAGATTGGGTCAAACTTGAGTCAGGACTTGGCTTCGATCAAGGGGATCAAGAGATAGATCAATGTGAGTCGTCTGATCAAGAAACGGGGTGATCTGAGCCATTTTTCAGCTTCTGATCAATCCGAGCCCAAGATAGAGTTAATCAAGACCATAGATCAAGATCTGAAGCTTTGGTCCAAATCTAAATCCATTTGACCGTTGGATCGAGCTTAAGAGGAGTCTAAACCATCCATTTAAGAGGCAGTGAGATCTGAGTCATCCGTTGCAGATCTGGAAGATCCAAGCTACTGAGAGGCAGATCCTGACCATTGATGGAGATCTGGAGAGTTTGGACTCAATCTGAGAAGATCCAGTCGTCGGATGAGGCAAGGAAGATCACAGCCATTCAATTTCAAATGGAATGAGTTAAATCAGGAATTCCCTCTGCAGCTCTGGGTCGTCGCCAGATCGCGAGTTTTCTCTGTTCTTCGTTAGTTCTTCATCGTTTTCGCATCTGTTTCTTCTCCGATCGCGCGGCCAACACCAGATTTGTTTTGTTTGCAAGATTTCAGATCATTGAGGTAATTTTCTTGTTTAGTTTGCTAACTGAAATCTTGCAGTTGAAGGAGCTAAGGTGAGGGTTTCGCCGGAGCTGCTGTTCCTGCCGATCGATCCTTGTTAATCGTCGATTTTTGTCATCCGGAGCTGTCGAAGCTTTAGAGGGGTTCTCGAAAGCGTTTTGGTGGTTTCTGAGCTCGATTGCCATCCAACCGATTGAGAAGGAAGAGATCGGGGATAGTTTTCAGCTACTGATCGTTCACCGCGTTCGAACAGAGGCGCTTTTGATCGGTCCCCAATCCGATCAGAAGAGGTCCTGATCGGTCCCGTGACCGATCAGGAAGAGCAGTTCACACCAATTCGCAGCACACTGATCAAGGGAGTTTATCTTCATTGGTTTTTGAGTTCAGAGGGTTTCTAGCTCATCTTTTGTGTGACGGCAAAAGGAAGTCTTGACAATGAACTGATTTGATGTTCAAATTTAGGATAATTTTGGTTTTAAGCTCTTATTTCTTCAAGTTGTTTAAGATTGTTTCCTTTACACTTCAAGTCAAGTTCTTAAGCAATGTTTTGATCTAGTTTCTATTATCTTGCAATTAGTTCCCTGCAATTAGTTCTTAAATTTCAATTCCATCATTTGAATTTAATTGTTCAGTTGTCAAACAGGTTAAGTTTAGTTTCCGCAATTTCCTAATTCATTTCTGCTTAGTTAAGTCTATTTCGTTCCAAATTTTTATTTCATCTCTTATCGCAAAAATCCCCATTTTAGTAGAAACCCCCAAAACAATAAACGACAAACTTCAAGCTTGAATTAAACATCCTAAACTAGTCCTTGGAAAAATACGACTTGAGGCCCCTATACTACATTTTAATTTTGTGAGCTAAGGGTTTTCAACTTATAAATATCTAAATTTGAGACTCATTCGTGACACTTGTTATTGGGCCACATCAATGGACTGGGGTTCAAACCTCCTACTAGATATGAAATGAGTGAGCCGTTTTTTAAAAAGGAGGTTGAAAGGACCAATGATTTGCTAAAGACACATGAAATAGAGTGGCAATTAAATGGATGCTCAATTATGACAGATGCTTGGAGTGATAGGAAGAGGAGGAGTATCATGAATTTGTGTGTTAATTCTAAGTTGGGCACTGTTTTTCTTTCTTCTAAAGAGTCTTCAGACATCGCACACACAAGTGAAGTAATCTACGAATATGTGGAAGAATGCATTCAACAAGTTGGTTCGGAAAAAGTTGTTCAAGTTGTAACTGATAATGCCTCGAACAATATGGGAGCTGCAAAGTTGTTGAAGCAGAATAGGCTAACAATCTTTTGGACCTCATGTGCTGCTCATACGATATATCTTATGCTTGAAAGCATTGGAAGCCAACCAAGGTTCAAGAAAGTCATTGATCAAGCTAAAGCATTGACTATTTTCATTTATGCTCACCATAAGACCTTGGCGATGATGAGGTCACATACGAAGAAGAGGGATATTGTAAGACTGGGAGTGACTAGATTTGCTTCAACATTCCTAACTTTGCAGAGTTTGGCCGAGAAAAAAGGACAATTGAGGGCAATGTTTAACAGTGATGAATGGGAACAGTGCAAATTTTCCAAGAGTGTTAAAGGAAAAGCATCTTACTCAACGATGATGAGTATGGGATTTTGGACTGGTGTGACATTATGCTTGAAGGTTTTTGCACCTTTGGTGAAGGTGCTTCGAATTGTTGGTGATAGAAAGTCATCCATGGGCTTTGTATATGGCGAGCTTCTACATGCAAAGGAAGATATAAAAAATTTGCTAGGTGGTGCTCCAAAAAACTATCAGTCTATTATTGAAATTATTGATGCAAGGATTAAAGATAGGCTAGATAGTCCACTATATTTGACGGCGTATCTTTTGAATCCATATTACCATTACAAGGATCCTCTTCTTCATTTAGATCAAGATGTCTCGCTTGGGATAATTGATTGTTTGGATGTTATGTTTGAGGGTAATATTGACATGCAAAATACAATTATGAGCGAAGAGTTGCCTAAGTATAAGATGAAAGAGTCTCTTTTTGGGAAAGCTATTGCGATTAAAACTTGCTCAGTGAGTTTTGAGTCTTTTGACAAGTTTGATCCAGGTAAATAATTGAACCTAATAATAATCCTTTTAATCTTTTCCTTATTTAAAGTTAAAATTTACTAACATTGTTTGTTTCTTTTTTCATTTTTTTTAAATTATTTTTTGTAGTGACATGGTGGTCAAATTTTGGTGCAATAACTCCTAACTTGCAAAAACTGGCTATGAGAATCCTTTCTTTGACTTCTAGTTCATCGGGATGTGAAAGGAATTGGAGTGCATTCGGGGGGTTAGTACTTAGTCACTCCTAACTTTTTATTTGCTAATTATTAAAATCCTATTGTGTTCTCTATTATATTAATGAGTTAACAATGTGAACACTTTGTAGGTACATACAAAGAAAAGGAATAGACTAGATACAAATCGATTGAACAATCTTGTTTTCACCCAGTTCAATGCAAAATTGTTGAACAAAGAAAAGAGGGAGGAGAGGAATATTGAAGTTCTTTTTGCAAGCGATGCAAATCATGCACAAGATTGGATTGTTGATGGGGTTGATGATGATGAAGTTGAGGAGGGCTTGCCTTGGCAAGTAGTTAGTGATGCTATGGGAGCAAATGAAGCAACAATGCCTCGGAGAAGTGGTAGATTGAGAGAACTTCATGAAGATGATTTCGAAACCGAGGATGAGGAGGTTTTAAATGAGAATGATGTGGAATTTGAGTCCAATGAGGACCGTGGCTTGAATCAATATGGGGACGAAGAATAGTCTCAGCCTCTCAGGATGATGAACAATAATATCATATATTTGTATTATCATTTGTCATGTTATTTTGGGTTTTAGACTTTTAGTTAACTTGTTTTGTGTGTGTGTGAGACAATGTGTGTGTGAGACTTTTAGTTAACTTTCAGTTGTATTTTCCATTATCTGCAAGTACCAAGCAAATGTCATCTTTGATTTCTTTCATCTGTTGAGAATGTTGGCTGCCATTTTCAATATTCGGATTGTTCCATGTTCAACAAAAGTGATGGAGCATCTAATATTGTGAGGCATTTGCAGTTTACCCATTCATTAATTGAGTTAATGAATCTAAATGATGATTACATAGTCATCCTTTATGTAGGATTGGTTACTACTAGTCTACTAAACATGTGATATCTACTGGCACTCTGGCAGTTCTTGTTCACCGCTTAACTAGTTGAAAATATGTTCTTAAGCCATTGCAAAGTGTCAAAACTATTCAGTTTCTGGAATTTTCTAAGCATTACAAGTTTCAAAACCTTAGTAATCTTGATGACATGGTCCATATTTGCTGCCGTTGTTGTATATTCTATTCACTCGTTTTTTTTTGTCTAGTAAATTGATTACATTGGAGAAAAAATCTACACTTTGTTGTTTGCTTTCTAGTGCATAGATCAATATGAGCTGAGTTGATGCAGTTCGTTGATAATGAATCCTTTTTATTTTTGCTTTTTTCAGGATCCTGAATTTTATCAGTATCTGAAAGAGCATGACAAAGAGCTGTTAGAGTTCGATGCAAAAGAGATTGATGTGAGTATAATATCATATTGACTAATGGATTCTGGTGTTGTCATGAAACTTAACTACTTGGTCATGAAACTTAACTACTTGGTCATCGAATACCATTAACTGGACTCCTTATAAACAGTAAAAATACTTAGGCTCCGCTTAGGCGCTAGGCGGTAGTTCTCCGCCTGACTACCGCCTAGCGATTTTTACAACCTTGGTGAAGATTTCTAGTAGATCCTTAAGTTTTTAAACTTCACCTTTTAATTTGTATCCTTAAGTTTCTAGTAGATCTTTTTATATCCGATTCTGAATTTATTGTATACTCCTTTTTCGGAACATAAGTTTTCTTTTTCAAGTTTTTCGACTTGAATATATTTTTCAACTTGATTTTGTTCAAGTGAGTTGTTGGTATTAATTTGCTTCTTAAGGTCTTGATTTTTCTTAAGGACCTAGTCAATCCTAGTTTTAGATGCAGATAATTTTTTATCCAAACATGTTATAATTTTAAAGAATTTTGCGTTAAGTAAATTTTGTACCTCGGTCAACCCTTCAGAGATGAGTGTGGACTCGTGGCTCGACTCGTATTCAGAATCTTTGTCTTGATCAAATTCTGACTTGAGTCTGGTTGCCATTGGTGTGAAGTAGCTACCTTGCTTAATGGGTTCTTCATTCGAGTCATCAGAGGAGGTCTTGTCTCAAGTTGCTTGAAGTGTCTTCTTCTTTTTCGTCTTCTTGAGTTGGTCTTTCTTATTGTTTGGGCATTCATGTTTGATGTATCCCTTCTTGTTGCATTCGAAGCAGGTGGTGTTGCTCTTGAGATCATTTATACCGGGCTTCATCACCTTCTGTAGGTCCATCTTGTTGGGACCAGGTGCATGTTGACATGGATGCGGGTTCGTAATTTCAAAATTAATTACGTGCAGCGGAAGGTTTAGCATAAATAATTTCTCTAAATCATTTAACCACACATCTAAGCATGCAATTTTATCTTGTGTAGACATGATCATATATTTGAAATTTTGCAGAAACAAACTAATTTACGTATTACCTCGCGTAACTCGAAAGAAGGGACGAGATCCAACCGTAAGCGTCCCTTAGAAGCTCCACCTCTATTCGCGTCCACGCCGAGTATCTTCGGGATGACTTCGCAAAGCCACGAGTTTCATGTTCTCGAGAAGTACTAGATTCTCTGAGAATGCGACGAGAAAAACCAAGAGAGAAGTCGGAAGACTAACCACAAAAGGATGGCCGAAATCAAAATTCCGGCGAAGTAAAAGAAGAGGCTTGTGGCAAAAAGATCCTTGCAGCAAACTCTAATTCCGGCAGCACCTTCTTCCGGCCAAGAGATGGCCGGAGCTTCCTTCTCCGGCAGCAGGTGGTGGTCGGCAGGGAAATGGCAGGGGCGGCCGGCTGGTGCTCCTTCTTGGAGCCGGTTGGCGCACGGCAAGAAGGGGAGAAGAGAAGGAGAGAAAGAGAGGGAGAGAGCCTATGCCTTCATCTCTTCGATTATTACCCAAGCCTTGCCTTGGGTCCTTTATATAGTGGTCTCTCAACCATCAAGCCTCTCAAATATGGAATAACTTATTCCATCATGCCAAGTTTGATTTTATATCATGGTTAAAATCATATTTTAATTCATGATAAAAATCAATTAAGTCTCTTTTCTCTTATGGAATAAATTTCCTTATCATGGTAAATCAATCCATGATTGATTTTATAAAATAAACCAATCCATGGTTCATTTTAATTTCCATGAAAAATAAACCAAACCTTGGTTTATTATATATAAAAAATGTATATCATTCATAATTTTATAAAACAAACCACACTTGGTTTATTTTATAAATTGAACCAAAACTTGGTTCTCTCCCTTTGTTGTGGCCGGCCAAGCAAAGAGGATGGAGGCTCTCTTTGGCCGGCCCATCCAAGCCAAGCCCCAATGAATTAAACTTATTTAATTCATCTATTAAGTCTTCAAAAGACTTAGTCATTTTACGCTTCCGATGCGTCTCTGAAAAATTCTGATTCGACTTATCGTTTGGCTCAACCAAACTTAATCTCTCTTGAATGGAAAATCTAATTTTCAACTCGTTTTAAATCCCTCGGATTACTCGTAGTGCGTGTGACTAAATAGGCTTTCGATTTATGTTGGTCGTCTATAATTAATCAATTATAGAACGATCATGAGTGGCACCTAGTAGTACATCATGATCCCCAATTAATCGAAAGATCAACGGTTGACCTTAGAAACAATTCTGAAACCCTTCAGCAGCTATAATAAATCGTGCCCCATTCCCTTCACCATCTTATACCCACTTGGTTCAGGACATGGTCTATGTGTGTCAGTCCCCACTAGGCTGACTATGTCACATCTAGCCCAAGTAATACTTTCTCGTCCTACGGATTCTAATTACTCTCATGTATTTAAGAGATTCATACTCTGAACGTGTCATGCTCTGGCCAGAGGCTTCAAGTAACAATCCGACAATAGGCCTCAGGTATACATCTCCTCGCAAGGAGTGGTGAATCCTTTGTAGGATGTTCAAACATCTTCGGGCACTTCGGCTTATACCCAATCATCCTGGGTCCACACCTCCTTAGAGACGCTTGCTTAAGATGTCAAAGTATAAGTCTCCATGACCAAGATGACTTGAACACCGCAAGTCAAAGGAACATTGCACTTAAGCTGCAATAAGAACTTCATTGACATATCTATATGCAGACTACCATATGAAGTTTTACAGTCAGTCACTCCAATGAACTAGTTCCCTTAACTAGCATTCATGTTTATCTCCGGACATCTCAATGTCACCAGCCAGTGAGAATCAGCTGATTAGAGAATAACCCATGCTAGTCTCAACAGAATTGATAGTGTCCGTATTTATCAATTCATCGACTAGGGACAATTTCAATACTTCACAATTGCACATGTAGAGATAATCACTAGTTGTGAATTCATCACAAATTCTCTCATGCTGTGAATTGTATTGCGGGCATTAAGTAAATGAGTTTAAGATCTCAATCAAATACACAAACATGTATACTCAAATAGTGAATATTCATTTATTAGAATAAATGATTACAATCATAAGGCGATTGTCTTAGGACGCTTCTCTCATATCACTAACAAACTCCCACTTTGCCTAATGCTAATCGCTACGATACCCAATACCACAGGTCTAACATGACCCTCAAACTTACTTTGAGGCAAGGTCTTAGTTAAAGGATCCGCTAAATTCCTTTCAGTGGGAATTTTCTCAATTTGTATGTCATTCCTACTTATAATCTCTCTGATCAGATGGTAGCGGCGAAGCACATGTTTGGATCGCTGATGAGACCTTGGTTCCTTTGCTTGTGCAATAGCTCCATTGTTGTCACAGTAAATCGGTATTGCTTTATCAATGGTTGGAACCACACCAAGTTCTGAGACAAACTTTTGATCCAGACTGCTTCCTTTGCTGCTTCCGAAGCTGCAATATATTCCGCTTCTGTGGTAGAATCCGCTACGGTGTCTTGCTTGGAACTCTTCCAACTTATTGCGCCTCCATTCAAAATAAATATGTATCCGGACTGAGATTTGGAGTCATCCTTATCTGTCTGGAAACTGGCATCTGTATACCCACGTATTACCATATCACCTTCTCCATATATTAGGAACACATCCTTAGTGTTTCTTAAGTACTTGAGGATTGTCTTGACAGCCGCCCAATGATTCATTCCTGGATCAGACTGGTATCTGCTTGTGACGCTCAGAGCATACGATACATCGGGCCTAGTACATAACATAGCATACATGATAGATCCTATCGTGGACGCATAAGGAATCTAATTCATGCAAATCCTCTCGTCTTCTGTGCGCGGACACATAGACTTCGAAAGGTTGATCCCATGCCTGATGGGAAGGTAACCTTTCTTGGATTCCAACATGCTAAACCTTTCTAGCACTCGGTCTATATATGTAGACTGCGAAAGACCAAGCAACCGTTTTGATCTATCTCTATAGATTCTAATCCCAAGGATATAGGTTGCTTCTCCCAGGTCTTTCATGGAGAAAGTTCTGGACAACCAAATTTTAACTGACTGTAAGACTGATATATCGTTTCCTATAAGTAATATGTCATCGACATATAACACTAGAAATACGACTGCACTCCCACTAACCTTCTTGTACACACAAGGTTCGTCAGGATTTTGTGAGAAATCAAACTCTTTGATTGTCTCATCAAAACGGATGTTCCAGCTCCTGGATGCTTGCTTTAGTCCATATATGGATCGTCGAAGCTTGCATACTTTGGTTTTATTAACCGATGTGAAACCTTCAGGTTGTATCATGTATACATCCTCAAGCAGGTTTCCATTAAGGAAAGCTGTTTTCACATCCATTTGCCATATCTCATAATCATAATGAGCTGCTATGGCCAGGAGCATCCGAATG